>CM055855.1:9822500-10360000 GCA_029490765.1 Euthynnus affinis | reverse complement strand
CTAGAAGCCTCACTGTCCAAAGAAAACTAAATAGCTCCAAATGTGGGCATTTTTTCAGATAAACTGAATGAATTAAACTTCATTCCTGAATGAAAATGATATTGTTCTTTTATGTTTTGAGATAATTCTCTGCTTCTTAACCTAAATAAATTTTTTAAAACCCTTGGGTTAGCTAAAGAGTTCTTTGTCACAAAGCTAAAAACAAGGCTGTTTTTGGTAACTCATGAAAAGACTACATTTTGGAGATACAGGTACATGGTTTTCACCATAGATTTGAGATCTAGGAAAGAAGTCTACTATATCCCAACTTTGTGTCCTACATTCTGTACACTTAGTATACCAAAGTTCATTTGTAGTCATCTAACCTTTATTAATTTACCTCTTGTTTCTCTACAGCCAAAGGCACACTGAGTGAGGACACTATTCGGGTTTTCCTGCAGCAGATCGCAGGGGCCATGAGGGTCCTACAGTCCAAAGGCATAATCCACAGAGACCTCAAACCCCAGAACATTCTGCTCTCCTACCCACCAGGTCGCAAGTCTCACTCCAACAACACCTGCATCAAGATTGGTAGGTTTGACTGTGTGACTGCATGTGCGCATTTGTATATACTGTGTTGTACACATACTGTTTTACTGAAAGAGTGACAATGAAAATGACAATAATTTCATTCCATAATGACCTTTTAGGATGCACTAGTTAAAAAGGTTAAAGAAAAATAAATGAAAAAAACAAGAACAAATGGTCAATGATGATCTCCAATTAGCTCTGGACATATACAACAAATAAACAGGTAAACAAGCGCAGATCATAGTACATTAAATTTACACAGTTAAAATTGGACACTATTATTTTAGATAAATCAAATTAGATAAATAGATGTTTATTAATCACATTTTAAGATGTTGCTCTAAACCTGTATTATCTATTCATGAATATAGACATAGATCTAAATAAAGAGTCAAAAATAAGAAGAGCAAAAACACATCAGCGTTTCAGACGTGGGACCAGACCTTGTGGGTGTACATTGAGATTTAATAGGAAAGAATCTGGACCCTACACAGGAACAAAAACTCATTTCATCTCATAAAGCACCAAATGGAAATCCCTACCGCATAATCAACCTCTTTACAGGCAGTTTTTTTTTTGCAGCAGGACCTAATAATGATTTCCCCAAGGTAATTGATTTCACTAAGACTATAAAACTAAACTCATTAGAGGAAGTTGACTACATTATATATATATAGAATTTCACATTTTCCTTCAACAGCATTTGTAATCTTCCTCTGATAGAGCACTCCGATGAATAAGTATCAATAAAGCGAGAACTTATTCACAGATGCATGTTGTATGCGTGGTGTCAGTTTGTAAAAATTTAAAGAGGTGATGTTGGTGTAGCAAGAAATCATCATAATGAAAAGTGTCAGGACCAAGTGCAGAGGGTGAGTGTGTTGCTCAGCTGTTTGGAAATTCTGCTAATCCTCAATGCTATTTATTCGTTTTTTTTTTCCTCTTGAGAAAATTGATTACCCTGTGGGCCAGAAGTCTGAGGCTTGTGTCAGTCCCAGTCACAGCAGAATGTTATAATCCTCATGACTCTGGGAAAACCGCCTCAGTTACACACACATAATCTGACTGTTCACACGTTGTATCCACACAGAGGCAGGTACAGACACACAAGCACATTGAGGATTGTCAAGGATTTAAGTAACAGTAGTTGATGTTTTAAGTATTAATACATTTAGTAATATGATGACTAGAATCAGCTTAGTATTATAACTGATCAATACGTTTTCTATCTGTGCTAATCAAAGTAAGAACCAGGAGTGCTCACTCTTTTGATAACTGAGTGACACAGGAGTTGTTTTCACTGTTTTCAGTCATGCTAGTGGCATGGCTCTGTATGGATGACAATGTCATGTCTGTTGTTCATTCGGTCAGTCCATCCCTTTAGTCTAAACTGGAATATAATAACTATCAGACGGATCGTGATGAAATTTTGTGTAGATATTCATGGTTCCCGAAGGATGGATCCTGCCGACTTTGGTGACTCCCTGACCTTTCCTCTAGTGCTACAATTAGGTTGACATTTTTGGTCCAGAGTAAAAAGTCTGGACAAATATAAGATGCATTGCCATCAAACTTGGTACAGACTTTCATGGTTGCCAGACGACATATCCTAATGACTCTGGTGATTTCCTCTTTTTCTCTAGTGCTCCCATGAAGTTTGCATTTTTAGTTTTTTGCTGTTTGATTCCCTGATCTTTAATATAGTGCCAAAATAAGATCAAATTTTTATTTGGGCCAATATATTGGTTTATGACCAAATACCTTAAAGCTAATGACATCCCCAGCTGTACATTAGTAAAGCATAGCATCACATAGCTGCTACTCTTATTTTTGTTATTATCTACTGTATGTGCTCTACTGTAGAGAAAACTCTGTAGTTGCAAAGCTTTTGTAAAAGATTTATCAAGCCATAACTCCCAAGAGTGTGAACTTCAAAGTGATAATACTGCATTGTCGTTCTGTAAAGGTGAAGGTCTTCCTCTCATCTATTAGAGAGAGTACAACGTTTGTTTTTATTGGTCTTGAAAATAAATAGAGAATTCAGCTAGAACCTTGCAGCAGACCAACATGACTTTTTCAGAGTACTATGGATTTTCTTTTGACATCCATCTACAATTTTTATGTGCATTTTTTTTCTAATATTCTCCAATGTCCTCAAGATCTGCAGATTTTCAGCATGAAGATGCAACTGCTTTCCCCTCTTGCACTGAATGTGAACTTATCGTCTCTTGCTTCTTCTTGTTCTTTATGCCCCCTACTTTCCTTCCCTCCCTCAATTTCTCTCTTCACAGCGGACTTTGGCTTTGCCAGGTACCTTCAGAACAACATGATGGCGGCAACACTGTGTGGGTCTCCAATGTACATGGTAGGCAGTATTTGTAGGTTTTGTAGATATAAGGCAAAATAATTGCTAACACGCAAAATGTTTTGGCAGGTTAAATTCAAGAAAATTTAGACTTGATGACTTTAGTGTTCACTTGGACCTAAGGTTTGTTGAGTTCATTGCAGGCAGAAAAGTTTCGTAATGTTTAGCTTAAAAATAAGTTATTTTGAAAACATCATTCTTACATCATCAGTATCAGTCCACCCTAACTTGATGATTGCTCAGTCACTTCTGTCATCATTTTTCCTGTGAAACAGCAGAGTTCGGGTTCTTTTAATTACACAATACAGCATGGACAACAATGACTACTTAATCAGCTCATTAATTGTCCATCAAGGAGCAGAAAATGATCTCACTTCTTTTTTCCTTCCCCTCCTCACAAGGCTCCTGAGGTCATCATGTCCCAAAACTATGATGCCAAGGCTGACTTGTGGAGTATAGGAACCATAGTGTTTCAGTGTCTGACTGGAAAGGCTCCTTTTCAGGTAAATACACTACAGTCATGGGTTGTATGCAGATTGATTCAGGGAAACATTAAAGAGCATGCAGGGTTTTGTTTTTTTTTTGCAATCTGATCTACTTCACACATACTTATGTTCAGGGACAGGCAAACCACTATCAAAATCTGTCATTAAAAGACTAAATTAACAACAACCCATATTTTATGTGCGATTTGCTCTTATAACTTACTAGTATACTGTATGTACGTGTATAGAAATCTAAAAAGTGAAAGTGAAAATGTTTTTATACATCAAGATACTTAATACAATAAATTATTATTTTCACTCACAAATTTAGTATTTTAAATTCTTCCAGTGTGAGTTTTCCTCTGCATTTCTTATGAGAACTAGTGAGTTGATTTAAAAAAGAATGCCTTTAAATGTCATTTGCTTGAAAACTGTAACACAACAGCAGTGCAGATCGACAGGGAGCAAAACATAACAAGTCATCCATCTTGGCCAATAAAATTCTGCCACTTTCTCTCTGCCAGTTACACTATTGCACTACTTCCTCTCCACAATGTTCCTCATCCCTGTTGTGACTGGAAAAAAAATCAACATTAACAGTTTTGTAACACTCAATATGACATTATTCTATAGACTGGTGTATTTTGGAGATTGACTGCTTATCTGTATTTTTATTGGTGTTTACATGTATCATGTAAACACCAATTGCATTGCATTGTAAATGCAATGATACAATGCATTTACACAAAACTTTGCTGAATGTTCCTTTAACATGTTTTCATCCTTATTCTGAAACCACAGTTCAGTCTTTTTCTTGGAAGCAATCAAACAGTCTCTTCTCTCCGAGTCATGTGAGAGATGAGCAGGAACCTGAACAGCAGGCTGTTTGTCTTGATATTTGACCAATACTGTGAAGGATGAAACGCATCATTGCCTACCATAAAAATACCTGCAACTATAGAATGAAATGGTGCTCTCGCTAATGATGCATATACATACGCTTACATTTGCAGATGGTTGCTTGCTTTCATCTATCCCTTTCATCTATCTTTCTTACCATTTGTCATCTTTAGGCTAGCAGTCCCCAGGACCTCCGGCTGTTTTATGAAAAAAACAAGAATCTCAGCCCCAAGTAAGACGTTACAGTGAGATGACAGCAAGCTTATTTTTTTCATGTGATTAACAAATGTTATGTTAAAAGACTGACAAACAAGGTGAAGATCATCAGTTCTTTTTGCTAATGTCAGATGTTATATTGATGTTGCTTATAAGAAATTTGAAACTTTGTACACCTTCAGAATAGAATAACCAATGAAATGTGAAGCTCTGACCAAAAATCTTCAGATAGACCCATCATTTTTGAAAATGTGTTTGTCACCAAGAGTACAGTTTGTAAATCTCCCTTCTAGAGAGGTGCTACCAATCATGCAAGCTGGGCTGTTTTAACAGTTGAGCAGCAGTTAGTTTACAACATTGTTAAAGCTGACAAGCACCCAATGGACTGCTTTTTATTTACAACACAATGTCTGTAAAAATTTTATGTTTCAGTTTATCACAGCTGTACAGTGAAAGCCTGCCTGAAAATCATGTTTTTAGAAATGTTGACAACCAGCCAACTGTGAAAGATAACATAGAAGGCATATTTCTGAAAGGTTTTCATTAGTTTAATTTTCTGTAGGGTCTACAGATAGATGACCATGGAAATCTTTGATTCTGGAAAAAAAAGAATGAAATCAAGTGTAACAGTGTGTCTTTATCAGTTTTCTATTGTATTACTTGACCTTTAAAATCAAATTCTGAACAGCAGCACAGACTGATTGTGCTATTATTTGTTTGCAGCATCCCCAGAGAGACTTCAAGCCATTTGAGGCACCTGCTGCTGGGTCTACTGCAGCGCAACCACAAGGACCGCATGGACTATGGTTAGTGAAAATCAAACACAGTAAATGAAATGAAACAGCTGATGCAGACCTACACTTATAACTTGAATAGTACATTATGTTATACATAATATTTTGTAGATGATTATTTAACCACATCAGACAATAGTTCTAACAGGTATTCCTGTGATTGTAACATTTCTGTTTGATAAAGAAGTGTTACGTGAAGAAAAAAAGACCCAGGGAATATACGATTATGCACATCTGTGTGTACACATGATCATCATATTTGTATCTTGTTCTGATGCTTACTGTAGATTCTGAATGTAGGAAATGTTGCTCTGTCTCACCACCTCCTACTAATTATTTTTTCTTCTTGGGTTGATAGATGAGTTTTTTTGTCATCCTTTCTTGGAGGCTAGCTCGTCCATGAAAAAGAGTAAGTAAGAATAAACAACACACTTCATAATAGAACTTGAATGAATAATTGGAAGTAATGCATAAATGAGGGGCTGTATTTGTAATGTACTGTTTTTAAGCATGAATTAATGTATGAATATATAATGTATTGCACACTCAACTGCACTGTTGAACCATAGCACTTTTTTTTAAAACAGTCAAAATGCAAAACCTCATATGTCTTCCAAAATATAATGTAATCTTCAGTTTAATTCTGTCTTGTGAGGACTGAATCTTTAATACAAATGATACATTTATTCCATTGTAGGACTAGATCTAGTCCAGTAGTGTAAAAGCCACAGTGTTATGAAGATGATTCAAAATATTTCTCACTGACATAGTAATAGATGTGTGTAAAGATGTAGTTTCATTTTTTTAACCAGTTTTAGTACAAATAATAATATTTATAATATATAATATTTTTTTCAATGTGTGCTTGTGTTTATTTTTTGTTGCAGCAACTCCTACTGTGACCATGACCTGCTTCCCAAGCTCTGCATCAGCCAGCTCTTGCAGCAGTTCTTCCACCTCACATCTTGCCTCACCACCGGTTTGTCATAATTATTTCTGTATTAGTTGTTGTTTCACAGTCTGTGCATGAGTAACAAGGTTGTGTGTTTATGTGCTGCTAGCCAAAGAAGCCAACCGAGTCAACACTTACTTGGCCTTCCTTCAATATTTGCTCTTTTATTCTTTCTTTTGTGCTTTCTTTTTGTTTATCTGCTACTTTCTGTCTCTTCGTCTCTGCAGCAGTCTCTTGCTGAGGTTCAGCATTTGCGTGCCAAAGCTCTGGCCTCCCCTACGCAGGAGGCCACTGGTTTTCTCCTTAAAGACTCATCTGGAGGTGGAGGTAGCAGCAAGAACTCCTCCTCATGTGACACAGATGACTTTGTCATGGTGCCTGCTCACTTCATCAGTAAGAAAAGATTTTTGCATTGGATCTCTACTTAAATGTGTTTGCAATTTTTATTATTCATATAATATTGATTCTTCTTTAATTTTGCTATACTTGTGATTATCCTGATTTTCCAGCAGGTGAGCTGACATGTGAGAGTAAAGTTCTGCAGGACAGCCTAATGAACAGCGGGTAAGAACCAAGGAGTGGTTATTCTTTAATTGCTGTTAATTGTGTTGCACTAATTTAATGTAGTTGTGTGTCAAAAAAGGAGGATAAATGACTGTCAGCAATTAAATTTACATTAAAAGTAAGAATATATGATGTATTACTTTTTTAAGATAGCACCTTAATGAAGTTCTGATGATGTGTTTCCCCTGTCCACTTTCATCAGCTCTCTCCTGGCTTCTGCTGGTCTGTGTAGCCAAGCCAAAACACCACCACACTCCCCTTCCTACAGTGGGTCACCAAGTCCTGTCAGGTAACAGCACAGAGCTGAATGTTTGGTTGTGGCGACACATGTGGTGCCATGTAGCTCAGAGGGCATCAGACATCAGATTTCAAAATGGTTAATGGATTACATGTGGGGAGGATGTCAGTTTTGACAGACCAACACCCATTAAATGGTAACTAACCAGTTAATTTTTTAGCTTGACTTTTAGCTCTTCCCCATTCTGTTGTGTTTTTCAGTGCATTTAGTCACAGCTCTCGATGGCAGAATGCACTCTGTCTGAACATGAATATGACTATGAATCTGAAGCGACCCTGATTATAAGTTGACCCCCTGTTACTTTGTGGATATAACTTGCATCATACTATAGTTACATACTCACACACACTCTCCTACTAGGCTCTTGGAAGCGGTCAAAATTTATTTTCTTTGGCAGTTAGCATTTATAAGACAGCCAGCTCCTTATCATCTGTGACAATGGTATTTGGCAGCTTGACATATTCTGTTTCTGCAGTAGAGACACTGAAAAACGCTTTGGACTTGGTTTCACTTATCATGAATTTATTTCTTCTGTGGAAGAAAAACATCTTCTTAAGAAACTCCTGTAGGTTAAACTGGAGTAACCAAACACTTTTAGTGCTGACTGACTCTGACACACTCACTATAAACAGACTTTAAGACACTCACTAGCCTAGCAACATTAATGCTACAAACAACCCATAATGCAACACCCCATGTAGAAGTTGGTTTTACACCGATACTTTGTCTGTTCAAAAAGAATGTCTGATGTTGTGAACATGCAATTGTCCAGCCATTGGCAGAGTGAGTATGCAAATTAACCAATGGATCAACATGCATAACCGGTCAAAAATATTCTCGGTGGTTAACCAATTAACAAATAACTATGGACATCCCTAATGGGGAGTTTAATATCCCCAAAGTTGAAGTAAGAGTTTCATCTGTATAAACACATGATGTTATGTATATGAGTTTAATTAAGAATCCCACATAGTTTTTTAATTACCACAGATCCTGTCATGTTTATGTTTATGCACAATGTAATATTTGTACATTACAAACTTTTTTGGCAGTATTGTCAGTAACACAGAATATCTCATCTCCAAAATTCGGTGTACTCATTAATGATGTGGAAAGTGTTAAATTTGTCTGTGTTCACACACACACACACACACACACACACACACACACACACACACACACACACACACACACACACACACACACACACACACACACACTCCTCTCTTGTCTAACTGTTTCCTTGGGCACTCTCCGTTCTTCTCACTGTTGTTGGCAGGCCCATTGAGTTCTCGGGAAGTAATTATGGTGGTAACTATGGAAACCATGGTCAGTCATTGCCTATCCCAGTCCCCACTCAGGTCCAGAACTACCAGCGCATGGAGCAGAACCTCCATTCTACCAAACAAGATGGATCACCACGGTCTGTATCCACAAACTCAACTCACTGTTGCAAATGTAAATTATTAATCAGTATTTACAAGTTTTAAACGGAATGCAGTGACTCATGAAATTTGCATTATTAGGCTGTCGACACCAGTGCGTCGTTGCAGCAGTGGAAGCTTGCTGGGTTTTGCTCGGACTGGGCCTTCACCACCCTTCGGGCAGGGAGCGGTGACCACCACTCGCAGGCTTTCTCTGGGAGGCGCCAGAACTTTCCAGCTCTCCCCTCAAGGTAGCTCGAAGGTTTAATTTCAAGTCTTCGCTTTGTAAACCACGTTCACGGATACACATCATAGCTTTCCCTATACTGTATCTACATACTGAGTGAAAATTTGGAACTATGTGGTTGTTAGATTTATTGCTGTGTAAATGTGAGAAAGATGTAGTGTTGAAATAATTAGTCAGCTAAATAAGTTAATTGGTTTTCAGGCTTTTTGGCTTGTAACTCCTTAAAATGAAGCAGAATCTACTTGTGAACCTTTATCACAGTTTAATGAATGAGAGTAGAGAGCAGTACAGGCAAAGAGGAATTTTTCTACCTTACATATTTCATTTAAAGGACAATAAGAGGAAACACTTGCTTTTCTTTCTTTTTTAGCTTTTATCACCTTGTGATTTATGACATCAGTTAATCCTTTTAATCCTTTATCAAGTGGAAATACTAAGCAGCCTCTGCTTCCAGCTCCTCATATATCGGAAGAATGTACTCCTTTCTTCTGTTTTAAACTTTACATTGACTATCTTTACATTTGGTTGACCAAAACAAGCAGTCTGAAGAAAACATCTGGTTCTTATATGAGTTGCAGCTCTAGAAACGTGATGGGCTTGTGATATGTGTTATTGGCCAATATTCCAACTGCAGAAAAAGATTTACAGTACCAGTCAAAAGTTTGGACATACCCTCCCATTCCTTTGAATGAGAAAGTGTATCCAAACTTTTGACTGGTACTGTGGATTATGATTGTTATTAACTTATTTGTGTCAACCTGGTCAGTAGTTTAAAAAGTTATTGGTTGATAAAATGAATCAACTTCCTACGTACACAAATACTGTTTTTCTCACCACCAGTTGCTTGTCTCTCCACTGAGCCTCATGCTGGCATTGTCCATTAGCAGTCTGAACATGCTTGCCAGTGGGGCAGCAGGGGAGTTAGCCAGGATTTGTCCATCTCTGTTATCTCTTGATAGATTTGTTGTTTTTATTGTCCTGTTTGACATTTTGTTTTGCTATGCCACCTGCTGTCTCAAAGCAGAAATATTCAGACCCTCTTTTGTCACACTTTCCTTTCCAGCTCCTCAGCATACTGAACTTCGGCCGACTTCTCTGCAACACCCACAGGCAACTGGACTGGGCACACGGCTCCATAGTGCCCCCTGTCTGTTGGAGTGCGCCAGTGGTGGCGGCAGGCAAAAGATTAGGAAGCAACACTCGGACCCGGTGGTGGCCCCCTCGGCAGGCCTGATGACTGTCCGCCCCCTACACTCTTCCCCAAGACTCAGTGAGCTGATGCAACGTAACCCCCTTCCCACCATCTTGGGTTCCCCTTCAAGGGTGAGTCAGCTGTGTGTGTGTGTGTGTGTGTAAGTAAGAGAGAGATAGAGAGTGAGGGAAGTATGTATGTTTACGAGATACACAGAACAAGACTACCAAGCAGTTTAAAAAAAACCAAAACTCTGGTACCTCTCTCCTCTCCCTCTGGTCCCTCTCATCAGACCATCCCTCCATTTGAATTCCCCAAGCCACCCAGCTCTCCGAACCTTATGACCTTCCTGACACAGCAGGGTTTGGTCATCGGCTCCCCTTGCAGCAGGACTGCCCCAACAGAGCCCAGAGACACAGGACAACAAGCACCTACACAGGTCACTCAGCCTGCCCACTGCATCCACAGACTGAGTGATGATACCAAGGGATTTGGAAGGTAAGAGCTTGAATAACATATACAGCATAATATTGTGTTTGCTGTTTTCTATTTGTAATGATTGTCTCACTGATGCTGTGTATCCAGGAGAAATTATTTGCCCACAGACACAGGATAGACAGTACAATGCTTGGTTTTAAAGTAGTCTTTTAATTCCTTGCGCTTTTATTATATAGTGTAGCGTTTTGCTTTATATGAAGCTCTTTTACAACAAATACATTGCGTAGATGCTGGCGTTGAATAATATGTGGATCACCCTTTCTATTCATTCTTCTCATGTATGGAGAGAAAATCCCATGTCAGGGATTTTAAACCTAATGGAGTAGATAGAATGATGGTTAAATATAGCTATCAGGCAAAAGGTAAGTAAATCAGTGAAGGAAATAGGCAACTAATGAAAATAAATGTTCAACAAGGCTAATTAATCTCTCTCTTTGTTGCAGGTCTCAGAGCACCGGTCGTCTGTCTGACATGCTTCTGATGGCTGCATTTGGACCAGGTGGACCCATGGGTGACCGAGGCAGCTCAGAGAACCTCAACTCTGAAAAAGCCATAGATATAACAGGTAGACATGTTTGTTGACTGAGGTTTACAAAAGTGTGTACACTGTTAGGGCTCAGTCTGACCAGCACTGTCTGACACTTCAGTATTAGACACAAATTAAAGGCTATAAAAATGACCTTTGTTATGTTGTTATATACTATATGTATATACTGGTAAAATGTATTTTCAGGAAAAGTTATTGCCATCAGAAAATGGTCAGTAATATGTCTGGTTAGATTATCAGGTATGCTGGTCTCCATTTCCATTTTCTTCAATCATTGTTATTCTCTGTTCTGTAGTGCCCCCAGGTGGTGGGGGAGGTCCTGCACCCTGCTCCAGCAGCCCAGCACAGGTGGTTTTCACTGTTGGTTCTCCTCCCAGCGGCAGCACCCCACCTCATACCTCCAGACAGCGGAAATGCTCAGGTAGTGCATACACATCACAACAGTTATTTGTCTCCACATCCCTTAAGTTGTTCATGTTTTTCTCTTAGTAGGTGAGAATAAAATACCACCAAAACAGCAGCATTACTTCTATGCTCTGCACTCCATGCAGCGCGGAGGCACTGAGAAGCTATTTTCATTTTCCATGATGTGGAAATTGAATGAAATGTCATGGAGTTTAGTATAAAAGGTTGACTTTCCACTGGCCAATTGATCTGAATGAAACCCAACTGTGGAGAGTTGTAGTTACATTTAGAGGGTAATAACCCAAATGACTTGGTTTTATGAACACACAATTTTCCATTTGGTAACTGGCACTTGTAGCTGTTGGCAGATGTTGATCATTAACTGGAACACATCTCCACTTAATACAGTGGTCAGCAATAAGTGTTAATTCCAAAAACAAAAAGCAGCCTAGTTGGTAGAAATGAAATCCTCACACTGTTTATTTCAATTAATTTATTGTTGTTCAGATTTTACTTGATATTTGTAGAAATGAATGGTCCACGGCATTTAATGAAATAAGTTTTACCATCTTTTTCTGACTCCTGCAGGCTCGTGCACTTCAATCAGCCCTGCAGGCTCCTTCACCAGCCGCTACCCCCAGACAGGCACATATCTGGATGGCTTCGAGGCTCCTTCTAGCCCTCGTTACAGCTTTTTTGATCCTATCACAGCCAACATGGGCGGTCCTGTAACCTTCGAGGCTCCTGAGCTGCCTGAGGAAACCCTGATGGAGGTGAGAAGCCGGTTTCCCCACACAGCTCTGGAACGTAGTAAAAATGGATTCATCCCTTTGATCCCGCGTATGCTGCTATTAGTGTCAATCAGAGGCTCATTCTCATACAAAGTTGAAATGAAAAATACTTAACATTCCTCCTGAGAAAGTGGACTGTGTGTAAAAATAGAAAAAGAAAGCGTAGTGTTGTTGAAGTGTCTTTGCCTAAGATGGAATCTGAGAATGGAATAATAATATTAACTGAATGACATGACTCTTGTTAATGCTTTCCACCAACGCAGACTGAATGTACAATCAACCTCTGGTGTCCTCTGTTTAAAATTCTATCACCTCTCTCTCCTTTCTCTACCTGTCTTGTTCCTGTCTCTTTTGGAGTGCAGCAGGAGCATACAGATACCGTGCAGAGCCTGCGTTTCACGTTGGATTTCGCCCGTTGTCTGATGGAGGTGGCTGGAGCCCGTGGGGTTGCGTTGGTGGAGGAGCAAGGGGACGCTTCTCATCCCGCCCTCCTTCAGCAGCAGAGCCTGGTAGCAGATCAGATAAGCTCATTGAGCAGAGAGTGGAGGTAAGGTCATACAGTATCCACTGTGGCTGTGTGTCTTTGTTGATGGCAGTGATACCGTTTATCCAATTTGGATGGAATTTATTTTTAAGGTGGATCTCCAGGATTTGCACCATGTTTGGTTTTTAAGTGAAAAATTGAAAATTAACCAGGCAATTGTGCAAATTAGAAAACTAGATCTGTCAAATCAGACTTTCATGTTGCAGCTATCAGATTTACTCAGGAGTATTGGCTAGAATATGTCAAAATGTATGGGATGCAGATGAGTTTGATTATGGGGAGCGTGTTGTGCAATGGGAGAGACTTTGGGCTTCATGTGGTCCTCAGAACCATTAGAACTAAAGATAGAGTGTCTTCTTCACCCTACATTCCACAGTCCAATAGCCACTAGCCGGTAGTTGCATTCATGTTTTGTCACTTGAAATTGTTTGACTGTTTTGATGAATAATTGTGTCTTGCCCGTAGACCTGCTGAGCAAATATGTCATAAATTACCTTCTTTTGTTCAAATTTTGCAGTGTTTGTATTGCATGTTTCAATTTTCTATTCATATGTGGGTTTTAAGCACTGTACTGTGTGTGTTATTGTCTCCTCAGTCATGCAGAACAGCTGGTTCTCTACCTTAAGACTGCAGAACTCTTGTCTACCGCCTTACACACAGCCATGGATCGAGTTAAACAGGGCAAACTCTACCCATCCTCTACAGTCAAACAAGGTATGAGCTGTTTCATCCTGAAAGAGAGTCTTGTTAAGGTGTCAAATTTGTATTTTAGACAAAATTAGAGTAACTTTTAATTGAAACAGAGTGCCCACAATCAGTGTCTTGGTAGCATATCAAATTCCTTTTTTCAAATGTTCTATTTACAGTCGTGAAAAGGCTGAATGAGCTGTACAAGTCCAGTGTGGCATCCTGTCGCTCACTCAGCACCCGTTTGGAGCGCTTCTTTTCCAAGAAGCACCGTTTAATGGACCAAATCACCTCTATCACAGCTGAGCGGTTGCTGTTCAGCCACACTGTGCAGATGGTAAGCCAGAGGAAAAAAAAATTGATAGTTGGAAAGCAGAATAAGAGATGAGAGTTATTGACAAACAGGCCGCAGCATAACCATCCAGATACTGTGTCTATTAATTAGCCCTAGTTGTCACCACTTCTGTATCTCTTTGTTTCCTCTCAAACTGTTATGGTCACAAGAACATTGTAAGGCCACCAAAGTTATTAAATTGTCATAAAGTGTTATTTAAATAGATAAAATGTAATGTCATATGTATATATTTGTATTTGTACATTCACTTCAGGAAAACAAAAGTTGGTAAATTGAGCTTATCTATCAGCCCAAGGACTGTATATATTTTTCCCAAGACTAATCCTATGTGTTGATATTTTAATCTAGACTAAAATCAAATATACAGTAGATTAATTTGGGCCTCCTGATGTCATCTCAGGTTCAGGCTGCTGCGCTGGATGAGATGTTCCACCAGGGGGAAGCATCAATTCTGCGCTACCATAAAGCTCTCCTGCTGATGGAGGGCCTGTCTCTGCTGCTAACTGAACAGGACGATATCCTCAGTGTTAGCAAATGTAAGTATGTCTGTCAGCTTGTTGTGATGTTAAAATATTTCATTCTGGGCAGGCAGCCAGTTTATCTCAGGGTTAATGCATGTGAACAAAACTTCAGAATGAAACCTGGAGCACCTGGACGAAACCTAAGCTAACACAGCATGGACATGACGTGTTACACTGACTCACCCACCGTCTTCTTTGTCTTTCCTTTTCTCTTTCCGTTGGCAGGTAAGGAGTGTATTGAACGTCGCCTCACAGCCTTGCAGTCAGGACTCTGTGTTTGATTGACCTACGCTGCGTCTTGGAGTGTGGATATGATGTCAGCCATTTGCACCCCGCACATTACCCGTGAACAAAGTCTCCACCCGCTCCTCATGGCGTTCACGTAGAAATACTTTAGTTTTCAGAAGAAATCCACAAGGCTTCAGTTTTCACTAAACCTCTAGGATATGTACTTACGGAATGGCTTGCCATTCATCTTGAGTTTCGGACAGTCGGCATTGACTTCCCCAACACTAAACCTGGACCGGTGTTGGACATGAAGCGTTTGTGCTGTGAAAGAATGTCTGCAGTCTCGCCTATGTGAGAGGACTCATCTCTTGGCACTGAAAGTTGTATTTTTTTGCCAAGGTGAAGATTCCTCTCATGAGGCGCAACACATGCAGGAGCATTTATTGCCAAACAGTCACACACCCACATACAGTACTTAAACAGATAGCATTTTAAGATGGACAAATATACAGAACATGCTTTTGCAGTAGGCATGCAATTTGCAGTAGGCATCTCTATAAACAAAATGTTATCTTTTACCAAGATAACATAGCTGGAGAGTGCTGCTGTACACCTGCATACAGCAAGGACGTGTGCTGGAGAAGACTGGGAGTGGCCAGGTATCATTCTCATCAAATGTGTTTGTCTTATACACCTTGTTTGCTTTCCTGTGCTTATTTTTTATTTTGAATCTAATTGTTACTTGCTTGCTGAAGAGAAGTATATACAGAATTGCTACAGATGGTGACTGGAAGCGCATATAAGCACTCAAACAAAACTGTTGCCAAAATTACAAAAAAAAAAGTAGTTTTGATTTTGTGTTATATTTTATTTTAGATTTACTGTAGATATCTATGCTGGTTTGGAAGAAAAACAACCCTGTGTTTGACACTTTAATGATTCTATACTTGGTTGCTATCAACAACCATGTCCCCTAATTGAAACAATGATGTGACATATTTTGTTTTCTATACCTACATGGTGGCAGGTGTTGAAGCAACAAGCTGGAATATAGATTCTGAAAACATTCACTATCCCACTGCTACATGCAAAGTATAGCTTTTTTATTCAAGAGGGACTGAAACTAGAATCCCTGATCACAATCACATTAAAAATGCTGCAATAAACTGGGATGTTTTCTTCAGGTATAAAGACGCTTAGATGCTGCTGTCGCTAGTAATCTCTTCACAAGATTCCATATTCTGTCTGTTCATATTTTATGTATCAATCATGTTGGAGTTAACAAGTATAATCGAATTTGAATGTAAAGGATAGAAGAGAGTCAGTGTTAGATAACTAACACTGAGGCTGATCCGGGGGGTTCATGTCTGAATGTTTTTGCACTGTTGAAGTACTGTATAGAATGATATTGAGTGGAACATGAGAAAAAAGTTTTTTTTTAAATTTTATTTTAGATACCTTGACAGATTTGCTTATTTAGATTTCGACTTCCATATTTTAGTGCTGTTTAAGTTGTATTATAGTTACTGTCAAAAGGTTATGTATGTTAGATGTGAGAATGTTGACAAAGATATGGTATAAGCTATGAAACTTTCAGAAAAATTTCTTTAAGAAGAAAAAAAGAAAAAACTTTACACTGAAAAAAAAAGATTTGCTATAATTTTGTTGTGTTTTATTTCAGATTATACAGTGGGTGACGATTGTGTCTGATTTTGAAAAGTGATGTGTTGAGTTGGAGTGCCAGTTGAAAATGTGTATTTTACCTGAAATATTTGTGTATCGTCAATATTGACCTTAGCCATAAATCCCCCAACGGGATCCCGTAACTCCCCAAAAAGAAGTTTGTGCATGCATGCATGTATGAAGTGGTGTTGTTTGAGGTGTTAATGGACAGTGGGATTTGTTCAGCACAGAATTAATGACATAGCTTTGTAACAAGATATGGATGACTTGATTTTTGACTCCATGGATGTGATTGACTCCACTGAAAATCAAGGGTTCTTCTGGTAACCCACTACCAGGCCCAGTACTACTTTCTTTATCTTGAGGTGTCTTTTCCCTGCCTTTTTAAGTTATTAAGATGGTGAATGAATTCATAATTTAGAAGAAGGTGTAGATTTGTGGTCAGGGCTGAAGATAGTTTACGCAGAGAGTAAGAAGCCAGTATAGTAGCACTGTCAGCAGAACAGAACGGAGGAACGAGGGGTTCTCTAAATATACATTATGTGTATTTGCTTTGTGGCCTTTTGTCTTTTGTCAAGAAAACTTAAACTGAAATGTTTGTAGATGTTACTTTAACAAGAGCATTCTCTGTGTGTATAATGTCTGTTTGAGTGTACATTCCTAATATCATTCACCCACAGGTTCTGTCTCACATACGTGCTGTTCAGTCAGGATATAGTGGCAATGTCTCAAAAGTTGCAGGTAGCAGAATGTGAGGACCTCTTTTGTAAAACTGATGCATGTGTCACTTTTTATTGTTCCTTGCAATCATTGCAATTGGCCATCCTAATGATTATTATCTTCAGTAGGAGTTTAAAACATTATAAAAATGATTTGTGCAGAGTACAGTGAATAGCGCGTACCCACTCTGCTGAAGTGTCCTTGAGCAAGATATTGACTCTCTACCAGCTCCAGGGCTGCTGTTATATTAAAGATGTAGTGAAGTGTAACCATTATGAAGATTCAACCTTTGCCATATGCACTCCCATAATAGATCTGTTGTTGATCTTTATTTTTATTTTTGTATGTTTCCTAAGACCATGCCTGAATGTTTTCATTTTGTGTTGTCACCTTTCTCATTCTGTATCACCTGTATATATTGTATATTAAGTTATTGCTGTCACTGTATATATATGACTCTGCAGGCATGGAGAGAACAGTACCATACCACCTATACATTTCCAAAGAGTAGGACTTCTGCTGATCTTCCATATTGTCTCTTACTGTTTCAAAGACATTTTAATGTTGTCATATCTATGACAGACACACTATCTTGTTGTCCCTGTGTGTAATGTAACCTTTACTGTTTGAGTTGCAACATGAATAAAGCGAAAGGAAAGGTAATTGGACTTAAGATAATGTGGGTTTTCTCCTCTGCTGTTTCACCTTAGTTATGGCAGTTGTTATGTTTTGGATGAACTGAAGCTTTACATTCACTTTCAGAAACCATGCTCCTTTAAACCAACTACTTTACACCAGTTGAACCTATGCGACCATAAACACCACCATGCTTTATTGGCCTTGGATGAATCATGATAACAATTTAGTATGGGGAAGGCTGGCAAAGCAGTTAGAGCTACTATCCTGCCACTAACCTGCTAAGCTTACTAAGACCAATTAAACTGAATATCAGGGACTTTAAATTTAGCCTACTTAAAGGAACATACTAGTGTTTTGGCATGGTTCACACAATTAGTTGTTCCCCAGTAATTAATGTCACACGCTACTGGTAATTTTCCAAATACATTTGTGTTTTACAGTTTTCAAAATGTTTCCCTGCATTCCAAGAAACCACTAATCTCAAATCCAGTGCCCTGTTTATTTGTCAGTGAACAAATGTGTATAATATAAGGTATTCTCTTCAGTTAGTCACAAAAAATACATATAATATATAACAGGTTATATTATACACTATTCAATAATGAAAATAAGCGTGTATTTTTGTGGTCTCCAGCACGTGTAGCTACTGGGGAATATTTCATCCTCTATAGTGTATCTGCAGTACAATTTTTTTCCGGGTGGTGTTTTAAAGACTTAGCACCGCCCCCAACAAGCCCGGCCAATCAAACGATTATGTTTAAATGAATAGCCGCCTTCGATTGGCTGCCCATCCTAACCCAGTAGGCGGGACTTATAAGCAGCTTGCCTGAGAGGTTAAACTCAGGGCAAAAAGGAATCCTGTTGTCAGGGCAACGTTGTGTATAAATGGAGCGCATGTCAAGTGAGTGCACAAGTAATTTGAAGGTCTTGAGCTGTTTACAAGCGACAGACTTTAGCTAACAATTGTCTTTTGTCGAATAACAATGATGGTTAAGAACCTTTCCACACTGGAATATAATGATGAGACGAAACACAGCTAGTTAACGGTGTTAGTTTGGTTGCTAACTTAATTTGTGCGGAAACAAGTCGCCACTGCCTGGCTAGCAAAAACAGGCTCGAATGGTTCGTTAGCCGAATGAACCAAAACGATGTCAAGTAAGAATCTTCCACCGGTACGCCATTTGCCACAATGGAGCCGGGTTGGGCGTCTCGAGAAGCCTTGTTCTCCACGACGTTTACCAGAGAACCAGCTGCAGCCGCTGCCTGCTGTGCCTGCAGCGGACAGAAGAGTGGTGAGAGCAGCAGAGGTGTCCTGTCACGGACAAACGGACCCCCGCATCGCCTCATTGCAGAGGAATATCCAGTTCCTGCAGCAGCAACACAAGGACACTCTTGAAAAGCTCCATGCAGAAATAGAGTATCTCAGGCGGGAGAATAAAGGTGAAGAAAGCAGTGTTGTGAAGGGAAAATGTAATTAATGTTAGCTGATGTTATAATTTTGGAGAACTAACATGGATGATATATACATTTGTTGATAATGGAACTAGTGGCCAATAAAAAAGTTTATGCTGGTTTGCTGTAAAATTATGCTATACTACTGAGGTATGTGAGAGAAGTAAATCAAGTTTATTTGGTTAGCTTTTTTTTTTTTTTAAAGAGTTGGTAAAATGCACATCACAGAGGAGAGAAAACAAAAAAAGAGATAAAAGGACAGAGAGGTCAGTATAAAAATGAAAATATTCTGTTTAATCAAGTACATGCCTAATTTAAAGAAGTGACATGTGGCCCAAAAAGACAACCTCTTGATCATAAGTGTTATTTTCCATTTATAAGGGATGAACTCCGTGCCCTGTTATGATGTCCACATCCTTTATATAATAAATTCAAATTAATGACAAACACCTGACTGACTACTGAAAATGAACATTCAGTCAAGGTACTGTGGTCGCATAGCAACTCAAGGGTTTTGACTGGGGAAAATGAAAGGTGAGTGGTTTCTCAGTAGGAGGTAGACAGAGATCCGGTGTCGCTTTACTGAACAGGCCACATGTTGTTCCATATAACCGCATCTCACCACCCCCTAAAGAGACTCTTCTGTCATCTGTCTTCACACTGTCACAGCAGTCAGACCTCTATGGATACATGGGCTGTTTGCCGGGACTGTGTTACAAGATTGTGTGACTTATGTGCCTCCCTACAGTGTATCGTACACTAAAATTCTTTTATATTGCAGAGTTGCAGTATAAGCTGATAATGGAGACTCCCAAGTCAAGTAGAAAAGGTAAGATGTAATCTTGATTTACTGCTGTTTGTACACCCTGCTATGCATATTCATTATGAGATCTTCTAAATCCAATATTACCTTTTAAAGCATTGCCAGGAATTGCCTGAAAGAACCAGCTATTAAAGGGATGCTGCCTTGGGAGAAAGTATTTAGAAGTCTTGTCAGTTGGCAAATTTCTGTTATCTCTGCATGTCATCATATCATCCCAACGCTAGTTCAGAGGCGTCCCCAGAATAGAATGTCTAGTGTCTCATGCCTGGTTAATTATGTTTCCATTAAGACGGAAGGCAGTATGCCAGATAACTTTCAGCACAGCAGTCAACAAATTCTTAGTATCTTAGTTTTGGGTGCTCTTTCTTCTAGGGTTGATACACAGTCGTCCAGGTGTTAGACCACCTACTCAGGGAAGTGAAGACCGTGCAGGAGTCTACCTGGAAGAGCAGCTGCAGGACACACGACCCTTACAGGACCAGGCGTTGAGGTGAATATCCACCCAGTTACATGAGAAAAACTGCTTCCTACCACAATACTGATGTATTGTGCTCATATTTTTGGAATGATTTTGGGGCTTCTTTCATAAAATGTTAACAGGCAAGAAAATTGTGAGACAAAATTATTAGGAACATGAATACGATGAGAAAAAAGGTAGAGGCATTCATTGTTAATGTTGTTCTGACAGAACAGTCCAATGAGCTCAGACATTTGTGTCGCTCAGCTGTAATGCAGCCAGGAAGACCAGTGGACATACATGGATCTTTTTTCTTTTTTTTTTAAAGATACTGTTCATTATTATTTGAACATTTGGTCAGATTTTCACAGCTCGCAAAGTTATATTTGTTTAAAAATGAGGAATTGCCTGTTCTTTCCAAAGTTGTTAGTGTTCGCTTATGCAAAAGCCCAACTGATTTTACTGGAGAGCAGTTAGCCTGTAGCCAGCTTGTGAAACAGGAACTCATGTAAAGAGATGCTGGTCTAAACACATTAGTTTTGTTACCATCCAAACATTGAACAACTTTCCATCAACATTTCCAAAGATGGCATAAAGAAAGTTAAATTCCATAGTTAAAATCTTTTCTTTGGGTGCAAAATATATATGTTGTTTAAGTCACATGTTTAGGCACAATCAAGAAGTGTCTCTTTAGTCCTTTAGTCCATCATCTGGTCTTGTCACACAAACAGCGCTATTGAAGGTCTGAGTCTCAGTCTGTCTCAAACCTGTAGGCATTGCAACCAGGGTTTTACAACTGAATCTGCATTTAACAGTTTATATGTTATTTTTAATTGATATTATCTCACTGACTACCGGGGAGAAGTGTTGGAGAATGCAGCGAAACTCTTGGATCTTCCAGACAGGACCATGGCCCAGAACCAAAGGGGGGTCTCATCACCTCATTACAGCCTCTACGAATTCACAGCAGTCCGTTCCATCCACCGCGTGCTCCAACACTACAGGAGTGCGAGGTCATCATCCGACAGCTCTACAATGCTAACAGTTTGCAGTCTCAGGAAGTAAGCACCCATCAACGGTTTTAGTCAAAATATATTTGTTTTCCAATGTTGCAGCAGTTACAAATACAACATTTCTGTGGAAATTAATATTTTATGACTTCATGACAATTCTGTGTCATATAGATTATTCGTGTGAAGGCCCTGCTGAGAGATATTGTGCTGAGCAAGAAAATCACCCCAGAAAACTACATTCTCACAAAGGCCTACCTTGTTGATGGTACCCGGTAAAGTTACAGAGAATATGATCACTTTTATCATCACCAACATACAGTATCCCTTCAAATAACAATTGTGATAAGGGTTTCCCTTTTTTGTACTTTTCAGAAAATCTTCAGAAGAAAAGAAATTTCCAAAACTTGGTCTGCAAGCACTCCCAGAAAAACCGTATGTGAATCTGTCGCTTGGTGATTTTATATAAAATAGATCTTCTGTCCATTTACCAGCCTGTGTCAGTGTATGCAACACCCATTTTAAGCCTGCATAATTCTGCTTTTCACAAATGTTGGTTGCAGTGTAGTAATAGGCCACAACTGCCTCTTTAAACCATTGTAGAAACTTTTCATGACGCCACTCATCTCAGAAAGCCATCTTGGCCCTCTCTGCTTAAATCCACGTGTTTCCTCTCCCAGGCCTGGATCCTCTCAGTCTGGGGTGATCTTTCCAGCACTGAAACAGAGCCTTGGTTCCACCATTGCAGAGAGACAGAGGAGGACTCGCGCTGTGCAGAGAGACCGTTTCAAAAAGACAGTACGGTGACAGGATTAAAACTACCATAGCGTCAGCTACTGTACATCCACCTCAGGACTGGTTAGTCACAAATAAATGTAAATTCTCAGCAATGGATATCCATTTGAAGTCTTGGGAAGATCTTGGATAGGGAAATGTACTCAAAGGGCTGTAACAAATTATATTTATTAAAAGATATAAAAACAAAGATGAAAGTGCGTAGACTTCAAAGTTTTCAATTTCCCACACAAAGAGAAGAGGAAATAACAGAGTTAAGTTGCCTGGGAATAGTAAAAATTATACCAAAGTTGGACAGCTGGATACTGCTGCATCTCCAAGTTTATACTTGGTGCTCATTCTAACCAAGAAACTATCAGGATTATTTCTCAGGCACTTGTTGCAATACATTTTAATATTGTATGGAACAGTCTTGTGCTTAACTGGCTGAGTGTCATCAGCCACACACCTACAACTCAGCGGGATTTACACAAAAAAAATCTAATGAATTGCCTAAATACGGAATGCACCATTCTGGGTTTATTTTTCCCCCTCATTTTTTACCCAGACCATGTAATGTACAACTGTGATTATTAGAGCAGAGTTTCCTTCATTAAGAAATAAAAATTGTTCATTGAGTTGTTTATTTGAAAGATAACATATGACGAAACCTGTTTTGCCTAATTTTGATCTACAGTATGGCTTACTAGTCAATATTTCCTCATTCATGAGCTACATTTCCAGTATTCTTTCAAGTCTTTGAGTCAGATTCTGTGGAATAATGGGTGTAATGCACATATACACCATGTAAGTAGTGCAAACACTGCATACTTGAATAGTTGCTTATTTGTAAACCACAAAAGTCTCATTAACGTAGATTTTCAGTAAGTGTTCAACTTCCTTTATTTTCCGTTCTTGAATCTGCATTTCATGTGAACGTTTTGATGAAAAACTGAAGTTAAATATGACAGCAAAGTGAAGTGGCCACTTTGTGGTTCACAGACTACTGCTACCCTGACTGCAACATTGTCCGTCTTACCACAGCAGCTCTGTATGAACACCAATCGTGTGAGAATAGTGACACAAATAAAATCTACAATATTATACATGTGGTGAAGTGCAGCAGGAGAGGACTCGCACACAGAGAACAAAAAATGAATTCAGACTTGAGTTTGGATTTTAAATATTTCCATTTTTTACATTACATTACAGGGCTGTACAGACTGAGAAATGTGCAAGTGTGCAAATGCTTCAGTTCATGTTGGACTTTCCTCAGTGCAAAATGAGGCATACATAATAAGTCACCCTATATAAGGGTTACTCTACAGGTGCACTTCAACAGTGATCTAGGGCTTGCTTGAACATCCATGAAGCCAATTACCAGCAGATCAGGTCATTACAAACACATTAGGATGGTATAAATCGATAGCATCAACACATTCTCATACCCATACTGATATATAGATATACATACAAATGTTAGCTTTTACATTAGGAATGGGATCCACTGATACAAAAAAAAGGTCATATCTTATTCTTCATTTAAGCCACCAGGGTGTAGCGTTTTAAGATATACTGTGTCTGTACTCACATTTAATTAAAATTTGGTCCAAATTTTCACCACAACGATTAGGAATCATCATGAAGAAACACAAAAATAACCTCTGGACACACACATGCTGCAGGCGATTTGCACAGTTTAAACTTGTGTGTAGAGATTTTGCTAAAACTATGAGGGAGTGGTTATTTAAGAAAGTGTGGGTAGAAGACATAAGACACTGAAAACTGATAATGAAACAAAGTAGATTCCTTCTTGTGTTTCTGAGGCACTTTTCAAACTTCTGATAAGTGCTACAGATAACATTCTAATATGTTGTTTTGCTTGGAGAAGCCTACTATTCAAATCTCACACAACTTTGTGTTGTTATTGTGACTCATGCAAAAGCATTCAATTAAAATCATAAAATCAAAGTAATGGCAACATGTTCCAGGCTTCATTTGAACAGTTATTAACATTCCTCAATAGATACATAAATACAATTAATAAATAAATTATCATCCTGCAAACAGTGTTAGTGTTGAATTTAATTCCCCCAGCAATGAATCTGTGCTCTGCAGCTTTGGCAATCATGTAAACCTTTATCAGTGAGATGGTGCACAGCCATGTGTTATTTCAGTATATTTAAAAGCACCCGGCCTAACCTCCTAACATGAGTCAAAACTTAGCTTCTAGTTGTGCAACAAAGTAGGGCAGGTTAAGAACTGCATGTGACCAGGCGGGGCAGAGAATTCCCCTCCTTCCTGTGTCTTGTCATGATTGTGGTTATTTATTTTCTTTCGAAAAATTCTGCAGAAAGCTCAACATAACAAAATGTACCAACATTACTGTGTTTGAATAGATAAGATATGTTTAACAAAATCCATTACGATCGCAATGAGTGTTCATGTCTTTTTCTATTTGCAGTTTGAACCAATCACAGTGCAGTTCCCTCATATAGCCCAACCCAGGAGGCACACTCTTAATACAGCAGTAATAGCCTAACAGGGATTAATGGTTACAAAATCAACCTGAGCCTGAGGGACACTACTTTTGCTCCCAGAAGTAAAATCAGAGGAGTGGGCAGGATACCCTCATATTCATTGGCAGGAATTGTCGTCATTGTATGTGTTTTTTCTTAGGCAGATATGCTCGAGGCTACAGCTGTGCTAGACAGCTTCGTTATCTCTCAGTTTGTATCACATCTCCTTGCATCAGTCCAAAATGAAACATGTACATAACTTCAACTTAACCTTTAAATAATAAAAAAAAACAGTTGTATCAAACATTCACCCACCAGATGGTGGTGTTTTCTGAAGAAAATAATTTCTTCACTGAGCATCCTTTCAATCTAAGCCTACTAAGGTTTGACAGTGGTCACTCACAGGTATCACAATCTTAGTCTAATTTACAAAACCTGATAGAAGTAGTTTTAATGTAATGTTTTTCCTGTTCACCATGGAATATGTGCATTTAGGATGGTGACACCCACTATAATGTTGGATTTCCAAATAAATCCATCTCAAAGAATGGTTGTTGTCACTCTATGGTAACAATATCAGAATATATGGTTACCTGTTGTATAGTTAAATCAAAAGCCTTTTGTCAAACAATATCTCTCCCTAAATATCAGCCTTTTTTAACCTATACTTCTGAGTAGGAAGAAGCCCTGTTTGTTTTTTCTTTTCAATTTGTTGCATCGCTGCGCCTTTGTGGAAATGTGGGAATTGGCAGGCATTAGTCAGTAAGACCCAGTGGGTGCAAATCTATTAACATTCAGGCAGTGTTGCAGTGATGAGAGCTGCTCTGTGACAGCTGCAGCCTCATGAGGCATGGTCACTGAAATCTCAACAACCAGAGGAACAGAACTACCTTTTTAACTTTATATATATATATATATATATATATATATATATGTATATCTTACTTTCATCAATGAGCAGAAGTTGTCCCGCCACACTGGAAGGCTATTCATGCTCAGTCACTTTCCTGTTTTTTTCTGTTTGTGTCACTTCTTATTAAGGCTTCTTTAGAGGCACTGCCCCCTGCATTTAAATTCACTCTCTCCCTTTCAGCATATTGTGTTGTGGGTCGGGTAGCTCCAAATCGATGTGTCACAGTTCTGTGCCAGATAATACTTATTATGAGAATGAATTGAGGGGAAGTTGGAGAACAACAGGAAATGAAAATAGGGAAATATGTAAAACTTTTCATTGGTTGCATGAAAAAGCTGTTGACCAAGCAAATGTACTGTATGTCTGAAAATGCAAAATGTACAAACATACAAATTAAATATATTTATTTTAGCCTAAAATACAAAATGTGCAATACATTTCACATTACTGTATATCTGAACAGGCTGTACATAACCACCTATTATATGGATATAGTAGATGGTTACCATTTCATAGTTATCTCAGCACTCTTCACTTCTTTGCACTATTTGTATCTTGTTCACAGAAACAGTTTCACCTGTATATAGACATTTCCTTGTGTGTATTTCTGAAGATTGTTGGATTGTTATCCTGTGCAAGTACATTGAGATTATGTGTAAACATAGTGAGCCAGTAAAGTTGATTTTTGATTCTAATATAAGCTACTTACAAAGACACAGTGAGGCTATAGACTTCAAGGTTACAGGGTTTCCTGTATTGCAGCACTTTCAGTTTTCATTCTTGTTACTTATATGTAACTTTTTGATGATGATGATGATGATGATACTGTGTTAAGTGAGGTTTTTTGCAGGTCTTTTTGTCTTGGGAGTACTTTAGATTGTGCTAGTATTGCAATTACTTACTTTACTTATCGCGCTTTTTAATTGCGTCAGGTTATACGGGAATTAAGAGCAAAAACATAGGCTCGTGCTGCTGTTAAATATACCTGTACATGTATCTCGCCCTATATCCTCTATAGTAGCTGTGTCATGGAAACATGATTGACACCTTTCTCATGGGGGTGGGGAGCTGCACATCCTAGTCACCCGCCTAACCCCCCCACCCCCCTTCCCTCCCCCTCTTCCTCCCCCGTTCAGGCGTCAGTGACGTGCAGATAGAAAGCGGGACCTGCCCTCCCGTCGCCATTTTTCGGTCTCGTACTCGCACTTCTGCTGGCTCGGGTGAGGGGGGGACGAGCAGAAATAAGGGAAAGTATTAAAAGATAGAATCATCAAGCCCGGGATCCCTCGTGAGCAGTTTCGGGATGCACGCGGGAGCTACAGCTAGCACCTGAGATGCACGCGCAGGAGACAAGCCGCTGCTGTGAAATCATTTTTTGTGTGAAGACGTGTTGCGGGCCGCCATTTTTTTGCTCAAAAGTCTACTCCGAGTCGAGAGAGGGGATTCAAAAACGCATTTCCATGACGTGTGCCTTACCGTAACACCACGAAGATAGAAATTAATCAGTTCGTTATCCGACCCGCGGCTACTGGCAACCTTTATACAGACATGAGGATTTATCAGATGAAAAACTGAGGCCACCTTTTCCGCTCTCATAACTGACACTGACTGGAGGAGATAAATTATTAGAAGCTCGGTGTTTTTCTCGGAAGGCGGAACGAAAAGGGGAAGCTTCATTGATCATTTTGTTGCTTCGGCCTCCGTCGATGTTTGTTTCTCGTATTAAGTTTTTATGTTTTCTATTTTGGCCGCTCCAACAATAACTCAGCCGTTGACTGCTGAACACAGGAACCACATTATGCTTCAAAGTTGGATCCAGCCAGTCGCAGCCTGCCTCTGAAAAACGTCAGGTTGTTTGTGTGTGTGTGTGTGTGTGTGTGTTTTTTTTTTTAATGTTGTATTTTTTTCAATAAGAGGTCTCTGGAGCCTGCAGCATTTTTGCAGATATCACTCGGAAAAAAACCTCAAAGGGCGACGAATGCCCTGCTTTGCATCTCCCAATTTCAACCACGCATACACGTTTTAACTTATTGTCTAGTCTGTTTTGTAATTTTTTTTTCATTTGTAGACTGATATTAACTTATTTTTGAACAGAAATGTCAACTGCTCGATTTGAGGCAGCCGATCGGTCCGCCTGGTATTTTGGACCCGTGTCGCGTCAAGAGGCACAGAATAGATTACAAGGACAGAGACATGGCATGTTTCTTGTTCGAGACTCGTCGACCTGCCCAGGCGACTACGTGCTGTCAGTCTCAGAAAACTCCAAAGTGTCTCACTATATCATCAACTCTTTGCCCAGCAAGAGGTTTAAAATAGGCGACCAAGAATTTGATCACCTCCCTGCTCTCCTGGATTTCTACAAAATCCATTACCTGGATACGACCACGCTGATAGAGCCAGCCCCCAGGTAGGAAAGTCACTCAATACCCCTCCACTAACTACCATGGCTGTTAGCATCATACAGTATGTAAACACCTGTGCCTCACATTTGTATATCCTGTCTAAATACTCTGTAATCTAGATTGACTAGGTCGTCTATTTTTATCAGAACTAACCTACTTTTTGAGTCAGACTGCAGTATCCTGCGGTTATGCCACGAAGCGTCCGTTTTTTCCATATCTGAAACTGTTTGGACACACCAAGTACTATCACCACACATCTAGTTCACTGTTTTTAGCAAGGCAGTGTGGTGTCCCAAGACCCCATGTTGGAAAAATCAACAATCACAAGCTAAGATGCTGGTAAAGTCTGTGGCTTGTAAGTTTATGCATACTGTTAGCAATGTTTGCTTACATACAGCCACAACTTTTCACTAGATATTCCATTTTGCTACTGTAGCACTGATTGTTCCTTGCAGTGTTTTTTAATATCATCCATGCTAGATGTTGAATTTGTTGTATCTTGCTCCAAAGCATTTGATTTAAAGATGGGTGTTTTTTATTAAGATGGTTTACTTAAGCCACTTGGATACACTATATTGGAAAACATTCACATGCAGGTGTTCCTTAGATAGGCACAGGTAAATCATAAAGATAAGATGGAGCCCTTTAACCTCAGCCCTTTAATCATCACCATCATCATCTGTCCCTGATTTCATTAGTCCCACCATTTCTGAGTTTCCATATTCTCCACTTGACAGTAGCCTTCTTTTTTATAGTAACCACATTGTGTCTCCTTTCTTTTGCCTCATTTACTATGATCTCCCAAGGTACCCAAGCACAGTGAGTGGTCCCATCCAGCCCATGAGTGGCCCAGAGGAGAACCAGGAGTATGTGCGGACACTATATGACTTCACAGGCAGCGATGCAGAGGACCTTCCTTTCAAGAAAGGAGAGATCCTTATCATCCTGGATAAGCCAGAGGAGCAGTGGTGGAGCGCCAAGAGTAAAGACGGACGTATCGGGATGATCCCTGTGCCCTACGTGGAGAAATTGGTACGACCCGCGCCCCATCCTGGCCAGCCTACCCATGGATCTCGCAACTCCAATAGCTACGGGATACCGGAGCCCTCCCACGCCCTCGTCCATGCCTACGCCCAGCCGCAGACACCTTCGCCATTGCCCCCTGGCACACCTGGGGCAGTTATCGCCCCTCTACCGTCCACGCAGAACGGCCCTGTCATGGCAAAGGCCATCCAGAAACGAGTGCCGTGCGCCTATGACAAAACAGCTCTTGCTCTGGAGGTATTGTGAAATTTTTATCTTAAAGCCTGTTTTTTTTTTTTTTTTGTTCTTTCTCTGTCTCTATCTCTCTAGTCTCTTTCTCCCTGCTCTGCCTTTGCAGGGGATCACACTGACTTCACCTGCTGTTTTTAAAATTATGCTGTAATGGTTTGCATTACACTGCATTGTTTAACCAAAGACACTAATGTCCTGCTCATCCTTGCCTACACTATTAAATATGCATATGTCAGTGTGAAGACATTATGGAATTTTGCAGTACAGAAATATTTCATTTTAGTGAGAACGTCTGCTGCAGATGACAAAAGTTCAGAGTCTGACAGAAAATTTAAGGTTTTTTTGGTCCTTGCATCATCAGCGGTGGGTGGTCGGCCCAATGCAGTGTCCTGTCTCTCCCGTGTGTGTGTGTGTGTGTGTGTGTGTGTGTGTGTGTGTATGTATATCTTACTCACCGACTTGAGTTGCAGTTCTTATCAGAATGCACAGATTTGATCAGCTGAGTAGCATCACTTGAGATTTACATTGCATGCAATTGGTCTGTGAGTTTCCTGGGCGGCTGAACTGGCACAGTAAAGGCTAGAAAAGCGAGTCCTATTCACACTGGGTGAGCTAATTACATTTTGAGGCCATTTGTAACAAAAAATGTAACAATTTATCGATTATAGTCCAGATAGGATGGCATCTGTGTCTGGGCCTGGACTGCGGTCTGCCTCTTAGTGGCCTCGGCATCAGTTGATTACTCAAAACAGTTCCATGATAACGTAAGGTGTTATCATGCTCGCACACTTGTGAGAGTGAGAGACAATAGTAGACAATTGATAACAAAGATTGTGTGAAATATCAGAAGTTCTGTGTGTGTGTGTGTGTGTGTGTGTGTATATAGTTAAACGATTTCAGGATAGAAATTGTATATTTCTGGCTCTTAGCTGTTTCTGATAATGTTAAACTGCACTGCTTCTTTGTAATTGCAGGAGTATGAAGCTAGTAATGAGAAAAAGGGGGAAAACACTAGCGCTGCCTACAGAGTTAACACCACAATCTTGCTTGAGATGTGTGAAAGTGTCTCAAGATGATTTGCAGCTCCTCTCCAACCCTCTAATATGTAAGACGACCTTCTTAATATATGGTCATATCTAAAGATTCAAAACCAGACATCAGCCACTCTGGTTGCTTGCGGCCTGCAACCTCTACTCATTGCCCAGTCTGACTGTACACCCCGATTTGACACTTTATCAGTGTTAATTCTTCAGTAAGCATCTAGTGTTTGTAAGAGCATTAGGAGATTTTTAGGTTAGGAGAAAACAGGGCCTATCTGCAGGTGATTGACATAGGATTTTCATTAACTTGTTGCTCTGGGCACTGGTGTCATACTGCATACTGATGCTGTGGTTATGGGCTACTACCTGTAGCCTGCATTCATTGAAATGAATGGATATATATTAGACAGTGGGTTTTTTTTTCCTCCTAGGGGGTGGGCAAGGACTCTGTGATGAGACTAGACACATGTTGTGGTTCAGTTTCCACTGATAAAGCGGAGCCCAAATTCTATCAGCTGTCTCTGCCTCCCAGTGGTTCAGCCTCAATCTTCCAGTTAGCCGCCAAACAGGCAGCGGCTCTTTTTAGCACCTCTCAACAGTGCACTCTGGCTAATACAGAGCTGCTCTGACTGTGGCAACATGTTGAAGCATGTGATGTAATGCATAATGTGCACTTCACACATTCGCTGGGGCTCCAGAATGCACCGCTCTAGTAGCAGACTGAGCGGTAGTGAGCCCCCCTCCCCCCCCAGGGGAGAGATGAAAATGAAAGGTATCTGAGCCTGTCTCCGCTACCATTCACTGACTTCAGAGTGTGTCGGAAGTAAACTAGGCTGCCCCTATGACTCTTGCATGGAAATAAGGGTGTAAATTAGACAATGAACTAGCCTGGTGAATGATTTTCACTCTAAAGGTTAGACAGCTCCCTGTAACAACACCGGTCCTGTCTCCTCTACTCTCTCCCTGCTGCCCCCCCCCCCCCTTTTTTTTTTCTTCTTTTTTTTCTAAATATCAGCATCACCTCAGGAAATGCCCAACGCCTTATTCAGCCTTAACACAGTGACGCCAGTTGAAAAGGTCAACATGACACATCAGCCGGCCCGGGTCTGCACCCAGCCGCTGCCTGTCACTGCCCATCTTTTGTCAACAGCTGCATTGAGCAGAGATGGAAAGTTTCATTCAATAATAATGATAATCAAGTGTTCATTTAACCAACACCACAAAGAGAGAGACACAGAGAGAGAAACAGGGCGATCAAGAGCGAGGAGCATGCACGAACGGGCAAGCAAAACAAGCATTGGAGAACTGAAACTGAACTTTATTTAGGACTTATTGTTATGCAATTCTGTGTAAGCATCGTTTTACATTCAAGTGTCTCTTATTGTGGCCCTGTACTGTATGAGTGGGTTAAACACATGAAGATGTGTGAAGTAGGAACATGTCAGATGTGTGGGTTAAGCGTGTTAATAAGCATCCTCCCATTCCAATGCACCCTCGATTCCCTGAAGATGACTCAAAAGTTACAGTTTCACATTTAGAACTGAATTGTGCACCTGAGTGGAAAACGAACGCATTTATTATTGCAACAAGTGCTCATTTAAATCCTGTTTAAATGATGATGGCTATTTCAGTGTTTGCTCAACTTATTAGTTGTGTTTCATAAATGTTAACAAGAGATGGTCTGAAAAATCTGTATTTGAGCCATTTTTATATATTTGGCATTGAATTATTATTTATTATTACCCATATTAAGCCCAGTCAATTGCACACTGGCCAACATGGCTGCCAAAAATGGCCACTGATCTTTCAAAACACAAGAACCTGTTCTTGACATGTGAGCAAAATGCAGAGCATCAGTTAAGTCGTTCACTCTGTTAATGCGCATCAGTGAGCAGAACTGCTCAGTCAGTCAGTCAGTCAGTCAGTCAGTCACGTTGCCTCTTCAACAGAATTTTTCAGGCATATGTTACCATACCTCAAATGTGCTACTGTTGTGAAAACTGCATGTGAACTTCCATATTTTGTTATTACCAGTGACGAGGAGAGCTTGATCAAATGTGTGTCACCGCATCCACTTTACATTTATACTATTCCATCCACAGGCACAACAGGAAAGATGATAGGAAACAAGTGAAGGAAAACTTGGATGCAAACTTCATGTGCTTCCTTGCACATTATTAAGCCATAGAGGGATTGATTTTTAATTGTAGTCAATTTTGAATCTCAAATTGACTGAATGAAGAACATTCTAGACATGACGCATTATATCAACATGGAAAAAAGAAAAGTGGAATATGTATAAAGTATGTTAAACATGACAATAAGATTAAAAATTCATGTATCGGCAATAAACTCCATTTATACGTTCAGTGTGAACACACAGTAGATCTGAAAACGGTCTATCAGATGTGTTCAATCTTCGTTGTTGTTCCTCCATAAACCCACCTAACTGTCAGCATTGAGTATATATGTGTGTCCAGTCTGGTATGGCTTGATTTTGTGCACCTAAAATTTAAGACTCCCAGTGTGTTGTCCTGGTGCATCATAGTTTTAAGCCACATGATGATGTTGTTTTGTCCCTCTGTCTCAGAATGTGTGCACAAGTTATATCTGTTTTCCATCATCTTTCTCCTACCTGCTGTACAGATCAAAGATGAGCACAACATCCCACAGAGAGCAGTTGATGCTGCAGAAGCTTCATTTAGATTAATGAGACTTTTCGCTTGAGAATAGCTTCTGCTTTTTTTTTTTTTTTTTTTTTTGAATGCCTCTGCATCAGTGACAGCTGTGGCCGGAGGCACTATGTTTTAAGATTGTCCATCCGTCACATTCTCGTGAACTTGATCTCTCAGGAACGCATTGAGGGAAATTCTTCATATTTGGCACAAACATCCACTTAGACTCAAGGATCAACTGATTATAATTTGGTGGTCAAAGGTTTTTGGCCACAACTCAAGAATTCACTCTAATTATGACAGTTTGACACAAATATCTAGTAGGCTAAAATGGAGTGATGATATTTGATATCCAAAAGGTCAAAAGTCAACTTCAATGTTAGTTGATAATGTTCTGTAAAAACACTTTTCTGGCTGTTATTCAACATCATTAGTTTGTGTGTGTGTGTGTGTGTGTGTGTACGCAATGCTTTTTTTTTTTTTTTTTAATTCCTTTTAAAATCTTCACAACAAATACTGAGTCAGTTCAGACATGGATGAATACAACCACAAGGCGGTATTTCTAGTTTTTTCTTTCAGTGGCTACAATTCAAGAATAAGGATACTATCGCCCATTGCAAGTGCTGTGTGTTCATGGTCCCCTGAACACTAGCAAATAGTTAAGCAGCTGTAGGGTTTTCTGAACACATGTGTACTGAATTACAGTGAAGGTACAATTGCTGCTTTTCTAGCCTAAAACAGGAGTACTGGGGAAAACCCTTAACAGGAACATGTTCTCTGGATTACTGCTTTTGATTACCATAAATCCATTGTCTGTCTGCAATAATTCTACTACCTTTCAATATGCTAATATTTCATTTAATATTGCAGTACCTTTGCACAACAGAACTAGAAACCATATCTTAATAGATCAGGCCTAAGTAGATTGTTTGATATTTAGTAATCAGTGTTCACAGTAACAGTTATTGAAATTGAGAGCAGGAAGCCACCAAAAAACCTAGAGTAACCTAGAGTTACTAGAAAGAAACTAGTTAAAAGCCAAATATCTCCTGCAGTACATTTGATTTACTGCCCTAAAACTTGCTTAGCGCTAAAAACGCATACCTTCCCTCGTCTCATCATGTCTCTTCTATCTGTCTCTGTCTTCGGCTTACAGCAAAAAAAAGCCTTCAGTTTTGTACTGTGGCTATTTTGGTGCCTCTGGGGTTCAAGAAGCAGAAGCTATGAGTCATTATTTATTCACTTAAGAGACAGGCACTCCCCAACAAATGAAATTAGGTTATGTCCCACTATGTTTTAGGATTTGACATTTAGGCTACTTGGTTTATTTTTATTACATAGTATTAGTCTACTTTTTTATGGTTGCTTTTCAACAAATCTTAAAATGAAGCTTTATGCAGATGTACCCTTGACATGTAATAAGATGCATTTCAACACTTAGAAAATGAAAGTATGCAAATGTATGAAGGGCAGCTATTTATTCACCTTTTTCAAGTCTTTTATTAAACATAAGTGATAGTGATCTAATTTCAGTACACCATGGTCCTTTTGACAGACTGATTCAGTGGAAGTTTTTCAGGCTGATTCAACAGAAGCTTCCTATGACTAAGTAACATTCTTGTCATTCCAGAGTAGCGTAAAGGATTATTGTTACAGATAATGTGTTGGACTAGATGTCCTTCAAGTCTCATTCTGAAGTTAAAGCTGCAGATAGTGTGCCCTCACTTTCTCGTTTCAATCATGGTTTTTGATGATGGAGACTTTTCCTTTCTAATCCTGATGAAGAACATATGGCTTAAACAGATTGGGGTCACATTCAGTGTCACAGACCCATCTGAGCGACAGCTCTCTGTCATCTGTTCAAACCACAGTGTAGCGCGTGTGGAGCTTTTATTTTAAAAAGTGAATAAATCAGCGTGTGCTATTAATATTTGGAGTAGGTTTTAAAATCTGTATTGGTCATTTTACAAATGCATTTTGTTTTTACCTTGGGCTATGAAAAAAGTTGACTTTTTTTTTTTTTTTTTTTGGTAAATAATAAATATTGGCGTTTTCTTAACATGGTGTGGAAATGACACTAAGGGCATTTCCATCCGCGTGTTTATGTCCCCATTTTCAATTAGCAAAAAAAACCTCAGTGGAAATGTCAAACTGTTAAGTCTAAATATAGCAAACGCATTTTCACACCTAGCTGAGACGGGAAGGTTGTGATAAAATGACACGAAGTTCAATGGAAAAATACTTGTCAAATAAATTATGCAGTGCATGAAACATGTGACTTCAATGTCACTCCAGCTTCAGCTCCACTGAAGAGATGGAAAAATGGCGTCTCAGATCAGATCTGTGTGGAGCAATGAGGAGACTGTAATATTCCTCAACTTAATACATGAAGCAAACATAAATGGAATATTTCTGCCATCTTTTTTTTACATGGTTCGCATTCATTTAATAGCATCTAACTGGACGATTAGTGCAAGTGTTTATCTAGGTGCACCTAATGTTTGCTGTACAACAGATGTAGATGGAATCACACATTCATTTGCATAATCTCCCGCTGACCCCCCCCCCCCCCCCCCCCAGAAATTCTGTTAAATTTTGCGCTACATTTGGATTAAAAATGGACTTGTTTGGTTGTAGTTGTACTTTAAGTATTCACAAGTGTCAGGCTGTCAGAATGTTTTAGGGAGTTGTCGTGTTGCTGAAATTAAAATGTGGTAAGTAGACTAGTAGTTAGTTTCACAACATGACCACATTAACAAAAAGTGTCATTAGACATCCAAGCTAATTATGGCCACAAAATGTTGCAGTTCTATAGTAGTGTGATTAAGTAAACTCAAACTTCCCCAGAAGTGTATTTTAGTTTAGCCTACATTGCATTTTAAAAACTCCAACTCCAAACTCTGCAATTCATTCAGTTTTTCTGCAAACAAATCCCACCCTTCCTGTAACTCAGCCGCCTGTCTCCTCTCTCTCTTCAGGTCGGTGACATTGTCAAGGTTACACGGATGAACATCAGCGGTCAGTGGGAGGGAGAGGTGAACGGACGGCGGGGTCTCTTCCCATTCACCCACGTCAAAATCATAGACCCCCAGAATCCAGATGAGAGTGACTGACCTAAGAGCGTTCGACCGGGGCCTCCCGCCATTGTCGACCCGCACCTGAATCTGCTGGCTGTCTCCACCTTTTCCCGCCAGTGTCACCACGGTTACGTGCTTGCCTGCTTGGGGGCTGTACCATGATAGCGACCCCTCTGTTGTTGCCAACCGTTGCAAGGCTTTCTGACTGTTTACAGTTTTGGATGTCGGATCCAAACTAAAACCTGACCCCTCTTCTTCCCCAGTTCCCTTTCCCATGTCTTCGTTCTAGGCTGGGCAGTGTTTTTGTTTTTGTTTTGTTTTGTTGTTTTTGCATTAGTTTCCTTTTTTTTTGTTTCCAGGTCACTGGGCATAAGTGTGGGAGTGTGTGTGTGTGTGCGTGTATGTATAAGTGCATGTGTGTTCTCACAATGGATGATATTAATCACATCACAACGTGTCCTTTTTTTTTTTTTTTTTTTTTTTTTTTTTATAAAGTTTCTCTGAATATTTGTTACGTTTGAAGTCTTGGGGATTTTAGAAAGTGTTGGTGTGTGTATGTTTTGTTGATGTGCGGATATTTGTACGAAGTAGGGAGACACAATATCCCTATGGACTTGGGAGAGCACTGAGGCAACGAGGAACTAACCAGCCGGCCAAATGTTATTTCTCCAAACAATCAAGTCACTGTTGTACCTTAACCATTACACAAGCACGCAAAAGTGCTCACTTATCGGCCGTGAATTGTTCGGGTTAACAGGTTTTTGATGTGTATGTGTGTGTGATTTGTGTCAGGAGGAAACAGGAGAGAGAGGATTATGGAGGATCAAGGTAGATCCACCCTACATCCTGGCACAAGTCTGGCTGACAAGACTATTTATCTTTTGTTAATAAGACATGAATCGGTCATAAGTGATTTATCATCCTATTATTTGTGCCACATGATCAACAATAGTTTTTTTGTTTTATTTGTGACATGGACGAGATGGATGGCAGAGGGGGTGACACTTTGCATGTCCGCTTGGTACCTCACTGTACTGTCCTGTACATTATTTTCAACTAAAAGGACATTGCTTAGAGATTAGCAGGTTTTTTTTTTTGTTTGTTTGTTTTTTTAAGTGCAAACAGCATCAAGCACTAGAAGATAAATTTCAACATTTTGCATAGGAGTGCCAAGTTTTGAACAGATCTTCAAAAGTCAAATAGCAACAATAGCAGTAGCCCTGGCCAGCACTTAAGCATGTGACTACAAGGCTTGCTAAAAAAAATTTTTTTGCAGTGTCACGGTGTGAGAACAAGGACCGAAGGTGACAAACCCCACTTTCAGTGGCATAGGTCAGGGAAGGAGGAAAATGTCTCAGCAAGCCAATGAGATCCCATTAATGCCTTTTCAGAGAGTAAGATAAATGCATCTTATGTTTTTAATGTACTGTTACTCCTGTCCATTTAGGATTTTCTACTAGCTTTATTCCTTAAATATTTGGTCTGTGCACAATTTTTGATCCCTTTTTTATGCAAGCGGCCTCTTATCAAGAATAGTGGAAATCAACAGTATTTTGTTGCAACCAATCCTATTTGATAAGTAGGAGCTGAGGATTAAACGGAGGAGCAAGCAGTGCCGACCCCTAGATTTCTGCTGTAAAAATGATCTCTCTCTCTCTCTCTCTCTCTCTCTCTCTCTCTCTCTCTCTCTCTCTCTCTCTCTCTCTCTCTCTCTCTCTCTCTCTCTCTCTCTCCCTCCCTCCCTCTCCCCCTCTCCCTCCCCCCCCCCCCCCCCCCCCCTCTTAGTGCTTTTCGTTCAAATCATTGCTCAGCCCTTCACTCGGAGTAATATTGTGCAGCTTTAGTTGTATTGCAATTTTTTTTTTTTTTTTCTCAATTTGTAGTCGGCTGTTCAATCAAGCGATTTTGTTAAAATGAATGATGTTATTAAACAAAAAGTAAGGAGACATTTACAAAAGGGAAAAAAAAGCCTGCTGGTTGCCTCTGTGCATGACCTCTTGGCCACGGAGATGGTTCTAGGTGGCCAAATGCTGCTTAATGTCATTTATTTCCTTATTAAATAAAGGTTTCTCTCATTTTAATGCCTGCTGGTCTGCTACATCAAACCAGTGTGGCTTTTCCTCGTCGGACTTAATGAAATCTACTAATTAAGCAATACACCCAGATTCTTTTTGTTTAAGGTGAACTTGCTTTTCTCATGCTTCTGAGTTGTTCTTGTAATGGCATTAACAGTATTACTGTGCTCTCTTCTCATATTCTAGGAAAGCCTGTCTTTTACTTAAAAATTGAAAATTGTGCCTTTTATTTTCTTATACCATTTACATGTGTTAATATTTCCCTTGGTTAACACCTGTGCTGGTATTGACCCTTTATGTACAGAACAAGTAAATAAAATCTACGTCTACTTCTTTAAGCTGCTCCGTCTGGTATCTTTTATCCTCTTGTGTTGCCTCTACAACATAAGAGGTGTGTTTGCAGCAGCCTGGCATCACAGGTTGTGTATCTAGAGCACAGGACAGTTGCTCTTGCTCTAATTTTTGACAGTTCCAGTTTAGATTCTGGCTGCGCCCAAGAGAAAGGAAGCAATTAATGAATTTTAATGAAGTGCTAATAAAAGAACGTCAGCTGACCTAGAGATGGGGAGAGGAAAACTTTTCAAGGGCAATGTTTCAGATGGGCACATCCTGTACATATATCAGTACATATATTATGTACTCTAAATGCTTCTGGTGATTGACAGGTGACATGTACGTGTAAGCAGGTGCTTATACATACAGAATGTCGATGTAGCTAATTCTACGATCCTTCACTAGGACTGTACAGAAGCAGATATGAATATGCTAGATTATGCAACTGTTCCCATTTTGTACTAGCCGTAGGCATACAGTACATGCTTCTACAGTACATGTACCGTGACTGTGGAATGCCACTGTTCTACACAGATAGCAGAGGTCTTCATGCCGCAAAGCATGTCTACAAGGCGCTGACATACTGATGACACAGCAGCCTAGAAATAATTTCTGCGTCATATCATCATAACCCACAAGATAAGTTCTTTAAGATTGTGGAAGGGAAGTCACAGGCACGCATATAGTCAAGTTTAAATAACAACTAATTCTCAAGATATATGAACATTAACTGGTGAGACATTTTGCATAAAATCTCAAGCAACTGATTTACTTATACTGTATCTATAATAATATCACAGTCATAATAACAGTTTTGTTTTTCTGTGACTTCCTTTATCCTTCTCTTCCTTAATGTCTATTTGGTTGTGATGAGGAAGAGGTTTGTATATTTAAGTTCTATCTGCTTTGTTTGCCTCAGTCTACCTGTTGCCAAGAATAACATCCAACACCTCCGATTCAGATAACATTAGCAAGTTTTTGACGGATGTGTCAATTGTGATGTGTTTTATGTTCTTTAGTTGGGACATAAGGTTTTGGAATTATGATCTTCACAGTTATCCCACCGTTGAAGGAAATGTGTATGTACTGTAGTTCTTTCTCTGCCCTTTATCACTGGATGCCTTGTGCTTGCTGTGTGTGTGCCAGGTTAAATTGCCATTAAAGGCAGTCAATGTACTCCTCTGGACCGCGATAGGCGGTGGCTGCAGCGAGAATGACCATAATAAATCAAACTTAGTTGAATCTGACCTCTCCTCGAGGCATAGTGTGTGTGTGTGTGTGTGTGTGTGTGTGTAAATGGATGTGTGGTACGGTCGATGCAGGCCTACAGTCCATTACCACCACCGCCCTCAAGCTAGCTGTGATGGCAGCTGCCACACTGTAGAGTGTTTGGCCCACAGAGCAAAATGCACAGTGTGTCTTTACTGTTTAAAAATATAAAGATAAATGAAAAGGAGGGTTAATATTTTATTTCTTAAGGTAAACCAAAAGTATTTTATTACTAATAAGTAATGTAATTAATTCTGGCTCCACATCGATTAAAATATTAATATAATATAGATGCTGTGCTCAGCATAGTCCAGCAGTTAAACACTGTGCTATAGAGGTACATGTAGTGCAGATTCTGGTAGTTTCTTGTTTTTTGGTTGAAGTGCAATGCAGAAAAGGTCTCTCTGTACAAGACAGACAGACTTTAAATCCACAATCTCTCTGTTTAAGCCTACTTCTGAACCTGGAAGCTATGACTGATTTTAGAGCTGCAGCTACGGTAGCCCTGACATGCAAAAATTGGACTAACTAAATGTTATTGTGTTTTCCAAAATGTCATGTTTTCTGAAATGTTGAAATGTGTTTTGTGAATTGTTATCATGTTTTCCAAAATGCTGTTGTGTTTTGTAAAATGTGTTTCGTGAAATGTTGTGTTTTTTGAAATGTTATATTTTCTAAAATGTTGTGTTTTTTTTTTTCACCCCATGGCCACCATATGCATCATCTCTCACACAAAGAATAATGAGATACAATTCAGAGTTCAGGATGAGACCAACAATCATAATGTTCATCAAAAATAATTAACATAAAATGTAACATTATCACTCTTTGTTAGTCTGCATGCTGCCATTTTTGAGTGTCAAATTAGCGTGAATGTGTTCCAAAATCCACAATCTTATATCTAGCCGTTGTTAGTAATCAAACATGGTGTAAAATATGTAATCTCATACATTAGTCAGCATTGTGATTGGCACAGTCAAGCTTATATGTCAGCTTCACACCTTCCTCCAGGAACTGCTGGTTATCTCGCGCCATCTGGTTGAATAAGCCCGTTTAAGCCTATAGATATTCACCTCCTTCAGCAGATGATAGGACTAAATGTTCCAGCTACCCCTGAAATTAGAACGCCCAAGACAAGCAAAAAAAATGATTTTTTTTTTTAATTAAATGAACAGACACTTTTTTATTGAGCATATCACAGAGATCTTTAACGTAAATAGTATTTTTTTTCTCTGTATTTTTATTTTATTTTTCATTGTGGTATTGTATAGGACAGATCTTACAATCATAGTATGACTCTGGTAAATGCCTTCACTAAATGCCTACATGCCCTTTGGTGCTGGAATTATAAATCAAGCACACTAATTGACCCCATCTGTTTTCTATAATTCATTTTATAGTGAGGTGAGAGGAATCCAGGATGAGCTATGTGGGTGACCCAGATGACCCAGGGTACCTCAGGAAGAGCCTGAGGTTAAAACGGCCATCACTTTAATCAGAATGTCACAGTTTCAAAGTTCTTCACAGCCAACATGTCTGACATTAATGAAGTGTCCTTTAGAAACACAGTGACTGATGGTACCATGCCTACTCCTGGTATGGTACCACTACCATACATGAATTCTCTCTGGTGAAAAGAACACATCTAATGCATTTTTTACAGTGATGTTAAAAATTGTATTATACAAAAACATGTTAGTTGATGTGCTTCAGAAAATTCCTTTGCAGTGTCTGCTCCCTGAAGCTTTATACATGTCCCAGATATGGCTTCCCTCTCTCTCTCTCCCTCTCTCCCTCGCTCTCTCGTAAAACATTTACAGCACAGACGTTCCTGCCTTCTGCTGGGGAAACTATGCCAGACTATGATGGTAATTCCACACTAGCTGTCTGTCATGGTTTTATCAGGTCAGACTCCCCCGCTCTAGGACAGTCTCACTGCTCCATCCTTCTCACCCCTAAGTTCACTGTTGTGTAATATTTGTGCTTAAAAGATCCAGATACAGTTGATGAAAACATATTAAGTGTACTTGTGGCATTTAATAACTGAACTCTTGGTTAGCTGTAGTATAGTAACATATTACTAGAGCAGCAGAGCCGTTATCCCACAATGTAGTTTCATAGACATGTTGAGTTCTTTTTTTTCTCTCAACAAGTATTGGAGGGATTGACATTAAACTTTTCATCTTTTAACATCAGCAGGTCAAATTTTGGACATATCGAGTGAAATATCTCAACATCTACACAATGAATCATCACTAAAATTTGTAGACATTCATGATTCTCAGATAAATACCCTAATGACTTTGGTAATCCCTTGACTTTTCCTTTAACACCTCCATTATGATCTCTTGAGCACCGTTTGTTCAGTAACCACTCTGTACTTTGTTTAGTGCTAGTTAGCAATTGTTCAGCATGCTAACACATTAAACTAAGATGGTGAACCCATCATCCCATTTTGAATTATCCGTATGATTAAAATACTTAAACACATACCTGAATTTCACACACATTTACTACTTGTTGTTTATCTGCATTTATTGTGATATTTATTTCCCCAGCATCTAAACACCAATATACAAAGATTAAACTTTTTTCATTGCAAGTATTTATTCTGGCTTAATATGACTTATCAGATATGACTCTAAAACTATATATTCTTCACAGTTTGATGCTGAAAGTACATTTCATTTTTCCACTATACTGTGCCCACTCTCAGGCATAGATGAGCACCAAATTAGTTTTTCAAAAAACCCTTTTGATACCTTGATATGATACTTCAACAGTCTTATTAAAGGTCTGTTATAATACAGATGGGTATCTTTTCATCATATCTGCAGATGAAATTTCCCATTTATTTCCCAGATGACTTGAAACAGGGCAATATACTGTACATATAATGTCTCAAAACACATACAGTATCTACTTTAGCACAAGCTCAGCTTGAACTTGTTTGATCAGGCATATAAAAAGTCAGGAAAACATAGATCTCAACTTTAGATGAATAGAATTTTTGTCATTACACGCTCCTGGAAATACATGAAACTTTATACACATTTATACACTTTTAACACAGACTGCTGAAGTGGCCAGTCAGTTTCTTGTTCACTCTTAATAGCAGCATTCCTTCAAGGCTTTAGCAGTAGTTTTATCCTCCACCAATGATGTCATCATTGCAAAGGGTCAAAGTTCACCAACAAGAGTACGAGAAGAGCGGGTACTGGCTCCAATCTGCTGTGTTGCTGTGGTGGTGGTGGTGGTAGCTGTGTTGTTGGGCGCCGTGTTCAGCTGTGGCGAGTGGATGAGGTACAGGGTGGACGAGAGTGTTTGTTGCATCAACGTCACTAGAGGGTAACGGAAATCTGGCGTACTCAACAGATCTGGAGAAAAGAAAACGACATTATGGTTTATTTATATGCATCATCATGCTTGTCCATGCATCTTAAACCACTGAGGGAGTCTCATCCCTGCTTCCATTGTTACATTCTGATTAATTTCTTTCATTTACATGTGATAAGGCTGTTTTTATTTTTTCCTTCACTAAATCCTACTGGATTATATGTATGTCATCCTGAGTATCTTAAATCAGACCTGTAGGGCTGGTATGCCACGGATGCAGGCACCATCTGCTCCTCACAGCTGTAGTCGTATTCGTGCAGCTCCAGGGGCTCAGCATGCAGACTTTCAGATGGGTCCTGCTCCAGAGCCCAGGCTGAAAAGTGACCCCCCTTCAGTGACTGCTCTGTAGAGGCCTGATTCTTCCCTGCCTCCACTGACTGAGTGGTAGAGGGCATCCTCTGCAGGCCTGAGAGGGAAATACAGTGTATAAATTGATGTAGTGTGAGGACAATGGCACATTGATAGGAATGCATATTCATTTATCAAGACAGTCTTTTGGCATGGTATAATTTCATGACAATGATCCTTCAATATGGGAATGAAACTTATTTGTGATTCAGTCAACTTAAATGCAGACACTTTGATATGCATACATATGATATACTGTATTAATGAATATCTCAGTAATTTAAGAACATTACCTGGAGGACTCTTGCAAAGAGCTGCATTGTCCAGTGTGGCTCTCTTTGCAGGAGGACTTCTATTTGAACGACACCTTTTAAAAAAAAAAAAAAAAAGAAAGAAACAATATTTAAATAAGCATAACAGATAATGTTGTAGCTGTATATGTGCTTACAAAGTAACTCAGAACCTCCCTGCAATATATTCCATCCCTAATAAAAACTGAAAACGTACCTTTTACTGTGGGAATGGGTGCCACCCTCCCTGAAGCCTTTAGCAAAGGGGTTGTGGTCAATCTTTAATTTGGTGATCTTAAAATAGGCAACAAGAAAAGTTAATTGTTAAGAGAGTCAACTACTAATGTTATCTTTAACTTTTGATTATTATTTATATATTTATACCTTTGGGTTCTGGTAAGCAGTCACTGCAGTGAAGGTTGTCTCTGGGAAGGAGAAAGTCTGAAAGGGGCCCCAGCGGACAGTGTAAGGACTGTCTGCCTGGATGACATGAAATCTGGGGTAGTAGCGATGCATGGAGTGCAGGATGATCTGATGAATGAAAAGAACAGAGTGAGCAAAATGTATGGTCAAGTAAGAATAAGAATAAAGAATAAACATTGCATGTCATAATCACTTTATCTCTGTAAGTAAGATGGTTTCTTACATGACCATGCTGGTCCAAGGTGTTGTTGGTGAGTTTCATCTTGAGAAAAGACAACGACTGCTTCATCCAGTGACTTCCTGTGGCAGGCGAGTCTGGATGCATGTATGTCCGACGTGGGGGCTGGGGCTCTGCCTTCGCTGCGACCTCCCACTGTTCCTTTTTCCACTACAGAGGGGAAAGTAGGGGGTTGCCAAGTGTGAGACTTCAGGACATGTCTAATTAATCAGAACTCTTCATGAATTATTAAAATGTTGTTTTTTTCATAATGACTGATAAAATGTGAGAGACTTTTTTGGTTGGATTTCATGGTCCATGACCATCGCACCAAATCAAACTCTCAGAAAGTTCTCTCCATTCATTTTGTTTTCAAGTGTGCGCTAAAAGCAATGTCTGTGACCAAATGGGCCAGAGTAGTTGACGCAAGAGCCGTTGGATGTATGGATGACTCACTGCTCCATCCCATTCACTATCAGTGAATGAGATGCTAATTGATTGGGCCCCCAGCCGAGAGTACACAAACAGGAAGCATTGAAAGGCTTTGATATGCAGCGGTGAATGGCCCAGAGTGGGAAGGCCAATGTCTGGCTGCAGATTGCTGCATTTTAGGTACTGCAGTCTGTTGGTTTTAATCCAATTTTTCATCAGCAAACAAAACGAAATATAGGACACTGTGAAAATCACAACTCCAAAGACGTCTGTGTCGCGTATGACCATACCTTGTATTTGAAGCTGTCAACAGGAACCATGTCCATCATGATGACATAATTGGCAAAAGGTTGGAGCCCAGATAGACTGACACTGCAGTGTGGAAACATTCTCCTGAAACAAAGACACACACAACTCATTAGTTATGAATTGGTTTCCATGTTTTTACAAAATGATTGAATCAAACCCTGTGAACTTTGAAAAACAAGTGCATGCTATATGTGTTGTAAACTTAGCATATATGCATATTATTGTAGGTTTTGGTGATAAATGATGCAAAGTACTACTAGTATTTTCAGAAAGCAGGAAAATACCCTGGTAACTGGAAATGTGTAGTAAATCTTAAATCAGTAGCCAACTCAATTTTGCAGCATTGTTACCTTCCATGCTTTGTTATAATCATCTCTGTTCCGATGCTGTGAAAAGACTTCCAGAGATCAGAGTTCTCCAGTGTCATCCTGATACAGCCCTGCTGGTATGAGTCAGCTGCCGGGGGGGAATGGGGCATGCTTAGATTAGATTTGGAGTCTGTAGAGAAAAGACAAATACACATGTAAACGTCAAAAATCAAACCTATTTATAGAACATGTGACTGGTTTATCTCAGTATGAAGTTTAGTGTAAAGATATCAAACATAGGTGTGTGATCAGGATAAGACAGCAGAACTTGAGACATCATATATCTGAGTTCTACTTAGATGTTTTATACTAGAGATAAATTGTGGGATTTGTTTTGCACATCCTTATCTTAATCTCAGTTTTCATTCTTTGAAATATGGCAAAAAAGTAAAATATTTGTGACAATTTAATTGCAGTTTCTCATGCTATGGAATAAACAAACAAATCCTTGCAATGCATTTTCCCCTCTTTTACCATTAGTCCATTTGCACATGCATGCTCATACAAGGTAAAACTTACCGGACATGTGTTGCATACTTCCGTCTCCAGCAACCAGAGAATCCTTGATACAGAAGTTTGTTGTGCTGCTTTGAGATGTTCAAACACTAAAGTCAAATACATCAGGGATCTCTACTCTTGAAAGGCCTGAGCCTTGAACTTGATTGGTCATCCCAGAAAGGGTGGAGTCTAAACAGCCAAGAGGGTGTAGTCCGAGCAGACCGAGGGGGCAGGTGAGAACATTACCTGATATGTTGAGCCTTTGTTGTGAACTCACAAGTCAGTGAGTGGGACTGTATATAGATATATAGATATTAGTTTCTTATTATTTCATTTCTCATACATGGGCCATTTCAATACTGGTATGTTGTGGTGAAAGTCTCTTTTTATGCATATAAAGCTGCAAAGTCATTCATCTTTGACATTTTGGCATTTCTTATCCCAGACAACTATACAAAAGTTTCAGTGTAGGAGATGCTTGATTTGATGCTTCATATGAATGCTAATCAATTAAATGAGAACACAATACATCATTTATTTGTCTACTCTGAATGAAACCCAAACAGACTTTTAGGGACTCCAAACATTAATGGATTAAATAAAATAATCAGTTGTGATTAGTCTACATAGAGAGAAAACATCTACTTGAGACTTGATTGTGATAAATCCAGTTGTGTTGCAACTATATGCAGACAGACATTATGCAACAGGACTAAAATAAGTACTAAGTCCAAGTTGAAGGACAGTAAGCAGAATTTCAAAGTGCCTGGGGGGATGGAAGAGCAGACAGATAGGTCCCTTTCTGGCAGCTGTGGTTGTGTATTGAGAACAAGTCTAGAGATTACAGAGGTGATTGGAGTTGGGGTCTGCCCTTGACAATGGCAGACAATGCTGCTAATCCTATGAGGCCATCTGCCCCCCTTCCCCATGGTTCCTTTACATTCATGGTACCCTTGCATTCACATCAAATCCGGCACTATGATGCAGGGCACTACAAGGGTGGGGGCATGTTGTTTGAGGTACTGATGAGACAATGAAATATGATCCAGGAATTCAACTTGGAATTACAGATGAATTAATTTAAAGACTTATCAGAAGCCAAAACACAGCAGTTTGTAAAACTCACAGAAAAGATCTTACAACTCTGTTAAGTTTTCACGGTGGCAACAGTTTTGTCTTTAGTTGAGATTATCACAAAGTAAACAGCCGCCAAGACGTTCACATAAGTAATCCACCAGGAATGTGCACTTGCATGTATGTGGATGGACATCACAGTGTAACATTGAGATAGGTTCAACTCTTTTGCCGGATGATTAAGAAGGTCCAACAGCAGCACCTCAGACCTACCTCCTCAGGCCCCTCAAAGTTCTCTCCTCAGCCCCTCAGACCTCTCTCCTCAGGCCCTCTCATACAGGTATTATTGTATTGGCAAAAAGTGGACTTAACTGTAGGAGATCACTGTTCACTTCCCATTTCCGACCATGAGTGTCATCCAAAATAGGAAAATTAATTTGGCCCATACTTGGACCACATGTTTGCTTTTCTTCTGGCTCAGTATACACTCGGTTCCTCGGCCCAAATCTGGCCCATATACAGCATAATTGTCATAAATAAAAAAACATGAATGAGCCTGTCTGGCCCAAAGTGTTTGACACAAAAGTAAAAGGCTGTGGTCCAGTTCTGGCCCACACACAACACGTAACATTCCAATTTTAATGGCCCAGCTCTGATATCAAATTAAAGATGTACTGCTGGCTCAGGCCTGACCCATGTACAAGGGTTCCCTTGTTGTCATGGAGATCCAAAGTCCCACCCCACTTCAGGGTTTACATTGTGGAACAGAGGGTAGTGCAACATGAATAAGCCCTAGTTGGTATAGAATTATGTTGATACATACAAACTGGTACAAGTCTGAATGCTTGACCCCTAAAATGACGGGATCTGGTGGCTCTGTTATGCTGTGGAGGGCATTTCGCTGGCATGATTTGGGTCCCCTAAGAGGGAATGGTTACTGCAAATCAATAAAAAGTTGTTCTGAGTTATCACCTTTAATCTGTGAAGAAACATTTCTAGCCTGATGGGAGTAGTCTCTTCCAAGATGACAATGTCCCAATTCACAAGGAGTCACTGAATGGTTTGATGAGTATGAAAATTATGTGAATCATGCTATGATCTTCAAAGTCATCAGATGTCAATCCAGTTGAATACCCATGGGAGATTTTGGACTGATGTGTTAGACAGAGCTCTCCACCACTATCATTAAAACACCAGATGAAGGAGTATCTTTTGGAAGAATGGTGTTCCTTTGGCATTGATTCTACAACTCTTCTGGAGGGATGAACACCATTCTTCAAAAAGATATTCCATCAATAGTTGTTGAGATATTTCAGTCTAGACTAAAGGGTTGGATCTTCCAACTGACCCTGGCCTGTTGCGGTTAGAGGAGTCTCTTCGAACAAGACTCAGTGCTTTCTTGAAATCCAACTTCAGGGTGCTTCAGAAATTCTGGCTTGCTGTCTTCTGCCCCGTTCTATATCCACTGCCAGCTGCAACCACCTCTTTATGAACATCCCTATTTCATGTTCAGAGGCCTTTGATGTAAAAAGGTTCTTCCTTAAACAAAGACATAAAAATTCAGTTACTACAGGACACAATGTGGCAAAATTCTATGATCCAGCAAAGATTTTGAATAATAAATTGAGTATGAATATGAGAAATTTGTAATGCCCATTGTAACACTAGCCTAATGTTACAGTTTTGCCTATTGTTCCTCTGTTTCTAACAGAAAACTCAAACCATTTGACTACTCATTTTTTAGAAATTATTTCATAGTACCTAAGCCAAAGCACACAGCATTAGCAGCTAACAACATGTGCATTGGCTTCAGTACTATGATCACTAGCTGGTTCAGTAACATTAGTTGGACTAAGGCTACCTCAGGCTAAGGCAACTAGGTAGCAGGGTTAGCTGCAGCTATTAACATTTTAGCTTGGAAAGAAAAGGTTACCTAATGTTATCCAAATTACAGTTTAAACACAGAGCATACTTAAGCACAATCAACAGTGACAACATTTCAATTGTACGAAACAAAATAAAATTTTCTACAAAGCAAATGTTCACTCACCAAATATAGCCTGTCAACTGGCCTCCCGGCACTTTGTCCAAGCCATCTTTTTTTTCACAACAAGGTTGAAAGGGGCGTTGGGTTTTGCTGGCCGTGTGCCCGGCGTAGCGTTTGCTGCCAGGGAATTGACATCCTTTCCTTTCATTTACGATTGTAGTTGACTAAACAAAGACTACAGGGAATAAAAACTAGGGAGATATACTTATTATTGTTGAATCATCCTTGTCCATTTGAGGCATACTGTTGTAAAAAAAACAACAAAAACAAACAAAAACAATGTCACTGTCCCTGCCATCCCTGTCATTAAAAAAAATGCAGGATGGTGTATTATCTGTTGTTGTGACAATGAAGGTTGCGTTTGCATTTCAAATGATCAATTAAACCCAAACCATGATCTTTTCCTAACCCTAACTAACAATCAACTAGCAACATTCTGAAGTGGTTTTTGTGACTAAACCTAACCAGACCTTGACCACAGCATTGTCACACCATAAAACATAATTATTAGTTGTACTTGTCTGAGGCTTTGCTGCTTCACTTTGGTGTCCCCCACAAGCTTGAAGCACAGCTAAGAAAGCAATGGCAGCTGGCAGTGTAGTAGTGCCCTTGCTTTATGAGGGTCGGAACAAACTTAAATTAGGCCTTGTGGATCTAATATGAGTGATGATACATAAACTGGATTGCTTATTTCTCACCTCAAATTTGTTCAGAAACAGATTTTGGTGGCCTGCTAAGGTGAAATAAGTGAAGGTTTATGTACGTCATACAACAGAGTCCCACTACTCATGTTCAAACCTTATTGACTCACAGAACTTAGGCCTCAAGGGAGGTCTGCAGTTGAATCCTTCTCCAGGAAGGCCGCTATGTTTTTTTTGCTGTGCCCTATGCAGTGCCCCCTCCTGCAGCGTAAATGCACTGCCCCCTTTGAAATGATTTAGAAGACTGCCGTTTTTCAAGCATTGCTGGATTTGGTGTGAAGCTGGCTGCACTCGCGATAGTATCACTGAACCTGAAACAGACTTCAGTCAAAAAAATGCAAGATTGTCTGTTCACAATCACTGGGTGCTGTGCTACATTTGCAAATACATGCAAAAGCACATTTCAGGTGGTTTACTTAGTCGCATGTACCATGTAGGATTATGCTAATTCTAAGTGTCCTGGGAGGAGAGCAGGCTCCCTGATGGAGTCAGCAGTTAGCAGCCCGTTCACATGAAAGACTGATGGGAGGAAGGGAAGAGCAGCAGTTCGGATTTAAGAAGACAATATTCAAGGATTACAGTCCAATGAGTGTAAGCCTACATGAATTTCATTCTGGAGAGGTTTTTAATCTCAACAAATGATTTAAATAAATGACCTGCCACTGTTGTGCAGCTAAACTCTTCAAACTCACAGGAGTTTTTGGGGAAAACATGTCTAAAATAATGCACATGAAACCTCGGATATATAAATTTGATGCCACAAAAAACATGACACATATAGAGTTTACAAAATGTATATTTTGCACTCAGCCCCGTGTCATATAGCGTCATTTAAGAACTTGAAACAACTGATACAGAATATACAGTATATTATGCTGTCATACAGAGCACAGTAAGAGGATTTTTACAAGCAACATAAAGGGAAAAGGAGCAAAATAAGATGAGAAGTTAAAACTTAATCATTCACATGACAAACAAAAGTATCAGCAAATGGATTTTCACTCACTTTAAAAATGAAAAAAAAAAACCTTTATAAACATTTATTATATTCAATATTCTTTAAAAACAAGTGATTTTTTTTGGAAAAACTCAACTAAAACCCTTGTGTTATATAAAACAAACTAATGATAGATTTAATATGTTTTTAAGACAGAATACAAGTTGAAATCAGGTTTGCGATTTTTCAACTGGATAGTTCAGAGGTTTCACAGATAAATCAGGAATATTCTGAATGTGTTAATCTGAGGTCAGACATTGAGATTTGATCTGAATGCCTTGTCACCCTCAGGCAAGAGTTGGAAGAGTCCAGACCAGCTATTACATGCTTTTGCCCTTGGCTGCTCTGTGATGTGTCCTGTGTCAAAAGGAACTGAAACAAACTTAACTTGGTTTAAATCCTTTCAGTCATCATGAGTATAATTTGCAATATTGTTCTCATTTCTAACTTATTTTTGTTTTACTGATCTTTCTCTGCTTAAAAACTAAATTTAGTGCTACTATTAATGTTTGACTGAGATTGAATGGCGCAAGGGATATTTGAGGAATTCAAAGAACTGTCTTTCACCTGTCTTTCAAATATTCCATTATAAGAACCCAGTGCTGCTGTATATGAGTGTGTATTTTGAGAAAGTTGTGTTTGAGGATGTGCATACTGTACAATATTGTCATATTGTTTATGTAAGTAGAATGATTCACCTCCCCTGATTTTAGAATACTGTTGGAAAGGACGGCTTACCGCCTTTATCAGGCCAATCCGCTCCAACTGTAGACATGTTGAAACATTTCTTCTTTGCTTAAATCAACTTCAGACTTGGAGATGGAATTCAGTCTGCACCTGCCTGAGGCATGTGTCACCTCTGCAACTATACCACAGTTAATGAAGAGAAAAGTCTGCTTCTGCTGATAGTATTGTCAACATTTTACATTACATTAGAGGTTAGGGTTTGAGCAAACTGCAGATGATACTGCAAAGGGGAAAGCCACAGTGCTATGTTTTAAAAGGTGTCAGTAGCATTTCTCTTGCTTCAGGGTTTTGTGTCCGTGTGTTTCTGTTATGCATCAATTCTGCTGCAGTAAAAATATCTAATGGCACAGGAAATACTGTGGTTTAGACAGTTTCGACAAGTTAACTCAAAGCTGCAGCTTGAAGATGCAGTGCATGACCCTGGTGGTGATAGTTTGGTGTTGTGGCTCAGTGATCTGATCACCGCTTAGATGACATGGGTTTGCATATGTGTTTGTGTGTATGTAGGTGTGGGAAGGCATAGCATTCTCTCTTTTAACAACCACCCTTTGCAGAAACTTTAGCACCCAGAACCACAGCGACAACCTCAGACACAAATTGATAGGCCAAAGATCAAGATTGAATCATGAAGCTGCAACATTAAAACTAAATTGTTCAAATATTTAAATGTAGAGACAGATACAGCCCATACTATTTTTCTGTTTCCTGTTTTCAAATAACACACATGCATAGTGCTGACTAATTTCACCTTTGTTCCACAACTGTACAGTTAAGAAAGAAATTACATCACAATGAAGTTTCACTATTTCTCTTCTTTGGCAATACCGCCACCTACTGGATAACGCATTAGAAACTCAAATGACTCTCAACTAATTATACATATGCTACATATCCTTGCCTATTGCTGTTGTATTGTCTAAAATATGTACTGGTAATAAATAACCCCCACAATTCAGTTAAGTCAATCTTGAACCATTTAAAATAACTAATACTACAAACTATACAGAGAATTATGTGATGCCTTCACCTAATATGTTAAATACTCTTTCTGAAGGACCTGGGGACGATCAATGAAATACATGATTTTTAAAAATTTCATTTTTTTTTAATATAAGGAATGAATACAAATAATGTATTTAAATATGTCCAATTTCTTTTTTGCACTGTTTTGCAGGTTGCAGCTTGTCATGACACACATGATTAATGGAATTAATGGAACGTATCATCCATAGAAAGGCATGATGGTTGGTAAATTATTATATTTATTCTCAATTTTGAGGTAAAATGTCTGGTTCGGTTAAGTTTCATTACAGGCTAAATTGTATGTTTGTAAATGCAAATTGACAGACAAATTGAAATTGAAATTGAAAGACATAGTAGCTTCTCAGGCTCAACCTTCCCTTGTGGTATTGCATTGTAGTGATAACACTGCATTGTGCTGTTGTGTTTACTCTCTTAGGCATTCAAAATGTTAATAGTATTCCTTAAACTATACAGGTTTGTAAACATCCGTGTGACTCCTGCTCAACTTTCCAAAAGCATCAGGGTGCAACATTAAAGAAAGACTAAATATAATATAGATTTACATATACATAAACGTAACTACATGCATTGGATGTCCAGTTATTACTTAGTTGTAGTTGAAGGTGATGTCAGAAGAGAAGAGGGGAATAGAGTGACAACAGGACAGAGAAATTTAAAATTCAAAAGTAGACAAAGGAATAAAAGTGGGGGCAATAATTTTACTGTAAGTGCTGTAAAGGTCTGATCAAGGACATCTTACAACTTGAGGAGGGAAGGATTTCCATGCAAAAGGAATAACGAGTCATCAACTTTTAGCTTGAAAAGCGTGACAAATGAAAGGAAATTGAGAAAGAATTGAAGGAAAGAGAGAAATTAATGAAACAATTAAACTGAAAAATTAGAGGGGAAAGAAAGAAAAGTAGGCAAGACAAAGAGAAGGGCATGAGAAGGTAAAAGCAGAGGAGAAAGGGATGACAGACGAGGAAACAGAGAGAGTGCGAGCAAAAGAACATATGAACCTCTTGAAAGAGGGAGACTGGAAGGGACAGCTGAAGATAAAAAAGGTAGAAAGAACCTGAAAGATGAGAGACATTTTATTCATCTGAGAAAAAGAAAAAATAATGATATACATATATATATATATATATATATATATATATATATATATATATGAAAATGACGGGTCAAAAACTCAAGTGACTGTAGATCTAATAAAAACTGTCTAAGGAATGCCCAGAAGGACAGCTTTTAGTAAAAGCCTCTGAAAAGAAGAATAACGAGACTCTGGAGGAAATAAGAGCTGAGACCCCTGCAGAAACTTCTGGTACCAGGCCTGTTCTCAGCTGGCTCAGGAGGAATCTGAAGGAATGCTGACAGAAACAATGAAAGGGTTTTAGCTATAGTCAAAGGTAATTTTTATTTTCGCTCTATGACCAAATTTTCACATGTGGGATATGACTAAGCTTTGTTGACTGACAACAATTAAGCACAGATAAAGAAAAGTCAGCAGAGTATCACACATTTCGTAAACATTTTGTAAGTACAATTATGGGAATGTAGCATCTTTCTAATTATTCTTTTGGCTTTTGTAGAAAACATTTGTTTTTTTATATTACCACTTGGTGTCACCAAAGTTAAACATTTTAAAATCATGTATACATGTGTTTTTGGTTACTGTGCTCAGTGCTCACTAAGTAAAAAAGAAAAAAACACACATAAAACTTATGATACACAAGTTCTTCCTTTAGGTGAATTACAGAAAATAAATCACGATTGATCTGTCTTCATGGACTCTGTCTCTACTATGAATGTCTATATGTCTCTATGAAGATAATCGTCCTGCTGGTTAGGCAACTCATGCCAAAATGTTATATTTTATTACCAGGAGAGAGCAGCAAAGCACCAACAAATGACAGATGCAAATATTGCACGTGTACAGTACATTTCACTTTTTTATTATTAAGCTTTAAAACAACAAGAAATATCTGAATCTGTGGTTGAAATTATTTAGAGAAATACAGGGAAGTCAGTTAACCCATTATATATATAAAACAGTTGCATGTTAACCCATTATATATATATATATATATAAAACAGTTGCATGTCACAACAGGCATTTCTCAGTATGACTTAATAATTACAGTATAAAGCAAAGTCACACTGCTCTAATGCACGATGATGTTTGCCAGCAGTGGGCAATTCAGAGTGTAATTCACTTGATCACAAACACCTGCATGTGTTTGGCTTGAGGGGAAAGTGCAGAACCTGCAGGAAACTCACACAAACACCCAGATGAAAACGACCAAAGACCCTCTTGCAATGAGCAACTGAATTTTTTTTATTTTATTTTACGTTATCTGCATAAGTCATGAAAAAAGTAGTTTCTTAGAATTCAGATAAACCACAGTATATTTCAGAGTGTTTAGGAAGCAATGCTAAGCTCTTTGCCACTACAGCAGGCAATGCATCTCACAGTTAACATCCTTTCAAAACCATCCCACGTCATAGTAAGTTCTGCAGGAAAACGCTCTGGCAGTGAATATTTCAGCTTCAGTGTGGTTCACTTCAGACTGATTGATTGGCTCTGCTCAGCCCACAGGAACTCTGCCATTAGTAATAGGCGCAAAGGCCTTCAAGTATCATTTTTGGTTAAAGAAAAGGTTTCATGACCAGCAGCATTTCACACATTTAAATACATTTACATATATGTAATACACATGCAGGTACTATGACTGAACACACTCATGTCTGACTTAGTTATAGTCCAGCTTGCAGTGTGAGAGAGAGAGTTAGATTCATAACTTATCAATCTTCCATGTGCATATATACCTGGATTTTACAGTACAGTATAACCTACAATTGAGCTTTTGCTGGTATACGATATTTTGTGGAATTTCACTGTGATCCAAAAACAACTACCCTGGCATCCCGTCTCCTCACAGCATTTCCCACGGCTCGAGCACTTTTCCCTGTCAGGTGTTAAGTGGTCCGGGTTGTGTACTCTGCACCTGTGCCAGCTTCATGGGTCCTGCTCCGAGCTTTTTGATGTGTGCGAGGATGGTTGAAATGCAAAAAAAAAAAAAAAAAAAAAAAAAAAAAAGATGGACAGCCACAACAACAGCTGCTCTTCTCCCCCATGACCACCACTCCCCTGGTCTATGGAGGGCTATCCTGACAGCCAAAAATCCACACAGACACACACAAACACAGAAATAATCATATGCATGTGTCTGCGTGGGGTTAGCCAAGCTACCAGCGGTACAAAGAGAGTGTGAGAGTGTTTGATAGAGAGCATGGTTCAGAATGCATATCACTGCAGAGCATTAGCCTCCCTTGTCTGAGGCAAGCTGTCTCTCTCTCTCTATCTCACACACACACACACACACACACACACACACACACACACACACACACAAACTCATATAACTCAAACTCATATATAGAGGTGATTGATTTCACGTTGCCCTTTTCTGTTAGTAGCACCTTGTCATAGCTCTGACAAGTAGCATCTGTTCAAACAAGAGGACCTTTGGCTTTGACACAGCTCTCTCTGCCAGGCTTTCATTTAGAAAATGCTATGTCAAAGCGTAATTCCAGTGTATTACCACTTGGTCTTATTTTTGTAGTTTTTTGTAGAAGAGAAAATCAAGGTAAACGTATTACCCAATCAAGTTATGACATCACAGTTTACTGTCTAATCATCTGAATACTTGCATTTCTTGCCTCATCTGACCTTGTTGTAGTGATGCCATCCTGCACTCAGATATGAACAGTGGATTTGGTGAGTATATTGTTGTCATCAACTGAAAGAAATGATGACCAAAAGTATCAAAATAATGCCTGAGTTATATACAGAATTTTCCTTTAACGAAGTGACTAAACAGCTATTGTATGGAAACTGTTCCCTATCTCCCCTAGATTATTTACTTACTGCTAAATTGCTTATTCCTTATCTTTCCACTGGCTCTCTGGATTTGAAATTTCTTCTTTTTTTTCTAAATTCACATCTGTCTGTCTTTTTCTATGTTTTGTTCTCTGGCTATCAATTCTTTCAGTTTGCCTGTTTGTCTCTTTCTGACGCCTGTATCCATCTACGAGCGTGTCACTAACTGTTCATTTTTCCTCTTACTGTACGATCTCTCTTGCTGTAAACCACCCCGCTGCAAGTTCTCAGCTTTGCAAGCAGCTCCTCCGGTCTTGCATATTTTAGTTACAGAGTGATTGATTGGTTCTGCCTGGCCCATCTGGAGACTCGAGCATTGAGAGTGTGTCAACTACAGAAGAGGCTCCATGTGTGATGGCACTATTTTAGCATATTCAGAAAACTTGTATTTTGTAAAATGAGAACTTTCTGTTTTCAGGAAACATTCCAGATTAAAAAATGAAGACATAATTAGTTTGTTAATGATATCTTACGTAACAGGACGTAACAGCTAGAAAGTGACCCATTCTGCTGCATTTGCCTGTGGCATCAGGTGCTCTGGTGGCTGCTGAGCCACACCAGTTAATTAATACCACTCGAGTGTGTCAAGAGGGAAGGAAGGAAAACTGCTGCTGTTAGCAGAAATATCAATTGGGTGACTTTTTAAACTTTTAAACTTTATTTTACCTCAAAACAGAAAGAAGTTTTGGGTCTGCAGTAATTTGGTGGGGGTTCTTCCGTAGCCTTTGGGTAGAGTAAATAAACAAACACTCACACAAACACCTACATAGACATGTTTGTTCCCGTGCACGTCTGTGATATTAGTGAATTGTGTAATATGGCTGAGGTTGTAACTAAGGAGTCAATTTGTGGTGCTCGACTTGTGTACTTGTGTATATGTGTGAGTCTACAAAGCTTGACAGGCCTGACATCCTGTTAACTTTGATCTCTGAGTTAGCAGTATCTGAGCTGGTGAATATTTTTGGATTAGGTGACATTATTCCTCTGATTTGCTTTCCTTAAGGTACACGGGTGTAACTGTATAGTCGTCTGCTAGCAAATCAAAGAGTGAGTGTGTGGTGCGTGATTGACGTGATGCTGTTTTGCATTCACGATGAACAGCAATGACCATCACAAGAGAAAAAAACATGCTTAAGAACATCAGAGAGATGGAGAGCAGCTCCCCATTTGGTGTCTGCAAGCTGTCATGTTACCTTCATCTGTCTTCAAGCCCCGGCTCCCTTTCAATGACACTAAATAATTACACACTCAACCCACACAGCCGTAAGACTCAAAATATAATGTCTCAATACTAATTCAAGAGACCACACTTAGCCAATAAAGTCATTCAGAGTTTTTTTTAATTTTTCTACAAAAATATTTTACATTAGAAAACACAGCTTAAAATATACACAGTCCACTTGGTTTTGCAATACCCGCAGAACATCTCAACTCAAATATATCAGTCTATAGGTAAATATATCTTTACAGCAAGAATAAATCCAGGAGCCATGTTGTGACTCCTTCAGAAGGAGCTTGAGGGGAGGTGAAGGAAATTATCCAATAGTCACAAAAAGGCTCTGTGAACTCTATGACCTGATCAAAGAAATGTCAAATAAACACGAATATAATTTTATCTGAGGTTGATATAAAATATACGACTAAACCAAGAGTAGGGAATGCTTCTGAGCCAGAGGTGAATATAAAAAAAAACCTGTTGAGATGCGTACATGAGCAGCACTTTCTCACTTTGGAGAGCAGTTAAGGGATTTAGGCAAAGAAACTGGTACTGACAGAGTCCATCCACCTACTCATCCATCCATTGCTGTAGCTCTCACAAAACTTTTTGTAAGAAGAGTTTGCAAACTGTCTGATATTTATGCTCTTCACAAGCACTAAAGTGGCCCTAGTTCAGACCTTGGAGTGATATGTGTGTCTGTATTTCCACAGTTAACAAAAATCTCACTTGCCTCTAGTGGTATCCTACCATGCAGATAGTTTTGCCATTATTTTCTCAGTTTTTCAGACATCCGATATGATGGAAGTGAATGGAAATTGAAAAATTACATTCAAAAAGTTCAACACTAGTGTGTGTGTGTGTGTGTGTGTGTGTCCCATTTGTGTTGTGTCCTCATTTCTCTGGATAATTTTCTAGACCTTGTTGTAAACTGTTTTCATTAGAACTACATATTTTCACCATAGAAATAGTCCATTTGAGTTCTGTGGATTATCCAGAGTAACAGGGATTTTTTTTTTTTTTTTTTTGCAAAATGTTTGTCATTTTTCAATGATAACAGCACAAATGAAATCCAATTCACCTCCACTGTATTAGCATGAAGATATAAATCTGGGATATCTTAACATAAAATTCAAACTATCTGCACAGAAAGACACTACTAGAGAATTTTTTTGTTTTGTTTTGTAAATCTAGTGAACCAAGCCTGTAATAAAGCACCTGCTGTAATTTCATAAAATAGGCAACAGTCTGTTTGTGTGTGTGTGCATGTGTGTGTGTACATGTGTGTGTGTGTGTGTGTGTGTGTGTGTGTGTGTGTGTGTGCCATTCACCTGTCTACATCCCAGGATGCCTTTCACCTGTCTGTATGTGAAACATTGCTGCTGTAAACGTGTTGCTCATGAAGACAAATAATCAGTTGATTCTCTGTTCTTTTACCTTTTTTCTTTCAGAAATTAGGCAGTTTGACCGCTCAAGAAAAAACATTGTAAAGCATTCTAAGTGGGTTGATGCCTACAAGAATGACTAGATGTCAAAGCCCACCAAAAGGCTTGTGAAATAAATAACAGATACCAAAACGATACCAAATTTAATAATAAGAACAAAATTTTCCAGTTAATGGTTTGACCGAGTGTCCACCGGCCCTCCAGTCAGCTCAGGAACTCTGTCCCATGCTTTGGCATCATAGTAGTTCAGAGCGGAGGGCCAGTGAGAGTGTCCAGAGAGGCGGCAGCAGCCAGATGGGAGATGGGGAGGGGCGGTTGCCTAAAGGCGAGGCTGTGTCAGAGGTGCAGGAGCACACCTCATATCCATTCTCTGCATGGTCCGGGTGACGGTGCACGTTGATTCTTGTCTCGGTACTTTTGGGCTCTGTGTCTGGAGAGTCCGACTGCATCTCAGTGCACAGCAGCCAGTCTTTAGCGATGAGGCGGGGGTATCCTGCATCCACCTCCATGTCACTACCCGGCACTCGCCAGTACTCCTTCCCTTTGAAGAAATAGGACGAGCCTATAGGGAGAGAGGGCAGAGGGTTGGCATTAGTGTGTGTGCACAGTGTAGGACAGAATATAATACGAGAATATATATTTTATTATTCACACAAGGTCCAAAAGTGTCTTTAGTCTCATCTGGAATACATAACAAGCACATAACACATAACACATCAAGGACCTTAATTTCATGAATCAGTGATCCAGGGTGCAAAGTGTTTATGTTTAGTACTTTCACACTGTTATTACTTTACCCCACAGCAGAGCTTATGTTAGAGATGCAGTCAGGTTAATATGAAAGATGGCTAGATTACAAAACGTACATATAAGAAGGCGTGTAAAGGCTTATTTCAATCATATCATAATAATATCATTTTATTTGAATAGATAGCATTTCTCACTAGTAAGTTTATCCACTTTTGGAGAGTCCACATCAGCTCACAAACATGGATGTTTTTATATTAAAGGATGGGTTTCCCCTTACTAAAACCCTCAAATGTACCATCTATTTCAGCACAGAAGAGGTTTCAACATGCAAGCCATATGGACATAAAATGGTAATAAAATGATGTTTGCTCTGATGGATTACCAAGGTCAAGCAAGTTTCAGTTACTGTGTTACCACTAGTGACAATCTCCTTTTTGTGCCTCCACTCCCGTCAAAACACCAAACCAGTGTAGACGAGGAAAGAGCTTGCTGAACCTCAGGAAATAAAAAACACTTTTGCTGTTAAAAGCTGCTGAAGCTTTCCGGCTTCAAATCAAGCCCTTGGTTTAGTTTTGACACATGAATAGACTTTCACACTGCTTTTGTAATACTTAATGTGCTTGCTGTTTGGTTGGTTGACTCCACTCAGTTCACATAAAAACAATAGTTTAACTGGTGCACATCAGTGTTACTGTGCACCATATGTTGACAGTGTAAGCTTTTATTTTTAGGCATGCTAGCGGCATGGCTCCAGGGATGGCATTGTCAGCCTGTCAGTTGGTTGGTACTTTGGTTCAGACTGAAATATTTCAACATATACTGGATGGATTGACATGAATTTTTATAGACATTCATGATTCACTGAGGCTTATGAATGTCTTTGGGTCTTTGGGGATCCCCTGACTTTTCATCTCAAAGGTCATTGTCCAATTCTTTGATTTACATATAGGCCTTCCCAAAAAACTATAATGATATTCCTATCAAAGTCAGGTGTATTATGTGTCTAATTAGCAAACGTTAGCTAAAACTGACATAATAAACATGATACCTGCTCAACATCAACACATTAGCATTGTCACTGTAGGCATGTTAGCATGTCCATATTAGCATTTAGCTTGACGCACCACTGTGCCTAGGTACAGCCGCTAGCATGGAGCTCCTAGCATGGCTGTAGACTTCTGTTTGGTTACTGTTAGGTGGTGTGGGAACGGTAATGTAAAAATGGCTGTTTGATGAGCTGATTCAGAGTCTGATGATTCAACTGGGGAGTCTCGGATAGATGATCTGAACCAAATTCAAAGTGGCAGACATATCCTGCATACATTATATTGACTGGAGACTGGATGACTGAGCAGGTGGAGGAGCATGCATAAACAATCCTTAAATAGTCAGAAATTCTTCAGGTAGAAGGTATATTTAGTTTTGCTGATTAAAGTAATTTAATTCAAGGCACGCACTTGTAGATAACAGAGACATGTAAAAACAGAACATATTCTACCTTACTGGCATCATTATGCCTACATTAAGATAATATTTTAACATATATTACATTTAATTACATGTATATCCTACTTAAATGAATGAGTTACTGCCCATAATTAAGTACATAAAAAGGGTCTATGTCATTATGTAGGGTTTCTGTGTGTGTGTGTTGCCCAGCAAAGAACACAGCAATGCCCCGTGGGCATTCTTGACACCATAATTGCACTGTGCCACAAGATCGTTAGTAACACACCCCCTATTGTGCCTGTCCTTTCACTTCAGGGCACTTAAGTTAATTAGAGTCACCAAAATACCAAATAGGCACCAGCAGAATGTACTTCTGATAAAAAAAAAAAACACTTTGTAGGAACAGAGCCTTCAAAATGCATCATGTGCCAATGTACAGTGCTCATCATAAGTGATAATACTGTACAAATATTGAGAACATTATCTCATGCAACAGTCTTTTTGCTGTCATATTTGATTCTGATTTGAATATAAAAATCTAATGTGTGAATTTTTTAACAAGATCATATAAGACATTCAAGTTGAAAAAAAAAACATGAAATTAAATAACAAATGCACTGAAATGTACTTAAACAAAATGATTAAGTTTACCAACTCAAACCCAGTTTCTGATCATTTGTCATGTGGAAGGAGACCACCTCCTCCACGGCTGTCAACACTATTAACCAACCACAATATAGATGGGATTGTTGTCTCATTTGTTTTCTTCATTAACTGGTTACTGAGACAAACAAGAGGAGAGGAATAAACATGTGATAGTGTTATGGCTCATTCATTTTCTCAACTGGCAACTGAGATTAATAGGAGGCGAAAGATAAACAAGTGAAAGAGCTCGAGCGAAGTGGAGAATGTTCTCATTGTTAATGGAGAATGCCATTCACTCTGGAGTAAACATTCTTTGGGTTGGAGAGCTTGTCTCATACAAGCTGAATCTATAGAAAAAAAGTGAATTTTATTCTGTCTTGTCATACAGGTATGAGCCTTGCATTCATCTGAGTGTTGGAGGAAGTAAGACGAGTAAGTAATGAGAGAAAAGCAGAATGACAGAAATGTTTTCCTACAGTCAGGAGCCTGTACCCACAGTGGAAACAATTTAGGGTCTAATTTATAGCAAACAATATAACAACATTCTTTAACAGTTCTTTTTAAAGCAAGAGTATTATGAGCATTATACAAATAATGTATTGTCTATATGGCTCTTTAAGCTATATGAAGAAGGGACAACTTGGTGCTACTTTGTGGAAGCAGCTCTTTGCCCTAGATTTCTATTTCTACTTATTAGCCTTGATAACAGATGCCAACCATACGCCAGCCATAATCTCTGGTCTTCCAAATAATGTCTAAAATAAATGTCTAAAAGAAAATGTATGAACACTGGCTTCATTTAAAATCACCCAAAAAACAGGACTGAACTCCTGACAAGAACCCTGAGGGCAAATATGTTTTTATAAGAAATCCTCATTTCCTTTTGGTGTTTATATGGTGCTTATGGTGTTGGACAAGTCCAACAAAATGCCTAAAATATGAAAATTAGGTAAAACGGGAGTGTTGTTGGTCTAGGCAGCTTTCTAGTAAGTTGGTGAAGGCTCAGAGCACCATGAGTCCATTTCCTGTGCATAATCATGACAATATATTCAAGCCTGGCTGCAGCTTGTTGGAATAAAAATTAAGGCATGCTCCTACAGTGTGCAGAGACACATCTGTATAGCTGAGGACCATAAGTAACACAATGTACTTCTGTCAGCCATACCATAACCCTAAAACCAAGTCCCAGTCTTCAAAAAGCTCACTGTAACACTGTGAAAAAGTGACTGACCATGTCCTCACTTTCCAAAAATATCCTCACTCCCTGAGTCTAAAACTCAACCTGATTCTCACAAGAATAGAAGTACAAGAGTGCACATATTCTCATAGTCTCCTTATCCATATATCACTGTTATTGGAAAACCATGCCCATGCCGTAGGGTTGAATGCCACTTTGTCTTCTTTAAATTATTCTTTCTTTTCCTCAGAGACTGAAAATCCTAGAGCTGTCAAAGTTGGTGGATACATTTAAAGTCTCATACTACTGGCAAATTTTTCCAAAAACTGAGAATAGTTTTTCTACAGATTTCTGTTTATGTTTCACTTAACATTTTAAAGTTACATGGCCCTTTTTTTTCTTTGTCAATATGGATTTCATTGTAATTTTCATCATTTCATTTCATTATAATTATGTATTTATTGTGCAATTATTTCAAGAGCTGAAATGTAGTTCTTCTGAAAGGTTGAATAGATTACTTTATGCCAATATCTGATCTTGATAGATTTTTCTCTGACTACACTATAACAGCTTTGGGCTAGCTTATGTGAACCTTTTCTACAGATTGAACCATATTATTTATGCCTGACAGGTTTCCTTTTCCTTTCAAACATTTCTCACTATGACTGAAAGGCTAAACTGTTCCTGGGTACCATATTGAAGTCAGATATGGTGATTATTATCATCATTACAGATACACTAATACCATTTATGTCACCTTTTTCCCTTTACAACAATCCTTCTATATACTTTTACCCTGTCTGTCTATGATTTCTCTATCTCTGTCTGTCCTCTGAGTCAAGCCATCAATCTTTCTAACATCTCTTCTTTCTCCTTCAATGTCTTTACTATCTCTCTGTCTCTTTTCATCCTCAGGTGTCCACATATCTTCTCTTGTCTGGATTCCCCCTCTCTCCCTTTTTCTGCATATCGCTCCCTGTCGTTCTGTTCTATTTTCATAACGAGGTGTCACCATATCTTCTCGCTACCATATCACTCTTTTCTCTCCCTGTCTGTTTCTATCTCATTTCTCTCTCTAGTCACCCTGAGACGGTGAAACAAGCAGAGAACAGTCTTTGATGTGACTCCAGTTCCCAGACCTCATGGTCTGTCTATGTGCATTTGTGCGTGCAGGTTTCCAAGTTTACCCTTCCAGGCTCTGCGGTGATAATGGCCGGGGGTGAAGCAGAGCTGGGACTGTGAGACTGGCCTATTCTCTCTCTCTCTCTCACACACACACGTGCATACACACATCAAAGAGCTTAAAGCAAGACCTCGGAGTATACAAGGCGCAGAAGACAGACAACTAAACACCTGACATGGAAATAGCTTCCTTGTATTCACATGCTGCAGGGGAGATTAGCGACATCCAGGCTCCCATTGAGACTGGCCTCGAGTTTCAGGACTCAGTGGCTGGTTTTTGGGGGTTATTTTGGAAATGTAAAAAAAGCCCTATCATCCAGAGATTAATACACACATACACCAGCATAACAGAAAAGTTTCCCAAAGTTTCCCAAAAACTGGTGCTAGACTGTTTTACACCTCTCATTATTGTGCATATTTGATCAAATAATTGTAACTATGATGCTTTGATGGAAGCAAACGTTGTGACCTTGACACTCAGCTGCTACAGTGTAGCTGCTCACTGTGATTACACTGGGCGAGCTCCAAGGTTTGAATGTGTTTAACCGTGTGAATGTGAAGCGGAGTGTTGGCAAAAAAGACCATGTCTGCTGCGTCAAAATAACAGATAAAGGTTAAAAAAAAAATTTCACACATGAAAAAACAATTAAATGCAAATGTGCCTCTAATCTGTATAGTGCAGCTATGCCAATGCAAAATTGTGCATGGATGCAAGCAGGGAGACTGTCAAAACAAACTAAACTAAACTAAAAATAAATGTTATGACAGAATGTACTGTATGAATGATAACAAGCCTTGAAATATATAATATATTTTCTCTGGTGGAATGTATCATCTATGAGGGATACAAGTTTCAGTTTTGGACTAATAAAAAAAAAAATTAAACTGCTTTTTACTAAGACTTATATTCTGAAAAATGAAAAAAAAAAAACAAACTCCCTCTTAAGAAAGAAAAATAATTCAAGACTATGACTCAATTCAGTACACTAAGGGTTTTGCTGCTGGTTTGGTCTGGTTTGAACAGTAGTTGTGCTTCTATTACATTGCATTTTATCATGTCACAGATAAACATGATGATGTTTTTAAAGAAACAGACAACTGACACTGTCCTGTAATTACCACTTGTGGCCACAGTGGTCGCTGTTCACCAAAAGTTACATCGCCTTGCTTTTGCCATGTGGTAAGAATAATGGCAACTGCATGTTACTTTTGATATATACAGTATGTGCTGATTCTAAATAAAATATAAGTAACTGACATTCAATAGCTTGGATTCATTTAAAACCAAAAATGTCAACATTGGTAGTATTATAGGAAAAGTCAGGGGATCAGCAAAATCATTAGGATTCATTTTATGGGGTCCATGAATGTCTGTATAAAATTCTATGCCAATCCATTTGTTAGATGTTAGTAGAGATATTTCACTGGCTAAGTAAAAACATATTCTGGGGATGATGGATATCTGTCACAAATGACTTGGCAATCCATCCAGTAGTTGTCAAGACATTTCAATAAAAGTCAAAAATGTCAACCTCATTGTGACACTGGAAGAAAAGTCAGTGGAACATCAATATATGTATGATTCATCCTCTGGGGACAATAAATGTATCTGAATGGCAATCCATCAGTTGTTAAGATATTTCCACAATTATTGAAATACCTCCCTTTTAACCATGCTGCTAGCATGAATTCCAGTGATTCCAACAATTTAAATCTTCTAATGCCCCTAGAAAGTTGGCTCAGGATCATAATCTAATAGGAAAATTTCATCTAAGACTAGAATCTCCGTGCTTGCTAACTTGCATATTTGTTCCATCCTTGTGTCATATTTCTCTCATAGTCCATCCACTCAGAGGATTTCCCCTGAGAAGCATATTGCCTGGTCTTGCCTTAGGCACCAGCAATACCAGAGCTACCAGTGGATAGACGCTCTGGTGGGGTGCTGCAACTCTATTATTCTCTGGGAAAGGCCATAATTTGTTGCTGGAAGAAACAGACAAAAGTGATTCATCATGCATACATTGAATGTGATAAATCAGAATGTCTTTTTAATCACATTTTAATCAAGACATAAGAGGTCAAAGTATGTCACTGGCTTCCTTCTGTACATTGTTTTTTTCTCTGGATGATAGATTACTGTTTTGATCATTTATGTTGTGGAATATAGAAAAAGTAGCAAGTCAGCTTTAGTCAGGTTAGAGAAGATGCCATGTTTTTGAAATGGTGAATGTTTGTACCTTCACTTTTGAATTACACAGATTTTATTAGAACATTGAGAATTTGACCACCTTGGCTTCCGCAATGAAGAAAGAGACAAACCCTGCTGACTTTCACACATCCATATACTTAGCCAATAAATGCATCATGTAGGCATGATTGTCGGATTGCCTAGTTGGGAAAATTGCAGTTCATGCTGGAAGGGTGGTTTTAGATGCCGTTAGAAGTTCTGACACGCACTTTATTTGAAGCATACTGATGCCTTAAGCCCCTAAACAAAGCTTTCCATTTACCCTCATATTAAATCTCAAACATTTGTTAGTGACAGAAAGAATGAGATCATGGATCACATGGACAAGGGGTTATAATTAAATTACTCTGCAGAATGATTCTCTGAGACAGTATGACAAGGTCAAAGAACCTAAAAGTCAACCATTGTCTCTCTTTGAGTTGTCCTCTGCCACACTAGGAGAGGGCAGAACTATAGGGCAGACCATATCTCCCAACATGTCTGAGAGTACCTTGAAATTCCCTAGGAGGAGAAGAATCCCAATATGTACTTTGAGTTCACATAACAACAGGAAGAAATCAGGTTAAATTTTTACTGCTACCTACCATCAGACCACCTCATGGCGTCGTCCAGTTGCGTTGGCAGCCCCTTCCAAAGCGTACTGTCTTTAGGGTAGCCCAGGTCCATACGTCTCAAGTGGTCATCATAGCGCCAGTAGTGGTTGTCCTTGAAGAAGTAAGTTTTGTCGTTGTGTAGCCAAACAAAGGCTGCATCCACACCCTCCAAGGGTAGGCCAAAGTCACTGATTGGACGTGGGTAACCTTCCTCCATGACATTGTCTTTAAAAATCCAGTACTTTAGACCTGAAGAGGGTGGACAAAGAGGTGTGTGAGAAAATCTACTCAACAGTCCATAGTTTTATAAATCGCACACTGTATGAACTTGAGATGATATATTTGAAAAAATTAAAAACCTGAAAGATATGAAAGGGACACCCTCTTTAAATAAATAAATTAGATGCATTTTTTTTGCCATGCCGCCAACAAAGAACATTCTCTGCCAGGAAAGCTGTTTTACATTTTATATCAAATGTGAAACTCAGTCTTGTTTCAGTACCTCTGTCTTTTAATTAAATTTACAACTCTGCAGTCTCACATAGGGAAAAGGAAGTCACAATTTCTGTCAGTCCTAGCCACACTGTAAGAAAGATGGGAACTGTCTCTTTTCGTCTAGCCTCTTTATAGTGCAAATGAATCACATTTTTAAAAGTCTGCAGGTCATCAGTAGTTTTTTCCCTTAATTTTCTGGAAACTGTCAATTAAAATACAGTATGTGCTAAAGTATGGGTATTTCAGCTATGAAATTATTTAAAAATATCGTTTACTTGTGATAGAAAGAAAAGAAATAAATATAATTTTGTGATTGCTCACTGACACTGTTGAATCAGATAGCCTTAATTTAAACTAATTACATATTGAATTTTTTTGGGACTGTACCTTTGAAAAAGACTATTTTGTGATCCCCGGGCCTCTCGTACACAGCATCCACACTGTCAAGATTGGCTGGTAGGCCCCTCCAGAAGCGATGGAGCTGAGCAGGACGCAGAGATACAAGGTGCTTCTCTCGAGTTAGGCGCCAAAAGTACTTTCCTATGAGGCACAGGACAAAGGAAAATCATCAACATTCAGAATGCTGATCTGTACATCACTCTGGTGGTCATTATTATTTGTTATTTTTTATGCATTCCAAGAGGGGAACTCTCAAACTTACAACAAGGCAAATCTAAATGAATATGATGAGGAATGAGGAAATACGTGGTTCATGCTGCCATCAGCACATTTGTTGAAAAAGCTACAATACATTTTATTATTATTACTACATTTTAAGGCTTAACTGAGTGTATTGGATTGAGTCATACGTTTCAGGTATAGAGAAGGACTTTCTTAAAGTATGAAGAAGGTCATTGACCAATACGTTGTGTATATTAAAATACCTTTATGGAGCAAAGGAGACAGTGTGCGGGTGTCTTTTCCTCTTTTTAGTGCGTGGTTACTCCACCAATGCAACTGTCACAAAGACTATACAGGTGTGCAAGCGATTTTTGATGACGTCAGACAATACCCAAAATATAACAGACACTTTAAGCGGTTAAGCAATTGTGGCAGGCAGACACCATTCCATATCTTTTGGACCTGGAAACAAAAGCTACATCTTCAATCCATTAATTTTAATGTCTGGAAAACATTCAAAAGGTCATCTCATCTTGTCATCTCTTCTATGTTATATAATAGCTTTACAATAGATTAAACAAGTTCAAAAAAGGTTTATAAAAATGCCAGTTAAAGTTAAGCATACTTTGCTAATACTGTTGTTGCTGAAGGTATGTGAGTCTGTTTCTTGTTTCTGTTGTCAGTGGGAGGCTTGGGGGTCATTCCTCCAGAGGGCAAGCATGAAAGCCTGATGTAATTTTTGGACTGCAGTCTCTCAGCAGGGTTCAACTGGCTCAGTTGGGTGTCTACAGCTACCCCTATCTCCTCTTCAACCTCTTTCCTTTTCTCTCTGCTTCTTTAATTTGCTCTTCTTCCTCTAACGTCAGTTCATTTAGCTAATTTCTTCTTATTTTTCCCCACAGCTCTGGAGCTTTGCGTCTGTCTTTCACCCTTTGTGCCTCTGTACCTTTGAAAAAGAAGGCCTCCCCTCGTATCTGGGCCACTGCATCAAAGTGACTGGTGCATCTGTCTGGGGCATCTCGCGCCAGCCTGAGAGAGATGTGAAGAAAAAAGGAAGCGAGAAGATTGTAAGAATTGTGAAAAAAGAGGCTCTTATGTAAAACCGGACATTTATAACACTATAAATGTTTAAAGATCACAGACAATGTTGTTTCTGTATGCCGATGAGTCACCCATCATCAAAAAATGATTCATTACATACAGAATTTATACAAGTGAAGAAAAGTTTATTTGTGGCAAAATCTGTTAATACTTTGTTTGCTTTAAATGAGATAATCCATTTCAAGATCTTTTTATGCATCAAAATTTTGTTCATGTTTTTCCTGTCATCCACTGGGTATCTGTGCATGAATCTATGAAACCTGGCTAAACAAAAGAGAAGATGCTATCAGGCTGACACGGTAAGGTCCCTTGGTGCATTTATCCCCGGGGTTTATAAGTGATATAAAGCGCTGACGTGGCCTGCCTGCTAATGATGAGGACATTAGCATCACAGGACTAAGAGTGGGAGCCCGCCAGGCCTTATATTACCAACAAAGGTCTCTATTCAGAGCTATGTTAACACTACACCACTGCCTAGTGGTCAGTATTGGCTCCCTTGTCAAGCCTAATCCAGCTTTTTCACGCATTTTGACCTGACTGAGTCAGTGGGAAATGATTAATGAAGCCAGTCAAGGTCTGAAACTGGGGAGTAAAAGATGGTTAAATATTCCAACAAGGCTAAGCTGTAGCTCAGACATGCTTCTCAACATTTCCTTGTTGTTTACTGTTGTGTATGTGTGTGTGCTCATGTGTGCATTTGGTGAAATTAATTTGAATAGCAGACCTTCAGAATGAAGACATTTTTGTGTTTGGTTGTACCTCTTGGGGGCTACTCCAAGGTTAGGGCTTGGTGGTTTGGGGGTGTGTGTGATACTTAAATGGACAAAATTAAGTCTAATTATCCTTGATAATCTGAAAAAATAAGGCTGATAGCTGCTCAACGTGCTTTAGGGAATCATTTAATTAGACAGGCTGGCTCCAAAGCTCACTCTCGGCCTCTCGGCTAATTTGCTACGTTGGCACCTCATGACTTCATAACAAGTTCTAAAAACTTGTTTTATATTCAGTAAATGTTGAGTATTCCTGCATGGATTCATTACATTGTTTCTCGGCAGAAATTAGAAAAAAGTTAGTAATTTAAAAAACCATCACAATACATTTACAAATTCTGATCATAAAAATAGAAATCTCTCAATAATCAGATCTAATTTAGTAACTCTGCAATAAATACTACTTTTGTGAGGCCTATTAAGAGTATGGTATTCTTATGGATGTCTCTGAACTTCTGTTATTGCCTTAACTTCAATATAGCCACTGTTTTTATGGCTGTGTAAACATGCCTAGTAAAAGGATTTATATCAACTTAAAACATGAAAGCGTAGCGTAGATTAAAAGGTTTATGTGATTTTGCAGAAGTTTATGTGCATGAGCACCTTTGCCATCTGAAACCATAAGACATAGCATACACACAGCATTTCTCCTACTGAAATGTGTCGTGAGTCAGTTGTAGAGCAAGCATCATTTTTGGAACCAAAATTGTACTGCACTACCTGATTCTCTCCTCACGGCTGCTCTCCTCTGGCTGTTACAGCCCAGGCAATGTTATGTTGAATAGGATTAAATAATGAGTGAAAGCTGGAAAACATCTGTCACCAAGCAAAATTGTAACTTTGGTGTAGCAAGGTCAATAGATTTGATCTTGGTAAAAAAGTAGAGTCCTGTATGTTCGAGAGGCAGAAATTGAAAGCTGACTGAGGGACTGTTGATAGAAGACAAATTATTTCTATGCTGTGTAGTACTGTAAGAATAGGCCTCTTTTTTGTGAATGATACAGAATATCTTGAAATCTTCTACTTACAGGAGAGTGGATCTGTTTTCAGGGAGGTCCAGTAGAACAGGAGGTTCAGCCGTCTGGGAAGGGTTGCTTGGTCGATTTGTGTGGGACACTGAGTCTCGGACACCTGGGATGAGGTCACAGGTCAACTCAAATTGTACACTGTGTATCGATTTGATTTATTTGTTAATTTACACATTTCACTTGACTTTACTCCACTTCAGTTCACTTCAGTTTGATTAAATTAATATTCCTTCTGTGATTGTCCTGTTCTCATCTTCATGTTTATCACTCTCTGCTCTCGCATCACCATTTCCTATATCCGGGATTGGTGTGATAAGGTCACATGCCATAACAAAGTCCAATTAACTCCATCCATGTTTTCATTAAATCAATAACCTTGCTCTGCAGAGCTCATCAATTGCTGCTTCCTGTATGATAAGACTTTTGCACCTTCAATCTGCCAGGCTGACACCAGAAAACTGGGGCTTCCACCACTGCACCTGCACTATATTCATAATGTGGTAATAAAGGTTTTAATTGCAATAACAAGCTCCAAATGCTGTAGTGATGGAAAAGTATATGTCCAGGTTTAGTGCAGTGCAGAAAACTGGAGAACAGTCACTTTGGAAATACATGGAAAAGCTGACTGTACAATAATTTTCAACAATGGCCTCCCATAAATGTCATACATGCTGTCACTTCCATTTATAAGGCACCCTTCATACTCTGCTACTTAGTTTCTTTTTTTGACAGCGTCTTCCCCAGCACTAATCAGCTACCGAAATACCACATTTCATCTGTGTGCTTGTAACACTTGATGCAGATTTATTAATGGGTACTCTGATGGAAATTAATGTACTCCGCTGTCCCACTTTCTCTTTCACACAACAGACATATAGAAAGTTGACTGCATATTCCTTTGTACCATAGAGCTGCCAGACACGGACTTTGTCTTCATAGGGTAGGTCGTATTTCAGAGGGTCTCCTACAGGACCCTGGTAGTATGGTCTCATGATGGATTCAATGGCTGAAGTATGGACCAGGCCAATAGCGTGACCAAACTCATGGACTGCAACCGCAAACAGATCCATCCCATGAGAGTCTAAAGGAGACAGAGAGAGAAAGATAATTACATAAAATAAAAGTTGACAGCCTATATTATGGTGGAAAACCTGGGTGCTGTCTGGGTTTAATTTGGACACTGCTCATCATTGGTGTTATAGGTAACATGAGTTCTTTTATTTACTTGTCAGTGTGGGGCTACTATAGAATTACTATAGTGGTAATAAGAGGGAAGGTTAGAGAAGCAACCTTGTGACCAGAAGCTCGTAGGTTCAATCCCTTTGACAAGCAGGATAAATCGGTATGGGAAAGTGAGGAAGCAGTGCTTGCTCTTCCCTCATTACCACCACTGAGGTGCCCTTGAGCAAGGCCCTTAACCCCAACTTCTCCAGTGGAACTGCTCAGTGGCAGCAAATCAGACTATGGTTGTACTGGGCAGCTTTCAGGTATGAATTTGTAACTGTGAATGTGATCAGGGTGTTCCTGAAAAAGAGTCTCAGTGGAATTCCTCTGAATAAATAAAGGTAAGAACAAAACAAATAATAAAAAAAGAAACAAACAAAACAAAACACTCATAGTTTAGTAGATAATAGAGCTAACTTGTAGACTGCTATGGTATATGTGCTTCTATTCTTGATTCCAAAGATCACATAGTTTAGACATGGTTTTAGAGAGTAAGGTGATCATTTTTGCAACTAAACAATGGAATAAGAAATAATAACAATACAATGAATTTACCAGACACCAGATATTCTATAGTTTTTAAAAATGTGACAAACATCTTTAGCACGCAGAATCATACAAGGTCATGAGCGACTTTTCTTTGGAAAGATACAGGGGCTACAGTCACCAATGTGACCTTTCTGCTATACTGTAAGTCTGTGTCCTAAATTGACCCACTCAAACCCGTGTTCAGGTATCCTTTTTCCAACTCATCTGCTTACGGTGCAAATTAAGAGGCATGACAGACAGCTCAGGAGGCTTTGAGGGCTGTTAGGAGTGTGGTGTAGTGAGATAACTATGGTAATACTGCCTGAGTCCCTGGGTTGCCAATCAAAACCTGAGTGCGGAAAGACACCTAAAGAGGCTGCAGGCTATTAAAGCACCTTTCCCTCAATGTTCAGCTAAAAAAGAAAAGAAAAAGCCTCCAAAACTCCTTGTCTGGCTCTGCGAAGCAAGACAAAACCTGGGGCTTGGAGATTTAGATTTGCAAAAATATGGAGAGCTAGCATGTCAAGCCAAGCTAGCTTAGGGTTCCTTGGCGGCTAAGCTCAGGTCTGCATTCGGTTAACCTTAGGTTGGCCTCAACTTGAGACATGCACTTGTGCTTACAGTACCCACCAGGGGTATTCAGAAGGCAAATGCCAACTCTAATCTACAGGAGCATATGGTGCAGAGAGGAAAGGTGAACAAAAGGAAGGAAAGAGAGAGCGAATAGGGACTCAGAATAGAGTATGCACCATGTCATCATATTTACGGTCCATGTGAGGCTGACAGAATAGGCCCAATGCCTGTGGACAAAGTTGGAGAGGAGAGAATTGGGTGAATGAGCCAGATTCATTTAGGAAGGCAGAAATAGATAGAGAGACAGAGAGGACTTTGTGTAACTTTACAGACGATTGAATTCTAATTTTTATTTTGGGGTTGAATCATTGTTCTGTTGGAATCACTAGTGAGTCATTAAGTAGCCCTTCATTAAGATAATGCTTTCATTGCCTGATGCCAAGGATAAGAATTAAGGGCTACATTCACTAGACCTCTGCCATTTCTTCAGTCATCAAAAAAACTGTGATCTCAGGACTCAGAGGAGCTTTGAAATAATTATGTTTGGCTACTTCAAAAACATCACACACCCCTTCCTGGATGCTCTGAAGTTTGCCTACAGGGCCAGCATATTTATGGACGTTGCAGTCAACATAAGTCTAGAGTAACTTCGACAGCCTGGGAACTTGTACAAGGATGAACCTTATATCTGCATTTAACACCATTCCAAAGCTCCTGGTCTCCTGGATCGTGCCAACTGTGTGCAAATCCTAAAGTTTCACTTGAAGCTTGAAGTGTACACAAAAGTTTACATAGTCTGTAATACACAGAGTCAAATTGCTAGTGTCCTCCTCCTGTGTCCTACAAAGCACTTCTCAGTTGGTGCTTTCAAAGCAGTCTCTCAGCTCCTCACTGGCCTCTTCAAACCATTTCCTCACAGGCTTGAACAAGACCTCTTTAGGCAACCAAAATGTTACAATTAACTTTCATGAACTGAAAGAGTGAAGGCTATGCCTATGCCTATACTTATACTGTGAATCTGGAGTTACAGCATGGTTACGTTCCCTAACCAATGTTGTCGCTGTGGTAGCGACTTGTCAATCACAATGTAACTACGCCGTGAAGCATATACTGCTTTATTGGCTTCTTTACTCTAAATAGGACAATAATTTTAAAAATGAGCATCATGCTGTATTGAAGAAGATTTGAAACTAGCGATTGAGACTATACACTCATTAGGAAACTGTTGACTGTTGAGGTAATAAATCAAGTGAGAGGTCATTTTCTCCATACAATAAGACTTCTTTTTGGAGCTAGTGGAGTCGTCCCTGCTGGCCATTAGAGAGAATGCAGGTTTAAGTCACTTCTGCATTGGCTTCACTTTTCAGACCTGGAGCTACCCACTTGGTTTTCATACAGTAGATCTAATGTTATGTTGTCCATGGTGTGGCATTTAACATACAGAGTGAAGGTGGGGAGAGTGGAAGACAGGGAAGCACAGTTAAAGTCTGAGGAAGAGAGACTGTGGGTGCAAAGTCTTCAGCTGTGATACTACAGTGTGTATGTGCAAGAACTCCTTTGGTAGGTAATATAGTCGAATGCTAACAGCTCAATTGCCCTTGTGCAGTGTTGTTCTTTAACACTGATGTGCCAAAGTTGCATCATCTACCATTCACAAACATCACTATTCTCCAACCTCCTCTTACAACTCTCCCTTGCTCTCCTGTCCACTCTCACTAGTCGAAAACTACCCAGGGTTACTAATGAGTCTTAAGTGAGTTCATTCAGCCAAGTCTCTGTGAAGCACATGATACTACACTCTTGATACTTCCTCTGTAGCCTGGTTAGCACCATTAGCTCCCCCATCTTATTTGGGAGAGATCTCACGCTCCCCATAATAAGAGATGGCAGGCATGGTTTTACCGTCTTTTCCTCTCTCTATGCTTTGCTCCAGCTCTGCATCCCCTCTTCCTTCTCCTTAGTTCCGTAGGGTTCTCCAGTCTATCCGCAGAGAGTATCCTTGTGTGGTACAGCACTAACAGTTGTTCCCAAGTGTAGACAATAGAGCCGTGGTTGAATGGGTCTTCTGATGCAGTTGTAAGTAGTCCAAAAATGAGCAAAAGCCAAACTGCTAATCTCACCAATTGCACATCCATAGTTGCACATGGACGAAGGAGATTAGTGTAGAAAAGAACACAAAAATACACTAAAAAACACAAAAAGGAGCCTAGAGCTGCAGTAACAGGCTGCTGTTCGCACAGCACCGGAAGTAAAGGTCAGTGAAATTGTTTTTCTTTTTCTAACCTGTCCATGGTCAGATAGCAAGTTTATAATCGCGATAATGTAGTAATCATAAACTGTCCACTTCACTTATCATTGTATTCTTTATCAGTGTTCCAGTGTTCCAGTCCTCACAGTGACATAAACAGTACACATGTAAGCAAGCATGCATGCACACCACATGCAAGAACACACACGGTGAGAGCTGAATGCCATGAAAAATTCACCTGCTTAATGACGCTTTTGTTTCAGTCAGGGTAATCAGTATGCAGAAGCAGATTGCTGGTGGAGTGATAATTAATAGAAGCAATCTACGGTCTGTCAAAGCAAAAACAGCACTTCCAGACCTCCACTTATTTGATCTCACTGAGATTCTGCCTCTTGCGACTCGCGACTAATGGATGCCAGAACTATCAATCACACAGCAGGGATGAACTGGTCCGCTAAGTGTGGTGCTTAATATTCCACTATTCAGCATCATCATACACATTAGGAGATGGCCTTAGTGTACCCAGATTCAGGGTCCCGCTGAGAACAATGCACCGGGAGATGGGGGAAGGGAATTAACAAAGGCAATTACTCAGTTATGCATTTGTCTGATAAGGTTAATTTTTCTAAAGATGATAACAGAGCTCTACAATCTACTAAAGCACAAACATTCACTTTTTACCTTCTGGGCTGACCTACCAGGTTTACATCTTCTCAAAGGATTAACATGCTTTTGAAAAAGCTGCTAAGAACAACAATTTATGAATCTGATACCTTTGTGGGAGCAGAGGTAAGCCGGGCAGGGCTTAATATCTGCTGTCTTACAAGCAGAACAACTTGCAGAGACGGTGATACTGACATCAGCTAAACAATACCTTAGAGACAAGCTGATGATGCTGGAGGAGGATGTTTTGAGATAGCAGCGAAGTGAAGCTGGCAGAGTGTGACTTTAAGAAATGAAGAGTTGTTTAATTAACTTTCTTTCCTCAGCCTCAGTGCGTCAGTCTATAGCAGTCTCAGTGCGGTAAAGACGGCAAACTCAACAGCCAGACAAAGCATAAGGTTAGAACTTCACAACCAGATCACAGGAGAAGACAGACATCTACCTGGTCTGTGGCTAGGAGTATCTTCAGGGAGCTGATTAGTCAAGTAAAACCCTTCTAAAGACATTTGAGATGAGTTTTTTCTTCAGAAGATTTAACAGTTAAAAATAGCCGTCTGTGTGCTTGCTTTACAGATGAAAAGGTTTGATGCACTGGATGCGAATTTCACCCTTGAGGGGATTTACCATAGTGGAGGAAAGAAGTATCCTTGAAAACAGGAATGTCTAACAAGGTATAATGATTCACAGAATCCATCCATATTTTTTACTTTCTTCCACATTGAAGGCCATTTCACTGTACTAACACCACAGCAGCTGCCATCACCCTTGACTCTGAATGCATTATTTATGGCTTGAAAAATGAAACTATCTTAGATTGTTTTACAATGTAATATTAATTATGTGCTGTTGCCCTTTTTACACGTCTCAGGGATTTCTTACTTGTTATTGTTTGCTGTTTTGTCTGTATTGTTGTGTTGTTTGTGCTATGCTTTTCTTTTGTAGCTTGATACCGGAGAGGACTTACATTTCATTCACTTGTATATAAATGAATGACAAACTGGAACTTAAACTGTAAAAAAGAGTCAAAGAAAGACTACAGTCGTATAGATACATCTGACCCCGTCATCCTTTACTGCCCTGCTGCCATTAACCAAACATACATTTATGCAGCTGTTGTTGCTGGCCCCCCATTGCCCCATACACACACACAGGCAGGCACACACACACACACACACACACACACAAACACAAACACACACACTCAGGCTACGATGTTGTCTGCTTGCCCTGACACTGCTGCGGCCTGGTGGGAGGTCTAATTGGAACAGATTGAGCTGCTGTCCTGTAGCATATGGTTCACAGCCCTGACAGCGCAAAACAAAGGAGGTAGACCCACGCAGGTCCTGGCCCCATCACAGACTCACCAGCTGTGATAGTCAGCCTCACACACACTCACTGTAAGCTCCATCCCTCAGGCCTCAGGCTGAAGTTCAGTCTGAAACATGCAGTCAATGGGGCACTTCATGTTTCCATAGACCTCTCATGTGGACAATGTCTCAACAAAATAAAAAGTAGATGAGTGCACAAGAAATACCATGAACAACGAGATAATGCAACAAACCTAAAAGAAAGTGCTAAAAGGTTCAAGGGCACACATGCACACAAAATAACAGGGGTAAGTGGTGAAACAGTTCTGAGCTCCACATATTATAGAGAGCCAAAGTGGAACTGGAACTTCCTAAAAGAAAACCTCACTCAAAATCAGATTGATTTAGTATTAATGCAATACATTAAAAATCCATCCTTGAGCATATTGTAATCAAAAGTATGTCATGCCATTATTATTATTATTTATTCAACAAGACCAATGCCAGGTACTTTTATTGCACCCGATATAGCCATTGCTCATTTTGGTTGATGCAGTAAACAAATGACATCTGCACACTTGCACCTAGTTGAGTAAAACACGATTATATTTTACAGACATATTACTAAAGATTATTTTTTTCAAAAAATGAAATATGGAAAGTACTATAATGTATCAATGGACACAAAATATGACTTCTACAAATTGATAATCTACTTGGATACTTGTTGCTGGAATTCACCCTGGGAATGGCCCATAAATGGCAACTTTTAAGTGTTTATGTGTGTGTACACTAACTTAGATTTGTTCCATACATCGCATTACACAAGATAATACACACATAACCCCGTAAATCACATTGTGTATAGGCCTACTGTCACTGTGTCTGTGTGGCAAAATCACTCATATTGTCAGTGCAGCTGCTTCATTACATGCTGCTTGCTTACAGATTTCTCCTTCTGTTTTGCTCCCAGCTTTAGAAAAGGTATTCATGTCAGGTTTTGTCACGAATTCATCTTTCATCCAGGAATTACTGTATTTGGGATGTCTGAGCATGAGGTGAGAAAGAGGTTTAGTTAGAAATAGGTATAGGCTGCCAAGGGGTGCAATGCAATGTTTCTCCTGGAAGGAAAAAGGCTTCACTTGGAATCAGAAGAGGAGTAATGGCATCCTCATATATCACAAACTTTTGGCACCCCTTCATCTCCGGGCTTCAGGGACTTCTCAGCAAATTATGGTATACAGAATGGCAATAACAATCACTCTTGCACTGCTTGGGTATTTGCAGTTCTATAGAAACCAAGACAAAATACAGACATTATTACCCAAGTATAAAACAATTTAAGTTGACTTCTTTTCTTTAGCAGTATTTCACTGGAACAATGGATGGAGCACATAAGCCCACAATAATGGATCTGTGATTAAGAATGAACCTTTGGCTTCACCACAAACTGTTCTGCCATGGAGTCAACTTTTTAAAAATCACACACCATCTCAAAACACGACTTTACCACAAAGGTCCATGTTGTGTTACAACAAGTAAGTGTAGTGTCCCAATTCCTTCCAAGAAACCACAACTCACTTTACCTAACTAGGGATGTGGGCTACATTTTCTCAATTTTCTCAAACTAGAGTATGATTCAGTTTGGGAGAATTTAGAACCAGCAACAAGGCCTCAGTACTGCCTACTGCCTCAGCATGCTTCGAACTAAGTGCTTGTCTAATTGTCTAATGGTGCCTGAAACCCCCTCTCTCTGCAGCTTTCCAACGTCAGAATTATGGAGGCCACGTTAAACAATTTCAGCAGCTTTCCCAAGCTGACGATTCGTCATGCACAGCCACTTCACTCAGCAATTAGCTAGAAGGGTGCTGGTGACAAAGTAGGCAGAATGTCAAGCTCTCTTTTCTCTTGTTTTCACACAACTGAATGCCTTTGAGGAGAGAATGACCAAATGTGTCTGTTTTCCTCATTTTTAGTCAAGAGTGCAGGGACACGCAAAAGACATAATTCCTGGAGAGAGATCAGGAAGGCAGTGTGACGAAGCCAAGAAGAGGCTATGAAGACAGGCTTTTTACCCCAACTTTGAGTGTGATCCTCTAACAGGTAAAGGCCTTTGCTTTTAGATGTAGTTGGCCAAAATTTCACATTACCTAGTTCATCTCGAGCACATGTAATCCTCTCCGTCCCCTGTTGGAGATAAAGCCACAATGAGCTCCTTCCATCCTCGGCACCCTGTTAAACCCTCCCCCAAGTCAGGTTTATCATGGCTAGCTTGTCAGTCACAGCTCTGTGCCAGGTCATTTTTGGTCTTCCATGGGTCTTTTTGCCTGGAGGAGTCCATCTCATGCAACCCTTAGGACATTTCAAGCATACTGAACCTTACAGTGCCTCCACCTACCTATGCCTGAACTCGAATGACACATGATAGTAAAACACTTTTGTCGCACTTTACTGTGAGGTGAAACCTTTAACCTGAAATTTTAATATGTTACTGTAAAAACCCTTTTGCTCATTTGTGTGTCAGTTTAAAATCATATATATCACATGACAGTATACACTTTAGCTTTGTGCCAAACTAACTCAATCGATAGGTTTAGTTTTTTTGACATTATATGTTGTTGTTATCCATTTGTATATATATACTGTACTCTTCTTATCACCAATCCCTCTTTCATCATGTCCATCTTTTAAAAAGAAGGAATGAATTGAGCTACTGAGCAAGGGAGGGACGAAGGCCATTTTAAGTTCAGTCATCCAGACGAGAGGAAGAATAAAGAAAGCAACTTGGAGAAAAGGAAAATGAATGGTTTATGCTAACATTTGAGTAACTGCATTGAAATATCCTCTGCCTGATGATGCATCAGTGCGACTAGATCACTCCATCCACTCATTTCATCCAGATGAGTGGGTATATATTCCTCCCCTCCCTTTACTGCTTGCCACCTCCCTCTCTTTTTTGGCTAGACTGCCAGCCCTACAAAACACAAATGTCCCTGACTGACTGACTGACTGATGAAGTTACACAATTGGTTGGCCAAATGCTGCCACTTCCTGTAACCATTTAGAAACAAAAGCCCTTGATTCAAATTGAAAGCCCTCTAGTGGTTCATACACGGTACAGCTGTATACTAAGTTTTGACTTGTCTTGTTCATAAAAAGCACAGGACAGCAGGGAGAAAATGAGATTGATTATAAATGGCAAGACCTCCAGTTTGCAGAACATGACCATTTGGTCACATTTTGAAAAAAGTTCCTGCTGTGCAACTGATATGTTATTTTACACCAGAGTGAACAAGAACCCCAACAAAAGCTCTAGAATTCACAATCACATAAGAAAACAAGGACACGCACAGTTTAGCAGATGTACAAAGAGGAGGCAAATGAATGATGATGACTGCAGAGAGGATAGATATTGTACTGTGGGGGACAGAATGGGACAGAATGTACTGTATGGAGGAGTGAAAGAATGAATCAATGAAAGAGTTACTAACTGAGCCTCAACAGCAAAGGACTGTGTTGTGTTTTCCAGAGCTGTCTAAGGATGAGGGATAATTCTAATATAAGCTTGTCTATTTGTGATCAGCAGAGCTGATTGAATTCCATTTAGAGCCGCTGTCATCCTGTCCTCATTTCAAACTTGTAGATCTCCCTCAGTGGGCAATCAGGCTCTTTGAAAACTGTTTGATGAAAGAAATTTGACCAGATCACTCAGGATAACACTGCATAAACCAATCTATTAGCCCACACAGCTCAAAGCAAAAACACACTGGGTGAATGTGTTTTACTGGAATTGGCCAAACACAGCCTGTAATAAAGACATACTTAATAATGATACAGTAGAAATAATAATGAGTCATAATAATGAGTCTCGCTCAGGTTAATAATCCATCTTGATAGTGTTATCAATGCAGATAGTTACGATTTATTTAACGGGGTTAATGGGATCTCAAAAGCTGTTATCTGACTTATGCACTGGAGGTTAAAGAAATTTCATGTGTGGTGCTTAAAAATATATTTAAATCTCAACAGTGAGGCTCCAACTAATGAATGTTGATTAATCTATCAAATATTTTTTCAATAATTAATTTCCATCAATTGTATAGTCACTGAAATGCAAAATAAATCACAAGCTCTAACAGCCCACAATGATATATTCAAATTGCTCCTCACATTTGAGAAACTGGAACCAGACAATCATGGGTATTTTTGAACCTAAGCCATTCATCGATTATCAGTCAGTCAGTTGACTAATTCATCAATCAACTAATCATTTCATCATAACTCAACACCAACTTTACTTTAAAAAAACAACCATGCACAGATCTTGTTACAATAATTTTAACTGCAATGTCAAAATTATACGATGTCAGCGTGCACACAACATAGAAATTAGATGAATCTCAAAAGTCGAAAGCAATTAAGGCTGTACTTCCTACAGTACTAGCCAGGATCACCCCTGCTAAATAGCCTTAGACTGTAATGCATTAATTAATAGCAAATTAAATTCTCTTTTAAAGAATTTAGGCAGAGCTGGATAATAAAATCTATGTAAATCTCTGCTGCTGGCACCACATGGATGTTACACATTTCAACAAACACAGGGGCTTGTGGTTTAAAAGCAGATTGAAACTTTCCTCACCTGGTGACCTGAAGGTCCAGGCTTCATCATCATCAAAGTGTGTATCACCAGCTGTAAACCTCTCGCCAGGGAAGAATGCATGTGCCACAGTGCCCCCTGGTCCGTCAAATGGATATCCATCATTGTGGTCTGCCTTAGTGAAGTCGATCTGAATGTCTGCATCACTTCCTGCCACCTCATGGAAGTTAAGCGGTGCAATGTCACTCCAGACCTTCAAGGCGTAGTACATCAGGGCTCGAACAGTGTCTCTGCCCAGTAAGGCAGAATCCTTAGGGAAGGTTCTCACTCTGAGAGAGAAGAAGCAGAGAAGGAATATATTAAATACAAGAAGGAGTAAGAACATAGGTGAGTTGAGAGGACAACATAGGAGATGAGAGAAGAAGTGGCTGATGAGAGGGAGCTGGATGGGAGACTTGACAGAAGAACAAAGTAAAAGTGCAAGACAAGAGACCTGAGCTGGGCAAAAACAGAAGAGACAGAGGAGATCATGATGGACAATAGACAAGACAAGAAGAAAAGGAAAATTACAAGGAAAGGGTAAGAGAGGCAAAATCCGTGGGAGGAGACGAGAAAAGAGGAGGATGTCAAGTGTGAGGTGACACATCAGAGACGAACATGAAGACAGACAAGAGACATAAAAGATAAAAGTGTGGGAAAGAAGGTGCAAAAAGCAAACAGGAGGGGTTGGTATATAGCAGATGCTGTAGAATAACAGGATGGAAAGATAATTCTGAATTGCACAAAAGCATAAAGGTCAGATATGCAATGTTTACCACTGTGCCAATCTTGGGAGAAAACAAAAATTTGTTTATTTTATTTGAGCCCATCAGTTTTTGAATTTCATGGTTAGATGCACCTGCTTCTCACATATTTTGATAATAAGATGAGAATACAATGTGCAATGAAGAGATTATAGCATTGTTTTTTTAAGAATCATCTCACCAGCTTTTCACTGTTTTCCTGCATACCTTTTTATTTTACCATCTACAACTACAGTAGAAACAGCAAATGAATAAACATAAAACCATTCAGACGTCATTTCCCTGTCCTTCCTCATTCTGCTCTTCTCTGTCTCATTCCCTTTCTTTTCTCTTCACCCCATCAGTCTCTGCCTCCTCCTTCAACTCTGCTTCTACATGATGCACTAGCCTTCTTTTTCCCCAAAGGAGCACTTTGTCTAAATAAAAGAAGAGATCTGACCATTGATGGCTGCTGTAGGACACGGGAAAGATGAACAACTCTGAAATTTAATCAGAGTGTTCATCAGTAGGAAGCAAGGCTCTTAGCCAAGACTACCACCCAGTTATACTCTTCGACTACCATCCCATACATTGTATCTCCTAACATATTGTAGGTGTTCAATGTTGCGTATATGACTATGGTGCACTCTATGTATCCTTATAGCAATTTTTTTCATTTATGCAAGCCCTGCATAAGTGGCTCATAGCTAAAGACAGCATCCAGTAGCTGGATTTTACTGACAAATTTTTACCTGTTTTTGAAGTGCTGTGAATTGCATAAAATGAAAAAAAAACAATCAAAACCAAAAAAAGAGCACAAACATGGATATTGATTCAGATATTGTTTGTCATAGATAGACCACAGGACTAGTTCAAGCCTATAAGGCCAGATGTCCTACACAAAACTGAATTCCACAAGCAAGACATAGAGTATTTTTCTGGTCTTTTAAACTGAAGGCTGAAGGACAATGGACAACAAATGTGTTCACAGGTAGGCAAACATTGGTATTCTGCTGCAAGACAACCTCAAAACCTCTACCTTCACCAAAACAAAAATGACCATCTGTTAAACTGCCTGTATTGCTCAGTGATTAAGTAATTTAATTTGTCTGGAAGAGGCAATGAAAGAGAAAAAAGTCAAAATCTGGATGATATTGTGAAATGATGTTTTGTATGGCAAAAAGGAAAGTAAACAACAACAGGAAGAGTTGAAGGTGAGTGCACTTAAAGCAAGGTAAACCTTGGATGAACTGTGATTTTTCAGTAAATCCTGGATAAACTGGTTTATACATTAAATCTCTCTTACTCAAGGGACACCACCTTGCTTAGTATGGTTGATTCAAGTTTTCTTTTAATATTAATCATCAGCACACATTTGTTAACTCAATTTCAGCTGTAGAAAATTAAACCTTATACAATATCTCACTGGAGTTGAAAGCAGGAGATCATAAACATTTAATATTACAAACTCTTTATCTTGATTGTCAAAAGAAAATGACCCACAATAAAACAGTCCAACTTTGCCTATGTCCAGTGGTTCTCAAACTGGGGGGGTTTGCCCCCATGAGTGGGCATCATGCCATTACAGGGGGTGTAATCTAAAGTTGAATAAATCTGGTTTAGTAAAGAAAAATAACTAACAGATGATGGCTCTGCTCAGCTAACAAGCTATAAAGATTGAGTGAATATTTTTCAATTTCCCAATGGCAGCAGGATGGAGATGAAATCAAAGTCAGTTTTTGATATTATTTATGAGTGGCTCTTTTTCCGGCAATAACCATTTAATATATTTATATTCTGTAATAGTACAGTAGTTTTCATTGCTAGTGGTGGAGACTGCCATTCCCACGCTGGATTAAAATTGCCTACAAGGGCTTCACAGGAAACAATGCATTACTGTTTGTACTTTTATCTCAATTGTATGTATAAGTTCCTGCTAATGCAAACCAAACATAACCGACTGCTGCCGTTTCCCATCAAAATTATTCAAGTGGTGAAACACAGAGTTACTTTTATTGTGAAGCAGTCACAGGAAAAGCAATGTATTTGTCATATTTCTGAATGCGACAGGTTGCACACCTCCAACCTCAAGGTAGCCAACTTCTTTTACTGAAACAACATGAATTTGTTTGGCTGTACTGTAAACTGACACACCAGTTTCTCTGCCCCCAGAATTCTAGGACCTGTAGTATTAATCCACACTGTTACCACTGAATAATTCAAATCTTATGGATTATAACGTTGTCAAAATGTCAAAATCACAATTGAAATGCTTGCCCTCCTCTACCCTTTATGGTGCATATAAAAATCTCACTCCACAAAAATAGCACCACAAAAGCCTTATCCTTTTCATCAGTTTAGACAAGCTGCACCAGCTATGGGACTGTCAAGCTCAGACTGTGCCAATCATAGTAAACATTTAGGTCACAAATAAGTTCAGAGACTGAAGTTCTGTCACTACAAACAGTCGCATTCATAAAAAAAAAAGCTTTGTGTCATTCCCATTCCTCTTTTGTTGAATTTGGCATCTTGAAAGCCGAGTTTCTGTCAAACAAATGATTTGTTTGACATTTGTTTCGATTCATACTCAAATTCTTTATAATTAAGGACTTCTTGCTGAGCGTTGGTGACTCATCCTTCTGACTGAAGTTTCTCCCCAAAAGGTTTTTGTTTTTTTACCAGCCTGCGATCTCCGATCATGGTAGTGGTGCATCGACGGTTCATCAAAGGTTCACTTATCTTTTTTTGGTTCTTAATCTTTTTTTCTGTTTCCTGACGGATGGTGAGCTTGCGGAGCTCTTTGTTCTGGTTTTAAGACCACTGGCATTGTTCATAAAAGATTCAAAAAAGATTTTTTTGTGAGTCTCACATCTACTGTCTTTAATTAAAACCTTCAACTAGAGTGTATTGATACAGGACGATTCTTTGAACCCCCCTCCCCCTCAGATTTCTTTCAGTGGTATACCATTAAAACTACCTGGATAAGAACCTGGTTAAGATATGGTTAAAGATCTCCTCCTGACATGTTTTAAGATGAAATAGTCTACTCTGAATAACAATTTGTGTTTAACATGTTTTTTCGACAAAAGGAATTCAATTACCTTGTTAGAATCCATAAAATGACATATCTTCCTTTTCTCTCATTAAAAATACATATTACACACCCATTCACTCCCATGACCCCTACATACTTACATTTCAACTTGCTACATGACCTACTCTGACACTCACATTTGCCACTGGACACAAATCATGTGTTACAGAGAAACTTAATTTACCTTGCCATGCTGTGTAATGGAAAAATACTGGCAGCGTACCAGCTCTGCTCGAGTGTTCCTGGCATGGCTTGGCGCAGCTACTCCAAAAACAATGGAAAAAATGCCACAATATAACCAGAATTCTAGGGATACTATATACTATATATATATATATATATATTTATATGACATAATCTTAGTACTAAGTGATGTCAACATTTACGTCTACTGTCAATTTTTTTTAAACATTTGCCATTGTGATTCAGACTTAATTTTTTAATGACTGTACTAAAGACCACTGAATCTAGGGTGCAGATCAATCGTTTGATTTTTTGTTCAGCACTCTGATCACTAAAACTGGCTCTGCTTACTGGTGCCAACCCTGACAGCTTGTCACAGCGGTTTGAAAGTAAATGTTTCCTCCACAAATGACTCAAACGTTTATATGTTGTATTTCAGATGAGCAAGGCTAGATGGCTGTGTGTTTATGAGTAAAGTATGTGTACGGTATATTTGTTTATTCATTTCACCAGGTGACACTCACTGTTTTGCTTCAGAAGAACATGCTGTGCATGTCCAATCTGCAGAGTAAAAGATGTAGGCAAGAAGTAGATAATGAAGGAGAAAAGGGTGATAAAATTAGAAAACAGAGAGCTAATATGAGAGAGGGTGAGCAAAAGAGTAGAAATAGATACTCTCTGTTAATGCAGAAATATTTCTGACATCTCCCTATGGCTTCATTTCTAACTTTAGTCGGGATCATGGAGTTTGTTATCCTCTCCTTGAGAATGACAAGTTCCTTAAGTTTCAGCGTTTCTCCAGGCTACTACACTCAGAGGAAACAGTGATCACACAGACACATTTCCATCTCTGACAGAGTATCGGATGTCTCCTTTTCCTTACTCGCCAAAAATGTTCCTCATTACAAAATGGCTTCTGTTGCAGACGTGTATAGTACAGAGGTGTGAGTATGAAAGAGAGAGAGAGAGAGAGAAAGAGAGAGAGAGAGAGAGAGAGAGAGAGAGAGAGAGAGAGAGAGAGAGAGAGAGAGAGAGAGAGAGAGAAACTGCCCCCTTTATGCCAGTGATACATGGGTCTAAGCAAGGGGGGAAAAAAACTTTGTGAAAGCCCTTTCCTCCGTATGCAGTTACATATATCAACTATAACACATGTCTCTTGCTTGTAGCAACCAAAGCAAGTTTTTATGGCTTTGTTTAAGCTCTCATAGCACTTGGTTAGGGTTCAGTTAAGTTCAAAATCTTGGTTAAATATTTTAAATTACACACTGACCTAAAGTGCAAAACTCAACATGCTTCTTAGCATTGAACAAAAGCCACAATCTTTCCCAAACCTAAATCTTTTGTTACCTAAACCTCACCATACAGGATACTCAGGGTAAAGATCCAGTGTGCCACCTTTTTTTCTCCTTGCACTATTATTTATTTTTCTAACACCTAGGCTCTAGAGAAATATCTTTTCATTCTGGTACATATGTGAATATATGGCTTGAATAACAATAAACTTGAACTTAAATATGATATTGTTTAGAGAGAATTTGCTATATGTGGGGTGGAGGAAACTGGGATTTTTAGAAATGAGAAGGGTCATGTCCCATCGGTTTCCAGTGAAATTCTTGCATTAATACTGCATATCCATGAAACATATAAACCTCCAGTAAGAAACAGGCTTGCAATCCATCTTGCTTCCTGCACCAAAAATCAGGAAAACGTGATTTAACAGACTTTGAAATTAGTCGGGTAGACAGAAGGCTGATTAAGGCAGACTTCATTTTCTCGACCTCTCTAATTCCTTTGAACGATTTCCACCTTCATTTGACAAATGAGTAAGAGCAAACTAGGCTTAGGTAAATGTGTGTATTTTGCACACACACACACACACACACACACACACACACACACACACACACACACACACACACACACACACACACACACACACACAATCTTCTATTCCATTTCACCTGTTTGACTTTTAATTTCCACGCACTTCTTATAGACCTTTCCACACATGTACTGGAGAGTGATGATTAAGTTGAAGAGAGGCGGAGAGGAAAGGAGAGAGGGGGATGGAGAGATGAACAAAGAGAGGGAGAGAAAAAGATGAAGAAAACTCTAAGACTCTTTTGCTGTCCCCCGCCTTCAGCCTCTCAGCATGCTCTTACCTCCTGTGGCTCTGCTGCTCCACAGAGACATGAGCCGACATCAAATGTGACGCTAAAAAGTACATGCGCGTGCGAAGTACATGGGCACGTACACTCACACACAAATAATATTCACCTCCTGTGCTCTGCTCCCCTCCGTAGACATAAGCTGATTACCCTGAAAAATTGAAAGCTCACATGCCGATGGTGATTCATACATTTGTAGATGCACACATGTAGAATCACAGAGCCACATACATGAACATATTTCAGTGACAGAGACATAGCCTCATGCTGCGTATTACCAAAAACTTCATACTTCTGTACACACAAGCGCATACACACGTCACGTCATTCAGACTAAAGATGAAAGGCACTAAATTAAAAGGCTCTGCATGAATCTCCCCTCTCTCCACAAATCTTTGTCTCCCCTTTTTCAGTCTCCGTCTCACTCTTCCCGCTTCCCTATTTCTCAGCCTATCCTGACTATTGCAGTCACAAACTCTTCAAGGGTGTTGTGAAATCTAGAGAAAAATAGGATGGGTCCCTATAAGATCACACTCAATAACGGTGATATAGTTATTCTTAAGGTTCCACCAACCAATTTCACAGGTTGATGGCCTCAAATAGCATCAGGGAGATGGATGCTGAGGGCTTCAATACCCTTATGTAGTATGATGTCTATAAACTCCTCTGTGTGGCTGAATCACTTTGTGAATTGCTTCTCATACATATGTGGGAAACTCTGGGTGGATGCTTCTCTGGCTATTTCAACAACTGATTAGTGAAGTTAACTAATCCAATAATGTGATTTGATTATGGGTTTGTTTAAACTGCATGTAATAATTACAAATACTGCGTAATATCCTGTATGAATCCAGCAGTCATAACTGTATCCCAGTATGGAGTACTTGCTCCTATCCCAATCAGAAGCCCAGGATTAACAACCTGAGGTTGAAGGAGTGTAAATTGGGGGACAAGGAATGCTACAAAAAAAATCCAGGCATGACTTATGGAGACCACTAAAAGAAAACTAAACTGAACTGAAACTGGAAAATGACTACAGTGGTTGTGACTCGAGGGCGCATATGGAGGGAGCTGCAGGCGATTATGAGCTGCAAATCTAAGCCCAGTGTGGCAAGCAACACAACTCTCTGCCTCTCTCTGGATGAGCTTAACAACTTTTATGCCCACTTTGAAGCTCACAATATGGACCCAGTGACAGTGAAGTCGATCTACAGGTGACAGAGGCTGATGTGAGTACAACGTATAAAAAAGGTTAAAGCTCATAAAACTGCTGGCCCAGACAACATCCCTTCCTGTGTCCTCAAGACATACTACGCTCAGCTATCTCACGTTTTTACTGACATTCTCTTCATTATCATCATTGAATATTGATTCTTTATTTTCTGACAATCTTTTTATTACTGATCACAACTGTATTATATTAGATTTGTCATTTTAACTGGATTCTTTACCTTGGTGCTGTATCATTAGCTCTTGCATCCTTAACCACCTTTCTGCTGCAAAGTTTTCTGCACTTTCCATTTTAACTCTGGTATGCATAGTGATGTTGACTACTTGGTGCACTCTTTTAATGAACACTGCCTTTCAGCATTGGATATAGTGGCCCTTATTAAAACTAGATCAGCTCCTTTGATCAAGTGCTCCCCTTGGATAAATGCCAACATTCGCTCTCTAAAGAGAGACTGTAGGAGAGTGGAACGCCTATGGAATATCACCCGACTATATGTCCACTATCTTTATTTAAAAGAACTTTTAATGTCTTCATGTCTTTTAATAATGTGGTAAAGGACACCAGGGCTACCTTCTTCTGTAATATAATATCTAACAATCTGCACAACCCTAAAGTTTTATTTGACATTATTAGTAATATTGTTACTCATGCATCACCTTCTGTTCCAATTTTTTCAACTGATGGACATAACAAATTTCTGTCTTTCTTTATGGACAAGATAAATGACATCAGGCCAAATATCTCCCCTTCTTCCTCCAATCTTGTGCTCATCTCATCATACAATCCTTGAGAGGTTGGTTAACTGTATGAAAACCTTCTCTTGCCCCCTTGACATCTTACCAACATCTCTGTTTAAAATGTAACTGGCTCTATTGGTCATGCTGTGCTCTATATAATCAACAACTCTGTGTTACCTGGACATGTCCCTGCTCAATTCAAACAAGTTTCTCAAAAAATCTAATCTTGATCCATCTCTAACCCAAAATTGCAGGCCCATCTCCAAGTTGCCTTTTGTATCTAAGATTTTAGAAAAAGTGGTCAGCAGGTCATGACTGCAACAGATGAGTATAATATCTTTGATAAGTTTCATTCTGGCTTCTGACTTGGATCTCAGTGCAGCTTTTGATACTGTGGACCACCGTATCTTTGTTGATAGACTTCAGCAGTGAGTGGGTATCTCTGGGTCAGCCCTGCAGTGGTTTTCCTCCTACCTCTCTGGGAGTTTCACAGTTTCTGTTGGCAGCTTCGCCTCCTCATATGAAACTCTGTATTATGGAGTGCCCCAGGGTTCACTCCTTGGTCCTATTCTGTTTGCCTTGTATATGCTTCCCCTTGGACATAAAACTAAGGCGCTTTAAAGGTATCTCCCACTCACTACTACACTGATGATATTCAATTATATGTCTCATTTAAACCTCAAAACATAGATAAATTGTCAGTTTTAAATAACACTATACTAAACACTATAAAAAACTGGATGACTGGTAATTACTTACTGCTAAATGCTGAAAAAACTGAAATCCTTATTTCTGCCCCTCCTTGTATTGTCCCTAAGATAAGGGATGGCCTTTGGTCTTTTCCTCATCGGTTAAATCCTCCATAAGAAATCTAGGTGTCACTCTGGACCACGCTCTGACTCTGGACCAACATGTCAAGTGTCTGATTCTCTCTTGTTTTTTCAAGCTGAGAAACACTGCAAAACTCAGGCCCATTGTGTCTCAAGGGGAGATGGAAATGTTAATTCATTCTTTTATATTATGTTGTATTATATGACTATAATAACTCCCTTTTCACCTGCCTCAGCATATTTTACGAGTGGTCCAAAATGCTGCTGCTAAACTCTTGACCTCCAAAAGGTCTCCAAAAGGTGATACCAATTCTGATTGCTCTTCACTGGCTCCCCATCCAATTCAGAATCCAATTCATAGTTCTTGTGATCACTTATACTGTAGAGCTCTGCATGGTCAGGCACCTGCCTACATTAGAGATCTACTGCAGCCCTATGAACTGCAGGTCCCTAAGGTCTTCTGAAGAATTTGCGGTTGTTAATAGAACTAGGCTTTAAACTAAAGGAGACTGTGCTTTTGAGGTTGTGGCTTCTAAACTTTGCAACTCTCTCCCTTTGCATTTAACATCTGTGGACACTGTGGACACAGCTCAAGACCCATTTGTTCAGACTTTCCTTTGTGTAATTTTTAAGTTTATTCTGATTTTTATTGTTTTATGTCTAAATGTATGTTTATGCTTTATTTCCTCTATAATAGCTCTTGAAAGATGCTATTAAATAAAATTATTTACATTTTTAACCTGTCCCTGTCATTGGTTGTGGTTCCACTGTGTTTTAAGAAAACACCCATCTCTTGCTTTAATGATTATCAACCTGTTGCTTTGACCTTTGTTATTATGAGGTGCCTGGAAAGCAACATTACTGCTGCCCTTGACCACTACTGTTTTCCTACTGTTCCAATAGATCTGTAGATGATGATATCTTGCAGTGCATACAGCTTTGGTACACCTTGAAAAGAAAAATAGCTATGTCAGAATGTTGTTTATTGATTACAGCTCTGCTTTCAATATAATTGTACCATCCAAACTAGCGCTGAAACTCAGAGGTCTGGGCTACTCTATCTGTAATTGCTTATTTGATTTCCTGACGGGCAGGCCCCAGACTGTGAGAATAGGTAAAACATACTCATTGACATTAGTTCTTGAGGCTGGCAGGCCCCAAGGCTGCTGTCTCAGTCCCCTATTGTGCAGTCTGTTTACACACAACTGTGTTGCCAAGTATGACAACAACAACATCATAAAATTCACAGATGGAGGGAAGTAGCAGATCTAACCATATGGTGCCATGATAACAACCTCTCTCTAAATGTCAAGAAGACAAAAGAAATCATTTGACTTCAGAAAGATCAGAGAAAATCACATTTCTATTTCCATCAATGGGTCATCTGTTGAAATTGTTAACAGTTTTGGATTTCTTGGCATACACATCTCAGACACACTCACATGGTCTCTCAACACCAATTGCATCCTCAAGAGCAGCAGAGACCGTAGTTTCTGAGGCGCTTAAGAGTTTTTAACTTTCATTGCTGTACCGTTGAGAGTGTCCTGACAAGCTGTATCACAGTGTGGTTTGGCACTCTGACTGCTCAGGACTGCAGATTGCTACAAACGACAGTAAGGACAGCAGCAAAAGTCTTGGCATGAAACTACCACAACTTTATAACATTTATACACAATTCGCTGCAAAAGGAAATCCCAAAACATCATTAAGGACACTAGCCACCCCCTCATGATCTGTTCTTTTCCCTTCAAAAAACCTTCCTGGAGCATCAAATCACACACCAACCATTTCAGTAACCATTTCTTTCCACAGGCAGTTAGTTTGCTGAACAGCTAATGCACCCATATGCTTACATTGTTGTTGTATAGTATATAATGTTTTTATGTACTGTATTGTGTATATAATATATACATATGAATGCATTGTGTACATAGTACATGTAGGTCAGTACACACAAGTATTTCATTGCATTTTAATATTTTACATTATTACATTTTTTCCACTGAGGATGATACAGCTGTAGGACTGTCTCACATTAACAATGTAATTCCAAGTGTACTTGCTATTGTATTTTAAGAGATTTGTGCACCAATAGTGTGTCCATGAATGGAATCAACAAACTGATGCTTAACTTCTAATGGTGCATTTGTGCAAGAACTACAAAATATTGTCGACGATAAAGATGAGTCAAAATATCATCAAGAAGGCTTACATTTTTGGCTCGTTATCATTACCAGCCACTTAAAATCCACTGAACAGTTAAATTGTACCACATTGTTTAATTCAGTAAAAACAGCAGGGATGAAATAATGTTTTGGGGCTTTCTTGTTATTTGTACAAACATTATATAGTCAAAGTAACAGTAGTAGCATTTTGGCAATGCCGGTCTGTCTGACTTTTGTGATTCTCTGACTTTTTCTCTAGCAATAGTAGCAGGTGGACATGTTTGGTTTTGAGTCTCAACAGCTTTAAGATAGAATTTGGTGTAGATATTCAAATCCTCCTCAGGATGAACCTGTAATAACTTTGGTGATCCCCTGACTTTTCATCTTGTGTTATCATGAGGTTAAATTATAATTTGTCAAATGCTTTGTTTTATGACCAAATCCCAAAACTAATGACATTCCCATTAGCCTCAGCTGTACTGTATTTAGTGCTAATTGGCAAATGTGAGAGGAGATGGTGAACATGGTAAACATTATTCCTGCTAAATGGCTAGCATGGCTGTAGACTCTTAAGACTTAGTTAGTATCAATATATTATTTTGCAATCAATCCAGTAATTCAGGCAGAGATTGTTATCTTGTTCCTAATTAGCCAGATATAGTAGCTGCAGTGTCTCCTTAGCTGAATATGAGGACTGACATAGCTTACTCCACAAGGGACGCAGTAACCTCTCAGAGTGAAAAGCTTTTCTGTAAAACCTTTGAAGATCTTTTCAAGACCAGAATGCCAAATTATATGGAAATCATATTTTTTCAACCTATAGTTTGCAAATAGTAAAGAAATTTGTCCATGACAATCACTGTTTTATACTCAACAATATATATATTCTATAGGTGCCAAAGGAACAAGCGAGAAAAACAGTTTTCCATGCAATAGTATGGCTGGTCATTACTGCCAGCAGCTTCATGTTATTACTCCTTATAGCCCCAGGGCTACATCTAAGACTATAACATGCCGGTGCCCTTGGATACAGCTGTGTCATTTCTTAACACTCACTAACAACTTTGAGCTATGGCTATAATTAGTACTTTGATGGACCCCTGCCGCTGAGTTATGACTATGGCTAGACTGAATGCTCTCATTACCAACCGCCTTCGACTTTGAATATGGCTCTTCTGTTTTTAAATAACTCTCACTGGGTTTGGAGTACTTGACTATACCACACAGGTCTCACAACACAATGGCTTTAAGCTTTGGGGTATGCTAATGCAATAATAATACACTCCAAAATGTAAAGAGCATGACGCCACTATGGACCTACATGTCTATGACGGATTTTTATGGCCATTCAATGCATGTTTATGGGCCTACATTGCTCACACTTGTGCACAGTTCATTTACTTCATTAGAAAGATGACAGTGCAAGTAAAAAGACAAATGAGAGCACGTAGTCAGTAAAACCCACCTACTGTATTAAGACTGAACAGGTGCAGAAACAAAAGATGCAATCTTCCTCCCCACGTCATTTTCATCTCATCTTTTTTTCTTTCCTCTTTGTTATCCTCATCCTCCTTGTCTTTTCTCTTCTCTATGCAGCTCACTACATCAATCTGTTTGAGTTATCAGTCGGGCTGCTAATGACTGCCAGCCTGTCTGCTGTGATAATGGGCTAACAATATGAGATAATGAGCTAACAGTGGGCTGTTACACAACTTGGCTGTTAGTGTCTGCAACATACTTGGCTGTGTGCTGTGTGATGTTTTGGCATGTGTGTAAGAGAAAACAGAAAAATAAGGTAAGCAGAGGTAAAACTGGGATTAAGGGCTCACCACCGACACAAAGAATCCTAAACATCATCACAAAAATAATTTACTTATATTGCTATTGTGGAAAAACATATTACTTGAATCCAAGTCCCTACAATGAAAAACGACTCAGCCTAGCCTTATATTTTTTTCCCCCGCATCTAGTATGAAAGGACTGACACACACCACTCACCACCTACTCTGCATGTTTTTCAGAGCATAATGATGTGATTGATGTGTGTGAACAAGCAGAGCATACTGTTGACAGACATTGTCAATCGTGCTGAAGTGAGCTAAATCATTTATTTATTTATTTTTACATTTTTTGTAAATGTTAAAAATCTGCTTTACTGTTTCACCAACAAATGTTTTATTTAAACATTTCTTTGTGACAGTTCTGTATGACTTAAAAAAGACTGACAAGTAACTTAGTTCTGTTAACTAAGCTACGCTTGCAAGTGATTGCAATGTCAATGTGAATAAGATGACAGTTGCCTTATTATGAATCTAACCTTATATACCATTCAACCCAAACTGATCATTCTCACACAGAAAACTGGTACTGTTGAAAAACCAATCAAAGATATAGATCATAAAATCCATTGTATTTAAACGTGCGTTACAGCTGGGGTCTCTTCAGATTACTGAAACATGTCATCAGACAAACATTGTTAAGTGTCTTTTTTTTAGCAGTTAAAGAAGGCACTCACAGTGTACTGTAATAATTAGCTAAAGGCAAGAACTGATGGTCCAGTCAGCATCTGTGATTGTGCCAGGTTCCAGCCTTTGTGAAAAGTCCTTATTGTGGAAAGTATCAGATGTGCAGCAAAGCCTCTGAGTACTGTTGCAGATAAACCTTCAGCCTTAGAGAACTACAGCAATTGCAGTTTAAACTTGATTAATAAATAGAACCGAGATATTTTTATGTGCTGTGCCATCTTTCTCTTTTTTTAAAAAAAAATCTTTTCTTTATTTTTTGATGTAAAAAATGAACTTGTTCTGACTACAAAGAAAAAGTAAATGTGATTAACAAAACATCAATAAACAATGTTATTTATAAACATTGTCTTGGCTTTGCAATGAAGTAATTAAAATTTATATACTGATGTAACACATATGTGACATAAATGATAGGTGATATAAATAGTTATATATTTCTTTTATTTACTTGATGTGGTGGATCAGCATAGTAACATGCCTGTCAGATCTCCATTCTGTCAGCCCTGTTATCTATTCATTATAATCTAATGAAGCAGAAATACCATGAAATGTTAGATGATAAAAAAACGCATTTCTGAACCAAGCAGTGAGAGAACATTAGCTGAACAAAAAAAAAAAACTCCCAGAGAATTACAGCGGAGGCCAATCTGTGCAGGATATCAATGCTTTGTTACGGCGCTTTACTGAGAATCTGCACCATATGGAAATCTCCATGGATCTGAAGCCAGCAGATAATCCACCACTGTTCCTATGCTGCATGCTACTGTTCTACAAATCTGAGTGCTGTGAATACAAAAGTTCTTCACTGGACTGAAGACAAGTCTGTCTTATTTCAGAGTGGAGTGAGCTGACAGGGCTGCAGCGTATGATTGGCAGCAGCACAAAGAAGGGAAGGAAAGTTAAAGCCCACCAGGAGAGAGACAATACATACAGGCCAGTGTGTATGTGCATATGTGTGTGTGTGAGTGAGTTTATAAAGCAGTTCTGTTAGCTCTCCTGACTTCTCACTTCATGCATGTATTGACATTCTGCACACACACACACACATGCACTGGCCCACACACAAACTTATGGCTCATTGTTGAGTCAGCCCTGATAGCATGTGTGAATCAGCACAGACCAGCAATATGTTTCACTGCCTCCTCCTCCGCTGTCAAACACTAGAGTATGGTTTATCAGATGGTCACAGATGATCGCATTATTTAATCATAGGCAAACCACAAAACATCTCTCACTCTCTCTCTCAAACAAGGCCTGTGTTCTTTTGGAATACTCAACTAATCAGATCTAGCTTCTATCAAATACTCAACACCTATAGGCTTAAAAGGTGGCTCTGAAAAAGTTTGTAGCTTGCTTCTTGGAACATAGTGAGCTCAGCACAGAGAACTGAATGAAGTGTCTATGGTTTTTACTATATTTCATACTTGCAGTGACTCTGGGTCACTATTGTAATTAAGAAATTGATTTAAGATAAGACAGATGTGATTTTCAATGAAGTATTCCTTTGATCACAGTAATACTGCATAGACTATTTCATGTCCTGTTAGTGGATCTAATTAATGCTTGTAATACTCAGATAATTCAGGAAAGAGTCATTTTTTTAATCACTTTTATTCATAATTTTATACCAAGGAATTTATGTCCTGAGGAATCTGTGTTCATCCTTAAAGAGAACAGATGTGTTTGTTGTTTAGAAAAGGTTTCTCTAATCAGCTTGCCACTTTTACAAAATGCCCTTCCTTTGGGCCAGTATTGATCTGGAGAGCAAAAGATTTCCGGCTCGAGGAAGGGTCCTCTAATCTAATCAAAAGATGCACAGATGGAGCTGACGGGACTGCACTGATGCGATGTACTGGACTGAGCTGAACTAAGCTGTACTGGATTGAATCTGAGTGCACAAAACTACATTAGGCTTAGAACTGATCTCATTTGAAGCAAATAAATCTGAAACTTTCAAGTCAACTGGATATTTCTCCTTTAGATAGTTAATACTAAACTTAAAAGTAGATGTTCAAGTAAGTATTTACTGACCCCAACTTTGGTCTAATGCTAACCTAATCCTATTTGTAACAGGCCTAAGAGTGATACTAGGACAACCACTGAATATACTTTTCAAACATTTCAAACCAGGGGACATTTTTTTGTGATATTTTCATATGTTATGATTTTGGATGTCTATGTTAAACATGGTAAAAGTTCCAAAACTTGAGGTGAATGTATTCAAAAATGCCACCTTCAAGTCAATAGTCAGGGCTTCAGTCTGCTCTTAACAGCATTGCTGCATTTGAAACCACCTACTATACTAGCAGTACATACAAATTTGGCCAAGATGTAGCCTGTAGTATGGAGTAAGCAAACAAAAGCAAAATTTGCAGTATGCCAAAAACTGAGCATAGCGTTAGTTCAGGCAGGCCACAAAGTCCAGCTTAGCTCACAAACCCAGCTACATTGCTGATAGCAGCTGATTTCAAAGCCAGCTAACATCTGCTGATGGCTCAGCTGATTCCTTCTTTGCATTCAATTGGCAAATCTCATACAGGGCGCCTTATTTAAAGCTGCTTCAGTCTGTCTACTCTTGCTGTTTCAAGACTGAAACAGTCTGACTTAAACAATGTCCTTTGTATTGTCATTGTTGCCTGCTCTGTTCTGTACCTGGGTTCTTTGCTGCTGCTCTCTTCTTCCATCTTCCTCCAAGCCTAAGGCTTTCCATATAAACACATGGACAAGAGATCCCTGGAGGGTCTTTTCTGCTGCTCTCCCTGCCTTAGGCTTTCCATGTAAGAACATAGAAGGTCAGGGAGCTCCCAGAACAGACTTTAAAATATAATACTGTAAATGGCAATATAAAAAATATTTTGACTAAAGTGGTCTTGACTGAAATACCCAGATGCCGTACTAAAATCTCAATATGCATCCAACCAGTCTATCTTTCCTACTGTGTCCCTCAAAGCGCTGGAGTGGTCACAACTCTCGTGTTAGCACGCTGTAAAGTGTCTGGGTGCTGCACTGCTGCACCCTGAGTTCTGCCTGTTTTGTTCTGTCAACATCATGTTATTAACTTACGTTTAGAAAATCAATTTTTTATTGTAGTACATACATCTTCTAGTACATACTGCATACTGCATTCAACTATAGCATGTAGTAGGTGGTTCTGAATACAACATTTGTTTGCAAAGTTAGTTCCTCCTTTTGATGACTTTGGATCTGTAGCCTTTGTTGCTAACGTTGTCGCTGAGGTTGTTTCATGGAGTGTTGTTTTATTTGAGAAATTTCCATTTCAAGTAAAGAATGAGAAAAAGCAGTGAAATCACGCTAGTACTGTTTGTTTATATAGCCTCCTGAATTGCCAGAAGTCTGTGGAGGGGCAGTTTCTGAGAGATGGCCAATCAGAACTGAATGGGCTCATTGGGAGGGGGACCTTAAACAGACAGGACCTAAATGGCCTGTTTCAGACAGAGGCTGAACTGAGAGGCTACATAAAGGGCCTGTATAAGATAAATAAGGACTTTTTGAACTGTAAATCATGCAACAATATTCCAGTAGAGCCACAGAATATGAATATAGATGTGGAAATGTGCATGATACGTCCCCTTTCTTACAATTTGAAAGTCAGTAGTCCTTCTAGTGACACTAATTAAATGGCAAGATCGGGAGTCTCAAAATAATATGACTGTGCTCTTTTTTCTATGGACATACTGGTCTAATATTCATGTATTAATCTGTGTAACACAGTTATATTGTGAAACCAGCATAGTGTCATCATATTTCATTGTTACCTCCAGGAGAGATGTCTCTTATTCCATTTGTTTGGAGGAGTTAGGCTTCGTTTCCTGCGGCCCACTGTCACTTCAGCCTCAGACACATCTGGTAGAGAACATCTGGGTGTTTTCATTAGGCCCAGTGTGGCTTGGTCTGGAGAGGAGAGGAACTGATCATGTTAGAGGGGTGCTGATTTAACACTATGGAAATTTATGGTAAGCAGAACATATATAATTTATATATAGGTTGGTGTTTTTTCTTCTCATATTTTGCCTCCATTCAGCCAAAGTACCCAAAACATGAACCCTCCCCCCAGACAAACACAGCCACATACCTAAGACTCCGGTTTCCTTCAGCCCTCCAAACTTCTGCATGGCTTTGATGGCCTTGGTCAGGGCCTCCTTGGTCTGAAGCTGGCCAGTCACAGGGTCGGGGGGTGGGAGGTAGCCAAACTTGCTCAGCCAGTCCTATAGGGGACATAGAAGACACAGAGTTCAAGTGTCATCCTAGGCATTTCAAGGACTCCAAGTATCCCAAAGCTGCTAGGAAGGTATGACACCTGTTCATATGTACTGTCTGTGAATACTGTGTAGCTAAGTACATATGAGCATTCAGGCTCTATGAGAGCTTCAGCAAAAAAATATGTTGAAAATTATTCTAAACACATTAGACCATTAGACAACTGGCACATGCATGAATGAAAAGAGATAGAACATAGATTGTTTCTAATTAGAGACAAATACATTGATCCTTCTTCTAAACCACCACAATTATTCACATAAACATTTGTTTTTGTCATTTGTGAGGACACTGTTTTGACTGAGGCTTACTTTACGTTAACCAGAAACCAAGTCTTAACCCTCCAGATGGGAGGTGAGTCCCCACCATGTGACTGTTTGAACAAAATCTTGTTAAATGATGATGATGTAAGCCTCCTTTGTGTATGCTGGAATTGCTATAATTATTTTTCCACATTATTCTGGCTCCACCTCAGCACCTGCACATGAGCTCATAACTGTGCAAAAGATTATCATCTCTTTAGTTTAGCTTTAGTTTACTTGGTTATTACAAGCTTAAACACACACACACACACACACACACACACACACAAACACACATCCAGTAAGACTCTTGAACTGTTGTTTCATTTTCTTTCTCTTGTATTTTTGCTGTCTTTCTAGAGAGCTAGACCCTATCTCTAGTTGTTTCTTTTTGTACCTCATGCTCTTTTTGTCTGTTATTCTAGAGTTACCTGTGCACATGGTATGGGACATTTGAGTCTCCAAGTGTGGGCAGGGGAAAACCACACTAATCCCACATGGGTCCACTGTGGGTTTACCCATGTGGGGCCCACAGCAGTGGATTTCCTACACAGGGTCCAGCAAACATCCCCCTATTGGGCCTGTGTGGGGCCACTGAATGAAGAAAAATGAGCCCAGCAGGGGCAGCCCACTCTGAGCCCCACACTATGGGGCCCGGGTGGTGCCCCAGTGGGCCCCAAAGGACTGGGATGTAAAATTTAAATCTGTATATGTGGTATGAAACATTGGTTTTTGAAGAGAATTGACTGTAGATCCTGTCCACTACTTGTTAAAAGTTTTGATCTGCTAAAGGCCTTTTGATTGTTTTTCTCACCCTAATGGTGGAATATGATGATCTCATCACCATCAGCTATGCTACTATGGTGTGACCTATATGGTATACCAGTACCTGTGTCCTACTATGATCACTGATCTTGAAGAAGGCCTGGGGGCCAAAATGTCATCAATATAAAAGGGAAATGCATATGGAGCCAGAGTGTGCAACACTTTTTTCCTTCTCTTAAGTCTGCTTCCAGTGATCAGTACCTCACTACAGCCCTTGGTGTGTGTTACTTTTCTAGGGCTGTAGTCAACCAGAGAAAATCTTGGTCGAGTGCATAGTGAATTCTGCAATCTGTATTTCTCTGTTTAGTGTCTTCAGGCTAGGCTAATCCATCGTTGCTAATTTTGGAGCTAACTCCCTTCACTTTTCCAGCACTTGGAGAAACAACAGATGTGACTTTTTAGCATTTATTAACTGATACACTGTAGTCTGTGCTGTACATTTACTGCCAGACTGACAACTCACCGCTAACCTTTTCCTCTGCTCCACTCGTATCCACCGTCAGTTTCTCTGTGTCCAACTCGCTACATAAACATACTACGCAATGACGTATAACACTGTTGCTCGTTTCCCAGGCAACAACACAGCGGTTGACTCACGCGCTGCACAGACTCCCACACGCTAAATATTTCTGAATGAGTGGATATTTGGCATTTATTCTAGCATTAAAATTTTTTTTTTTTCTTGTTGATATAATCGTAGGAGAAACACTGATTCAGTAAAAGCTCAGTACATTTAGTAAACGCTCAGTAACGTGTACAGTTAGACCATGAGTTAGACCCTATCATCATACAGTCTGTTTGGGCGAGTCCAAAGTTGTGAAAACAGCGGGGGTGTTTTGAATACACCCCCGATTTCAAAAGGTAGTTTGTTGGTCTGTCCCCCCCGCTGCAGGAAAACAATGGATTAATCCCAGAAAGCTGCTGATGTAGCACTTTTCTCCTTATGAAAGTAGAGACAGAGATACACGGAGATTAGTCGACCAATGAGAATTTAGTCGGATGAGAGAGTATCGACCAATTAATCGACTGATCGACCAACAGACTACAGCCCTATACTTTTCCATTATATACGAAAGCTTCAGAAACTACCATTTAGACCTTTGATTCATTTATTAACTTTGTCAAGTATTTAACATTGTGGTTCCCCATGAACAGAAGGACCAGGAGATAAATGGCAGAGATACACTGATGCCCCTGAGGAGATTGATTTATTATGTACTTATTGTGTTCTAATGTGGTTCTATGTGGTTATTGTTCTGTTTTATAAAGTGATTTTGGCCTTTTTAGTCAGTGTTCAATCCACATGCTCAGTTTTTCTTCTAACCTGGCTACAAATAAATGTATGTCTTCGAAACCCATACTCAGCCCACACTTTTGGCTGGGTGTGCCGCACCACTTTGCCCCATAGTGTGGAGTCCACATGTGTCCTGCATTTCATGGCATACCTACAGTGGGCTTCCCCACGGGGCCCAGCAAAAATTCCCCTTTGGAGTCCATGTGTGGCCACTGTGGGAAGAAAAACCCCACGTCGGGCCACTGCGGGAATATAATGAGGCCCACAGGGGCAGCCCACTGCATGAAATGCGGGTCACGTGTGGGGCCCAGGTGTTGCCCCAGTGGGACAGCTCATACCCAGCCCAAAGTGTGGAGTGTGCGGGCCCGCAACATCATGCCCCAGTGGTCCCAGGTGCCCCACATTTCACGCCGGTAACGGGGCCCACAGTGGGCTGCCCCTGTAGGGCTCATTTTATTCTCACAGTGGCCCCACATGGGTCCCAAAGGGGCATGTTTGCTGGTGATGGCTTCCATGAAAGGTGCCAACCTGCTCATTAGGAAGGGAATCTAATGCATTCACACACACACAGCAATTTGGGGTTCAGTATCTTGCCCAAGGACACTTTGACATGCTGACTGGAGGCACCTGGGATCAAACTGCTGATCTTCCCATTAGTGGACAACCCATTCTACCTCCTGAGCCACAGGTGCCCTTGTGGATTGTTTTATCAAACGATGTGTTGATTGTTTTATTGATTAATTGATGAGTTGTTTGGTTTATAAAACAACAGAAAATAGTGAAAATACTGCTCACTGTTTCAAAAAGTCCTGAAATGTCTTGTTTTGTCCCAAACAACAGTCTACAACCCAGAATTAAAAAAAAGAATGATATTGCTTTGCAGGTTCACAAAGGAAACATAGTCCAGCAAAGGTAGAAGTCATGCATATATAAAGAGTAATATTCCAACTCCGTTTCCATTTGAAACCTGTGAAGTTGCTGCCAATCAATGCAGCCCAGCAGACTGTGAAGTTACTGTCAATCAATGCAGCCCAGCGGACTGCTTTGATTAGTTTTGGAATGTATAAGATCCAACTGATGGATGCATCAGACCCAGTGTAGCTTGAGTGTTGCTCTTTTCCTGTTTCTATCTCTCTTTCTGCTCGTCCCTTGAGGTGTTTCTTTAACTTGTTTCTCTCTTTCCATCTTACCTCCATTTGTCTCACCCTCTCTAAACGCTCCTCCTCCTATAATCTGAACGCCAATAAGATTTTAAATAGGTTTTTGATCAGCACTCATTAGAGGTGAGTGACACAGATCAATAGCAAGGCATCTCTTTTGTATTGACGGTGCTGGGAAAATCCCATTAACTGAATGACTTAGCTTTAGTAAAGCTCTCTGCTGGCTGATATTTGCCTCCTCATCATCAGCTTTGCCATCCCTGCAGAGAGCCTGGGAGAAGTTTACTGGGGAAATGAATTGACCCTTAATACCATCTGGGAGGATGAGAAAGAGCAACATTTTTCTGAAAGAGTTTCAAACTGTAATGTCAGGGGTAAGTGAGTGAGGTCAAAGAATTTAAAAGGTGCAGGGAGGCAAAAATTATTCTATGAATTGAAAGTGGTGATGCTGGTGATTTTTAGTATGAAGTTTTAGAGTATTTATACAGTATTGCTCTTTAAAATGACCCTGGAGTCATAAGGGGCCCTTTGCCTTGAGGATTTTTTAAGTGGTTATAAATATGTGTAAAAAATGTAATATAATTATGTACAGTTGCTCTGTAAAGTAGAGACTTAAATCGATTGTTGACTGAAAGAGAAATAACTAAAATTTCAAATGTCTACCGTGATTTCAATGTGGAAAGTCACTCCCAGTGGGTCTGAAAAGAGAGTAAACTCTCAGACAAAAAGAAATTACAGTTGCAAGCTGAAGACTGAGTTTGACAGTGCTGTAACTGACAGAGTGAACACTTATTCTGCAATAAACTGATATACATGGTGGCCCCAAATGGCAAATTTATTACACAGAAAATTTCCTTAAATGTATATTGCTTTAAGACTGTATCTGATTTTCCAGAAACTGTGAGGAGAACATACATATACAACAGAACTAAAATGTGTTTAATTGTCATGTACCAAAATACTCTATATAACTGCCCCACAGTACTGGTGTGTGTAAGTGACTTGGCTGTGTGTCCTGGCCATGGTAGACAGGGCAAGAAGCACAAGCGGTCAGGAAATAATAGAGGTTTTAAAGAAACCCTTGGGTTAGCTAAAAAGATTTGGAAGCAAAAACAAAGGCAGTAACAGTCCAAAGCTGCATTTCTGTCTGATCATCTGTGCTGTCAGATTGTAAACAAGCATCTGTTTCTTCCCCTTTCTGACACATAGAAAGCAAAATGTTCCTTTAAATCAAAACAAATATAACGAATCTTATGTGTATGCCTGTGCGTGTGTGCATCCATACAGAAAGGAAGAGGGTGTTACGGTCGTATTCTCTCTAAGCAAGGTGTGCAAGTGATGGATTACATTCTGTGCTGTCTAGAAAAACGCAACACCCTGTTTTCACACACTACTCATAGACTCACTACATCAAACTTTTTTGTGGAGCCAGCAACTAATTTAAACCCTGATGTTGGAGCTCATGTGGAGGAAAAAAAGGTGTGAGACCTGCCAACGAGTTCAGTAACATGCTGAACAGTGCTAAATTATATACAGAGATGTCACTGCGTTTAGGTGAGATTGGGTTTTAAAAGGCTGCACACACGTTTTCAGTTCAAACAGAGAAATAGAAGAAAAAAAATAAAAGATTATGGGATAAGGAGATCAAGAAACTCAGCCACATTTACAGTAAAATAGCAGCATTTCACTCTCTCCCAGACAATAGACAGTGACAGCTCAAAGATAAACGATCATTATAAGACAACAGGAGGAAGGAATAGAAATGTTTAAATAATTTACATGCATCTCAGGTTGAATAAATCCCAAAATAATGGTGCTTTTCTCCAGGGGTCTTCATCTTTGAAATACAGATAAGACACATAAATGAGAGCAGCATGGGAGCAAAACACAGAACCTGGCCTGTTCAGTAAATTTACCCTCTCCAAATCTCTGATTAACCAGAAGAGGACCGATACAGATGACTGACTTTTCTTTACTTGCTCATTAAAATACACAGTTAAGCACATCCCCACTGGCCCACTTGGCCAGTAGATCAGAGTTTTACTGGGCCCTTGTAGCCAAAAAATGCAGCAGCCAAAAATTGAAAATAACTATTTTTTTCCCATAATTTTGGTGATTTATTCATTGTATACATAATACATACACCAGTGAAGTTCCTTTTAGATTTGGTTGTTTTCCTTTAGTTATAGATATGTAATGTTGATATATTACAAAAATATGCAAAATATATGTGGTGTGGATAAATGTAGGTTTCTTTATATTTTCTGTAAAGGCAGAGAAGAGAACAGAATTTATGATAACATTTCAGTGAATATGGATGACCTTGATAATAAACTCTTCTGTCAAGAAGTGAGGCAATGCTGAGAGATCTACAGAAATGTACTCATTAAGATAGAAGAGTGAGAGAAAGAACATAATTGCGTTTGTTTGTGTGCGCGCATTTATTCCAGGCTCCTTCTGTCTACTTCCATGAGCCACCTGTCCACCACAGACATGGAGATGAAGTGTAATGAATGAATGAAAAGGAATGCAGAGAAGGAAAATGAAACAGAAACTAAGAGCGGCTGTCTCCACAGTAAATCATCTGTTCAGTGTTTGATGGTTATTTATTTGTGCTTTAGAATGTAACTGCTGTGAAACAATCAGAAAATCACATTTTATTTCTCTCATTCACTGCTTTGTTCTTACTTCCACTGCTCCCTCTCCTTGTTCAACCACCGCAGCTCTCTCTTTCTATGTCTCTCCTCTTTTTAAAAATGAAGCCAGCAACAAAGCCTAACTTTACTTTTAATGTTATCAAACATCCTAAACTGTATACCCATGACTCTGATTGGACAATCAACTTGATCTGCATAACCTTTTATTGGCCCCGGGCCATCAGGCCATCGGTTATGTCAGACCCTGAAGTTGTTTGCCTCAACGACTACAGCAGTGCTTTGATTGCTGTGTTATGTTCTGCATCAAATAATAGTGCAGACTCTTAATTTCATGTGGCAGAGTTGTAAAGTGGAACATTTCAAATTGAACAGTGTAAAGTTCAGAGAAGTCAATCGTTGCTTCAAGTGAGGTAAAAGTGTAAAGCTTCCCTTATTTTTCTGTCCTCATAAAAAATGTATTCAGGAAGCTGAGAGTGCGTTTGAATGAAAGATAGAGGAGAGCAGGCCAACAAATGTTTCCTGTCAAAAATAAATAAATAAGTAAGCAAACTTAAAGGTCATGTGAAGAAAGCTACCAGGGAGATAAAAATTCTCTTCAAATGTAATGTCCTTTTGTCTTGAGTAACATTTATTTCAAGTGTAACTCCAAGTATGGTTGTCATGTGTCATTAACTTTGATGGGAATTCTAATCTGGAGCATAAAAGCTTCAAAATGACAAAGAAAATATTTTGATTGTTTTGAGTAGGTTTGCACTCTGCCTTTCATTCTGTTTGTATCTGCAGTCAACGTGAAATTAGTATCTGATTTAATAAAGCAACAACTTTGTTCTTATTACTAGATCAGCAGCAAGGAGACTGAATTCTGCCAGAGAAAGAGAGCTCAGAACAACAGGGATTTGCCTGAAATCGGCCAGCTCTGGAAAAAAAAAATCAAAAGACAGTGATCCTGAAATAGACATGACATTGCAAAACACTGTGGTAATTTTGTGTCTTTATAAATCATGTAACAGTAACACAATAAGACAAATCAATTAAACAAACTTGCTCTGAAATGAAAAAGACTGCAATCAAAATGAACATCACACTCAATTTCCGGTTTAATAAGCACACAGTCACAGCTTCAAATCATCTCTCTGGTATTACAAAATGGTCAGCTTGTTCAATCATTATCAAATTGCCTCCCATTCTGTATGCATTCCTCCCATAAATTTATAGAAATACAGAATAGAGGCACACTTCAGTGAATGGAAACAAGCTGCACTTCACATGACACGTAAATGATACAAATAGGGTGGTTATTTTCTATTTGTAATATTATTCACAACACTGTAAAAGAAATGTAAAGCACTCAACAGAAACCACCACACCAAGTTCCAAATACAAAAACAAACCAACAAAACTGTACCCTTTTAAGTCAGAGGACTGTCTCAGCTGCAGTCCAGCAGCCCTGCAGCTGGTGTTCAGTGACTTCAACGAGGCAAATGCTTGCTGACGCGGAGGCTTGACCCCGTGTTCCAACTCAGGCCCAGAGGGTCTTCACCACTTAGCCGACTTACTGCTCAAATTACCTGCCCAGTGTGTTATCACTCAGTTTTGATTGACATGGTCAAGCTTTCCCAAATGAAAACAACCCACCATGCATCAACAGAATTAAATGAAACTAATTTGAGGAGGTCATGCGCAATTTTGTCTGAAGGCAAACTCCAACTCAACAACACTCCACAGTATGTACAGTTATCCAGATACAGAACTCAGTATGATTAAAAGGTGCATATATTCAGTGTTTTCCTTACTATATCTGCTCCTACGCATAACCATAAATACTTATTGTATTTATGGTTATGTTTAGGCAAATAAAAACATTTGGTTAAGGCCCCTCAACAGCTTATTTGTGAATTCTGAATTCAGATATGTGCTGGGCTATTTCTTGGTCGGCACTAGTAACTTCCTGGAGTATCTGCCTGTTGCTGAGCAACCAATAGTCTGCACATAACGCACCGTAAAAGTGATTTGTCATTTTAACTCTTTGATTTTTGTATGACAAAGTTCAATCACTTTTTTTTCCAGATTACTCCTTCTTAGCCAAGTTTGCGAAAAATGTCATCAGAGTCCCCCCAATGCTCTCCAAAACAGCCCACCCAAGTTATCTTTCCTCTTTTAGCTGTGTCATTTCAATACTAGCAGCTGTGCAACATTTAATCAGTCTGAACACTGTTTATCACTGTCAATAAGCTGACATTTATCATTTGTATACTTCGTGGGAGAGAGGGCTGCACTGATGCACTTACTTCACTGTCTTTACAATTAGTCAGCCTCCTAGACCAAACTCATCTGTTGATGGACCACCAACTGCAGCAGCAGTCAATTCTCCTCAGCATGTAACCCTGACAGATTCAGCTCTCTGTCTCAGCTTGCCTCATGACTCACAGTATACCTTCCTACCTTTTTCTTTTGTGTTTTTTTGACTGTTCAGTAAATTCAGCTTTTCAGAGCTGCGATTTGTAACATGAGATCCCGTTCTGTCCTATTTAGACATGCTCCACTAATCAAAAAACATTAGCCAGGTTCTTCTTGTTTCCTATTGGAACCACTTGGACTCTCATAGAGGAATTTTGTTCACAGATGGAATTTTAAAACCATTACCTCCTTGTTAAACATTTAATTAAAATACAGTTTGAAGCCAATAAAAGCACCAGACTTAAAGTTGGACTGTCACCATAAACACCACTGAAACAAAATAACCCAAATGTTCAATGTTTTGGCTAAAATAAGAAGCAAGATTTCTTCCCTCATTCCATCTATTTTCCACTATGGGTGAATATCTGCTATTTCCTCCTGTTCTATTTAGCTCCTCTTCTTTCCGCCTTCCCACACTGTCAAAATCCTTTCATTCAAAATTCTGACATCACCATAACTGACCACTGATCTTTCCGCTTGTGTTCCTCAAGCCAATCAGTCCCTAGATGTCTTTAAATATCACTGCAATTCTACCATTCTGTCTTTCATACCCACTGTTGTGCATCTGGAATCCTGTCCTGTCTCCTATATTCATATAGGCCTGAACTTTATGACAATGCTTCACATCAATGGAATCTAATTGCATCTTTCTGTTCCTAGCATCAGTGAATATTGCTGTACAGTTCCAATTGATCCCCCCTTATTGAACTGTATGCTGGCAAGTTGCTTGCTAAATTTTAAATGTGAAAGAAAGAGAATGTTTATGCTTTGTTTTTGCAGCCTTGATACAAAATTTAATGATTACTGCAAAATCAAAGATGGAGGAATCATTTGAATATGATGTATGATATGAAAAATCAATTTGAGAGCTGAGTGTAACAATAAACATGTGGGAGGGCTTTATGAAATTATCTTGCGGGCCAGATCTGTGAGCCAGTATGAGAACCTTGCTGTGTATTACCTATTCTCTTCCAAGATTCATAACCCTGCGCTATCTTGACATAACATATGGAAAGAAACTTTGTACCATTACACTTCAAGAAACAATAAACACTCATGCGCTGCCCCACAAGCTCATGCATACAGATTACAAACAGGTTACACAACACACATTCAAATATTTTATTTATATCCACACTGAAACAATAATTCAGCAACAATATAACTCATGCTGCACATATATAGCCTACTTTTCTCTTTCTCACATATATACACAGTTACACACATAATATACACATATAATTGAGGCGTTGAGTGGATATTACAGGGTTTGACTTACTCTCAGTCCGTACAGTATCTGGATGTGAGGGATAATTTATCTCTGTAATCCTTTCATACAGTAAGGTCTGGAGCAGAAAAGAAGCTACAAATTCATAAAATATATTGAGAGGGATGGAAGGGGGGCTATAAATAGTCCAAGCAGAGAATTTAGTATGAGATCAAGTAGGCCTAAATCTTTCTTTACCTCATTATAGTTTGTGGTATTTATACTATGGTATGGTATTTATAGTATATCATGGTATATATTCATGAGCTTGTTGAAGATAGACTGCAGGACTGTCTGACATAAAAAAATTCCCATAATCAGCCTAATTAAACAATCTTTTAAATGACCTGTTTCTCAACAGCAATGTGTAGCTGTGGGCAGAGCAGAGAGTTTGACAGAACTGTTTGCTTCCTTTCTGCAGCAAAGCTGCTTGTTCAAGCTAGGGAAAAAATAGATTTGAGGTAGAAAACCAAGCTTCATGTGTGTGAGACATTGATTAATGTGGGTGGAGATTTGAAGCGTTGCTGAATTGCCGATGCATCAGTTATCAGTGTAGCGTTTGAAATAGGAGACAGGGAGGCAGTGTGTGTGTGTGGGTGAGTATGTTTGAAAAAGGATAGGATGGTGAGCAAGTGAATTTGACGGCAAAGATATTTATCTGTTTGGCTACATATGGTTTGATATATTTTGCTTATATGTTTTTTGTTGAAGAAAAGACATTTTAAATTTGTCTGTATTTAAGTTTCATGTCCAACCTACCAAAGCCAGTTGGTAGGAATGGGGGCCCCAAAGTGATAATCAAAAACAAGAGTCTACAGTCACACTAGAAGCTCTGTGAGTCTGCATGGTAGTTGTGCTTTGAGCTAAATGCTATGTCAGTATGCTGACATGCTTAAAATGGCAATGCTAACATGCTGATGGTTAACACGTATAGAATTTACTGTGGTCACCATCTTGATTTTGCCTGTTTGCATGTTAACATTCAATTGTGCTAATTAGTACCAAACATTAAAGAATGTAACACAACAGACAAGTACGTCTGGTACAGATTTGACTGTTTTACATGCAAACATAATTGCTGACAATCTAGGAATGAAAAAGTTGCCTGTTTAATCTCCATATTGCAAAATAAACTGGCATTTAAACTGCTAATTCATCCTCAAACAAATTAGGATTTTTAACACATTGTTTCTAGAAATAACTTATAAAACTTAAAGAAGAAACCTTAACCTAAAGAAACTCTCTCTCTCTCTCTCTACATATCACACAAAATATTGGTTGTCACAGCCACGTCTACCTGTATTATAATTAAAAATGTGGAGCTCCAGGCAACACTCTGGCCAGACTTTTAAAACGATGATGTGCACAGTTGTTGCCCACGGTTACCTGCGGTTTTTGGATGGAGACAGCGGGAGACGACTGGTAGGTATGGATGTTCCTGAAGGAGTTCTTAGCAGAGAGAGGAGTTTAATTGACCTACAATTTTCCATGGGACTGCGTGAACTGTTTTTAATGTGTCAGTATCCAACATGCCTGTTGATTTCAAGGGTAGTAAAAACAAATAATGAATCATAACTGACAAGTCTGATGTGCATATAAGGCCGGATGTTTCTGTGCTTGTTTTGCAACACTCTGGAGGTTGTTGCACAAAATTTAATCAGTGGATCTGGTGTGCATAATTGTGGTTTGACAAAGCACAACAGTATTTGTTACATTATTGCAATATTTCTTCATTCCCTATGTCATACCTGTGACATTCCATTCTTTTCTGGTCCTTTAATATAAGGCTGTCAGTTGGCATGGATGCACACACACACACACACACACACACACACACACACACACACACACACACACACACAATGACTTCTGTGACGATGGTATCACCACAGCAACATCTCTCAGAAGCAGAATCTGTTTTGCCCCCATGCCTGTGACCTCCTCTATCCCACAATACCTCCCTGTTTAGCCCTGATGAACAGCTGCTGATTCCCTTCATCTTCAGCCTCACTGACAGGAAATGAGTCACTGGGAGACATTTAACCTTGCAACCTCGCTGACTCTCAAAGGGTCATGAAGTTGCACAGTCCATTATAATGTTTACATTGTTCCTTACTACCTTGAGGATAAGGTTAGACTGGTAGCTGACCTCCTGGACTTTTAAAAGGTTAGGAAGCTGCATTAAGTCTGAAAGGGTGAATTTATTTGAAAAGTGAGTGCTGTAGCATTAAAAGTTTTGAGATGCCATCATGTGTGTCCATGAATTACTGCCTATTAAGAATGAAGCTTTCTCGTGGCCCCTGGTTGCTTTTAGCCGAAAAACAAAAAGTGTTTTTGCTCATGGTAGAAAGAGGGGAAAACGTTCAGAGCAGAAAATGCTACATGTCATGCACACATTGCGAGCATAAAGAATACAAAAAGACACAAAGCTACTGAGGTTTCAAGCCTGGCAATGGCAATTTTGATTTTGAGCAATATGAAGACTTATAGCTGACAGCAGTAGAATTAAGGGGGTGGATATGCTGTCAAAAGTATGAGACTGTTAATACTAAACCAGAGTTTGTTCAAAGATTGGTGTTGCAAAGTAGACAGTAAGGATTTTAGCACATTATTCCCTGGAGCTACACCTCTGCACCTCTTGAGTTTGAGTTAATTGTGAAGCCCAGTGTATCGTGATGTAGTGGGAAGCAAGTTAGGGGAAGAACAACAACAAACAAAGTGACTAAAACTCACAAAAAGAAATGCCCTGCATCAGGGATAAATGGTAATTAGCTGGCCAGTGAGTTGGTAGCAGTTGACATGCTGAAATATTTGGTAACAGTACCTATGACATTAGCACTGGCATCGAAGTTTGTTAATAGAAAGCAACTCATAGTCAACAACTTTTTTCTAAGACACTGTGTGCAACTCAAACCCTCAGCTTATTAATTTTAAGTTCTGTCACAGAGTTTACTGTAACCCTGTCACCAGGTTTTATATGAGGCAAGTACAGAATCTGACTTTTAATATATGCCGACTTAATTGACTGGGAAGCTATAAACACATACTGTATGTGTCCCTCTGTTCAAGACATTTGGGGCTGAGTATCCAACATTTTGTATCAATTCACAAGCAAGACCATACCACACAAACTGACTGTGCTACCACTCAATGATTGAGAATTAAATGAAAGACAATGCTGCAAGTTCTTTCTGTTTTTTTTTAAAGCTGCCAAAAACCTTTTGGTCCAAAGAGGGCTTCTTCCTCACAATCTCTGCTCCAGAAAATGGCTGACATATTTCCAAAACATTGGAAATAAGTAAGGCAAACTCCTAAACTGTGTTCAGATGTGGTCTTATGCAGCAATATAAATAAAAAATCAGCTTAGTGGGTTATTCGGCTAAATATTTTGTGTTTTCTCTAAAGCAACTCAGAATTTCCTCATCATACAACCACAAACCATTCCAGTAAAACTTTCCGTAAACAGTTCTAGTCAGCACAACACGACGAATACTCTGATGCCTATGTCCATTGTGCTCATATTTACAATATGGCATGAACATTACCAATTTCATAACTGACAAGAAAAATATAGTTAGTATCACAATGTGGATGGTAAAATGTCAGGATGTAGATAAAGATCAGACAAAAATCAAACACAAAGACCAAAAAATGAATTTATGCCTTAAAAAAACAAACAAAAAAAACAGCCTTGACTACAAATCCAGATAGCAGTTCTTATTCTTTTCACTTATGCTATAAAAAAACCTGTCAACTAAAAGACATATAAACCAGTAAAGACATATCACACAGATGTAAATGTCTCACATCAAGCAATCCTGCTTCTTATCTTGCTCTCCACCGAGGAGATTTCTCACAACCAAAATTTGTCAGAACATCCACGGGTGTTTGCAAGATGCTATCATTATTCAAAGCAGTTGTAGCAGCTTCCCATTTTATATCACCAGATTATTCAGAGAGATGGTTTACTTAGTATTACACTGGGATGATGTGGGATACAAGGAATGAAAGCTTGCTTGAGTGTGTTTGACTGAAACCGTTCCAATGACCTATCTTGAGCGTAAACACAATTTACTGAAGAAATGAAGGATTTAGTCTCATTTGTGCAAACAGATCAGATCAAAGAGGGGGAATATAGGGGATAGAGAAAGAGGGAAATTGGGGGTGACATGCCACCTCAATGACATGTTTAATCAAATAGAAAATTGAAGCTGGATTGCCAGGCTGTAAAAGAGTGTGAGTTAATCCATGCCTAGAAATCATGCATCTACTCCTCCACACATTTAATTTTACTGCTTTAAACTGAACATGACCTTTCTCCCTTTCTATGTTTCAATGCATGCGTGTGTTCAGGGTTTACAGAATTCATAACAAAACAATTTTACTTTATTGCCTGATTTATGTTTTCATTAGCTTTTTCATTAGCTGTCATATCTGGCCAATAACTATAAATAGATATAATCAAAATCTGTCCAGAAAGTACTTTATTAGAGCTATGTTTAAGGACATCCAGTTTTTGAATTAAGATAGGTATGTATCAATTTGGATTGGTCCTTTGAGTTAATGAGTATAAAGAATTAAATTTCATTAGTGTAACAAAATGAATGCCAAAGTTGTGGGTTGTTTAATTGAAAGACAGAAATAGCTAGAAAATTTCCATTAGTGAAGAAACTATATAACATACAGGAGAGAGGCAGCAAACCACAGAGGCACTGTGATAGTGTTTCAGAGGACTTAATGTATAAAAAGCTGAATCAGACATGAGCCAAAGATTACTAACCAATTTTGTGAGTGTTGTTTTGGTGACAAAAAAAAATTGGTGAACTCAATTGTAAAACTTTCAGGGTTTTTTATGTCAACTCGAATCGACTCGAGGAAAAAATAATAGGTATAGTGATGTGTCTGTGAAGTCTCACATACTGTAGTTCTCAAAAATGTTTGGTTTCCAAAGCAGCAAAGGCGAAATGTATGTTTCAGCAACACATTTATTGGTTATCCTAGTAACATGCATAGATCAGAAGAAATATATAATTATCAGTTCAAAGAAATACAGTCCTAAAAGTAAAATCTCCTTCAACATCATCACATTCCTGACAAGTTATTTCATAAGACAAGTGATAGACGATTGAAATGAGTCGCTTCTGTGCAGAAATCTAACATTGAAGTGTTGCTTAAGTAGATCCTTCAACTCTACTCCTACTTTTATGATCTGAAATTGTGGTTTGAGTTATCTGCTCGACTCTTTGAGAAGACAAAGAATGCATGAGCAATTCCACAGATACACATTTTATTAATGTTTACCAGTTTTATTGAGTGTAAAATAACAGGATTCACAACGTGTTGACTGAGTCGATATTTCACCTAACAGATGGTGTTTAAAATGTTCCTGTCTGTTTTCATTTTGCTACAGTAAAAGTTGATCCAACACACTCTACTACAGCCTGTAGACTGCCCACATTGCTTACTGATTTTGTATGCTGCCTTCTACTTAAGATATGTATTGAAATTATATGCCATGATTTTCGAGTGATTCACTTGCTATAGAAAATTATGACTTCATTCTGCTATTTAAACCTACGAGAAAATCTGCCTTAAAATACTCACTTATATCAGGGTCAGTGAAAATGAAAAAAAAGACAATAACAATAACCCTTACGTTACAGAATGGACCACACCATAGTTTTCTTTAAATACATCAAATGATCTGCCCCCTTGATACTTTTAGGCCTATTTGTGCATATGTTGTATCATTTTTTCTGTGGATCCTCAATGAACTTGGCACAAGGGACACACTCTGCTGAAGAGTTATGTGACGAAGCCTCCATAACAAGTCAGCATCAGTGAGAATACAGTATATATAATCTCTTACATCCTTGTACGAGCGGACAGCAAAGAACAAATATTCATCAACAAATTGAAGGAATGAACATTTTCATGCTTTCTAGAGACCAAAATGGAGAGACCTGATATGGCTGCACCTGTGTGTGGATCACTGCACTTCCTGCAGTTAGATCCAGTGAGGTAAAAGGAAAATACTGGTGTCAGTCAGAGTTACAGTCATTTTCTTAGCAGGGGTGCTGCTCTTACACGTCTCAACCGAGAGTCTCACCTTCATGCCTTTAGCTCCCCATATATAAACATTTTTTTATCATCTTAAAAATACAACCATTACAGTCCAAATCCAAACTGGAAATCAACTGAAAGACAAAGAAGACATAAGGAGGCTTTTCATTCAATTAGGATGTGTTATAAGTCTTCAAATCGTATGCTATGAAATGAAAAGACAGATGGCAGAGAAAAGGACGGCATACAATAAAAGTCATCACTTAGATTCCAGCCCACTATGATGCAAGCAGATGGCACACACCCCACCCTGCTGAAGCTCTCAATCACTTCACTCCAGGAAGTATTGTGCTCTGCTGCAGATACAATGTGCATATGATGGAACACAAGTCATGGGTGCCGGAAGAAGAGGGTCCAAGGGGCCATTGTCCCCCTCCTACTTTACCCTCCTCCCACATTCTTTTTGAGTCATGAATCACTGTATCTCCCGCAAATGTCCCAATATTGCAACACGTACAATAAAAAGATGTTTCAATTGTTCCCATCCACTCTAAGATATTAGGTGAAATAAAGCAGGCAAACATAAAATTGTGCCACTGACAAAAGTCTGACTTGTCGAAAGGATACAAAATATCTGAAAGATAGTTTGAGGTGTGAATGTCATTTACTAGACATTTAGGGGGAAAATCTGTCCACATTTGCATGTTTGTGAGTGTGTGTATGTATGTGTGTGAGCGTGACAACAAGGATTAAAATGTGACTAAGTGAATCATTTAAGCCCTGGTTTAGGAACAGCTGGTTGTACAGAAAGCCAAGACACAACTCCTTTCTGTTCCTAGAGGCAGCAAGGAGGAAGGTGGAGAGAGAGATGTTAAAAGAAAGCGGTAGAGCAACAGCAAAGAGATAAGAATATAAAGAGGAAATGAGAAAGAGAGAGCAGAGAGATGGTTGGACAGTTAAGTGACATTTAATGTTGGTTTCTTTTAATTAATTTCCAGTCCACGTGACTGTGTTGGTTTGGAATATGGTTACAAACACACAGAAAACACACAAAGAATGAAAGAGACAAAATGGAGATAGGAACAGAGAGTATGAAAACATAAACAAAAGGATAAGGCTGGTGATCTTCTATATTTTTTGTTATTGTCAACAAATCTCATTTGCAGAGCCAAATCCTACTTACAAGTACTGTGTGTATCCTAGCCTGCTGTATCTTATTACTCTGTAATGTAGACCTCCATAGTTGTCCAAACCCTATTAAAAACATGTTAATGATCCACATCATACTACTAGATGTCATTTTCCTTCACCGCAAAGACTTTGGGGGCATTAGTTTGTCTAGAAATGACTCCAAAGATTAATAACAGCAGTCACATTTTCAGTCTCCGGAGGGTAGTTCTGTGTAAGGCAGATGCCTGTTGTCAACACATATCAAGTTCTTTTACAATTTACAATGTATAGTGTGGTCATTGTCTATGAAACCATTTCTAAACAAACTGCCGTGCCCATGTCTCTGGAGCCATCATGGCACCAGGTGATGTGTTCCTTTGCCACAAAGACTACACTATACATTGTAAATTGGAAAATTACTTGATATGTAAGCACAACAGGCATCTGCCTTACACAGAACTACTCTCCAGAGACTGAAAATGTGATCACTGTTGTTAGTCTTTGGAGTTGTTTCTAAATAAACTAACATACCCAAACTCTTTGTGGTGAAAGAATTTGTTGACAGTAAGAAAAATATAGAAAATCACCAACCATATCCTTCAAGGGAAAGAGAGATAGAGATACACACAAGAAACCAGGTTATTGGGAAAAATCAGGTTGAAAAAGGATGACACTGAGAGCATTTCAATGCATAGGAACAAGGTATCAAAGTATTATGTGTAAACTGTATATGTGCATTTTCATATCAAACATGATTAATTAGTTTCTCCTTGAGTTAGAAAGTGCATGTGTTTCCTGGCACAGAAAATCTAAGAATTAAATGCTTACTTTAGGTTAAGTAAAATCATAAAAGGCACACCCACATATTGTTTGGAATGATGCAAACAATGGCTGACCTTTCCTTGCCTGACAATTTGACAAATGTTCTTTTAGGGACTGCAGGAACCTCTTTGCTCAGACTGTTCATCACTGGCTCATCAGAGGATTTTGTTTGCCAAGGGCAATTTTGCTCCATCTGCGCCAGCAGCAATTCAAAAAGATGTACCAGCAGCACATTCAAGTCATCTCATCTCTTATTTGTTCTTTTAGACATGGTTACATTTCAGTTTTGTAATTGTAACAAATATCTAAAGAATTCTGAATTATTATGGTGCAAGGCGATGCAGTATACAACTTAACCCCTGTATCACTGTAGAAAATCCAGCACACACACACAACCCTGCATATACTCTATAAACAAACACTCATCTATTACAGATAAAATCCTGTGTTTTCCAACCTTTTATACAGTATGTCAGATGATTAATAATATCCAAACAGAACTACGGATGGGTCAATAGATTGTGATTTTTTATCACTGAATTGGGGAGTGAGGAATGATAGAAGGATATAAAGGGATCCAAAAGAGAATAAGGACTTAAAAAATGTTTTCCAAAGATTAAAGATAAACAAACTGATGGAGCCAATTAGAACATCTCCCTGTAACTGGAGCTTAATTTAACAAGCACAAGTTTCAGTGGCTCCACTGAGAGAAAAAGCCCCCAAATCTTCTTTGAAGTTCTGCTCTCTGTGGGCGGTAATGTGGCATGGCATCCAGCCAAAATCCATAGACAACAAGGACTGAATAAAGCTTGCCCAGTGTCCCTTGATAGGGAGGATAAAGAAAGCTGTAAATTTACTAACAACTACAAACACAAACATACACACACCTGGTGGCCTAACAGATCTTCTTAACTATCACAATCAATCTTCTTGGCATATTCTTTATTTTTTTAGTTTGCAATCTGTCTCTTTACCTAAATGTACGACTGCATATGTCAATTTGTCTATTGTGTCTATTCCAAAATGCACAAATGTGACAGTGAATGTAAATACTTTTATGTATTTCAGAATCAAGAATAAGCACAAAGTTCTTGTAAAACATTTTTACGTGAACAAACATGTCTCAATTGTTTAAGAGGGATTATATTTGCCACGATCACAGTAAAAGGACAATTCTGGGAACTTGTTGATGCCAGACTCAGACAATCTAGACATGTCCACGGACATGAGTAGTCCTAGCTCTTTAACAACAACAAAGGAATTTGCGTTACTTATCATTGTCATCCTGGAGACTGTAACCTCCACAAAATCAAGTGGATGAAAAGGCTACTACTACTTTTCTAGCATGAACACATGCTATGCTATTCAAAGCCTTACACATAAACAAGCCAACATGCAAGTTGCCCCGGATGTAGATCCCTTTGCAGTTAGCCATGATGGCTGCTCAAGGTGGCTAGCTTAGACTCAGAAACAAACGTATGAAATGATTGATGTAAGAATCATGTTTATTTGGACAGCTATAGGAAGTGCATGCAGCTTGTCCTGTATAAAAGAGTTGTGTGTGCAAAGTTAGCATTACCCATAGAGCCACAATGTCCACATTTATGGGAAATATAAAATAAATTAAAATAAAGACTTATACTTTAAGACAGAGTCTGAAAAGTTGTTTTTTTTCTGCAGTATGCTGAAGGTGAGTTGGAGATATGTTGGTTTGAAACTCTGATTGCAACTTATCTTTTTGCTCTTTTTCACTGCAATATCTTAAAAAAGTTAAATAAAAAGATCTCAAACTAGATGACAATGAAAGGTCACTCAACATTTCATAATTTTCTGTCAAAAACCATTTAAATCAATATCAAATATAGATTATTTTTTAATATCTGTGACATTTAAGGATATGGAAAAATGTCAATCGCATCCTCTTTACAGAAACCAGGGATTGAATACATAATAAAATTGTATTATTTGTCACTGAGCATTCTATCAATATGTACTTAATAGTAATAATAATTATTATTATCATTATAGTGTGGAGTTCCAAAATTGTAAATGTAAATAAATGTTATAAGCATGAGCATGTATTTATGGATTGTCCTTGTAAGCAGTTCATGTGTTCATGTGTTACTATTGTGATCCACACCATTAAGATGTCTCTTTTAGTGTTAGCTGAGGAATGTCGCCAACTGTCACGTCCACAGTATGTATGCATGTGCAAAAATACATATATGTACACACGTGTTTGAATTTATTTTTAAACTAAAATCCAACACATCAAGGCCCTATTCTTAGCATTAACGCAACTGCTATATAAGCAGCCTAGTCTAGACTGCAATTGACACAATCATATCAACTGCAATTCACACAATCACGAGTACCACTTGAAATTCTGCACACTGTTAGTGGCTCATTATATTCACTTGATAGGAAGTTGAGTATCAACACTGGACTAAAGAAAGTAGGCCTAATTGCCAGCGATAGTTGGATGGAGACGTAGCTTATCTCTTCCACCCACTCAATCTCTCTTGGACTTCCTCCTGTCTTATTCTCTTCATTTCACTTGGACCTTCGGAGAAATGGGATCATGAACACATAACAGTTTTGAAGTTGACTCCACAGATGAGCAATCATCCTCATCCATTCCCTTTTCTTTTTTTCCCATCATCTGCTCTGCTGTGACTTGTTAAGAAATGACAAATGCTAATGAGAGACAAACTATGAGATCACCATGTGGCAATGCGTCAGACACACACACACACGCTATCGTGCATACCCTCATTCTATATCGACACACAAACAAGAGGAAACTGAATTGCACTCACACAAACCACATTTATTATAATTCTGCCAATTTCTGCAAGCAATTTCAGAGTAGCTTTGTTGTTGCTTTCGGGTTTTCTTGATCGTGCTATTAAAGCAGTCTATTGGCAGTTGGCAGAGCTATAGATTATTTTAGGCTTCAGTATGCAAGCCAGCACAACACCAGAAACCACTGTAATTACAAGATCTGGTCGGTCCTTTGAATAGCAATTGCAAACCAAAACCTTGATCTGGTTGAAGACAAGAAGGAGTGGTGGGGCTCCTCGGGTTAAAATAGAACTGTCCACATGGAGTTGATTTGAGGTTTTCTATATGGGGAGCCCTAGAGTGGGCCAGCTCAAGTAATGAAGTCAGCGTAAGCCAATGGAAAAGGACTATTGCGTGTAGCTCTGTTGTGGAAAAGTGTTCCTCACTCACTTACCCACAATATTAAATCCATCACTACTGTAAAATCAAACAAAAATAGCCGGGGAACTACTCAGTTATGACTACAATCTGACATTTTAGGATTTCTTTTGAAATGAAAAGCAAATAAACTGAAAGTAAGCCTGCTTGAGTCACAGCAGTATCATTCCAAAGCAATGCAATCATTGCACTATTAAGACAGCAGAGAAAGAGTACATTACTCTGAAATGCACATCTTGCAATACATTTCTTCAATGCCAGGACAGACCGTTTAAGTCGAAGACAAAATCAGAAACACATGCAGTGTTTAAAAATATATGACTTGCTACTAATCCATTGAGCTTTAACAAAACTTTAAATCATCCAAATTTATCTGGTATTGTCATTGACTGAAAATGTCATGTGGAAGTGTTGCAGCTGCCTCATCAGTCCCACACAAAGCGTGCTGTGGTGACAGCCAATAAAGTGTCCTTGTTGAATTGGGCTTTTAGGATATTATAAACTCAGGCAATTTACTCAGAAACTTGCAAGTCCACAGATAACTTTTACACTTAACAAAAGCTGTGATGACAGATTGGGAGGAACAGATTGGAGGACTGGTTAGTTTCAACAGTATCTCCCTCTTCCTGAGAAGCTGACAATGTGCTATATTACTTGCTGAACTGTCTCTTGTGCTATGTGTCAATCATTACACAATGATATACTCTCTCCTACTGTGAAGTTCTCTCCCACTTGACATCCCCTGCAAAAAAAAACAAAAAAAACAAGTGCCCTTGCCCTGAATATATAAGCCCCATGATACAGTGCTACAGACAGAAAGGTCACACCGCTTGATGGAAGTGGGACAGCAGTGCTAAAAGTATCCTCATAGTCCAGCAGGGCATTACAATAAATGGGAAATACAAATTAGTTAGTAAAGTCTGTGCTTTTCCAGTGTGCAGTCAAGCCACAGCTATTGAGGACAATGAAGTAAAAGTATCTTACAGGTACAATATCCAGAAGTGAAATTTCTCCTTGAATCATTACTTGAATCATTACTGACTCCTCTTGCCACTCCTCTTCCTTTTCATTTTATATGTGCTTTCTTCTTTTGACCCTGTCTGGTTGATTACTTTCAGTGCAGCAATCCCTCCATTGTACTTTCCCCTGACTGTCTCTGCATTCAGTTTTCTCTTTGAGCCCCCTCTATCCTAAGGCCTCTGGGTGTAATCAGAAGAACCATGATGTTCTGGTAGAAGAAAGCCTCCTATCTGGATTGGAAGAAGAAAATTGAAGGAAAAATAGTGAGAGAGTGAGAGAACAGAATATGATACTGGTGAATTGGGCACTCATAAGAGGCAAAGAGCAACCTAATGAGGGGTGGCGGTACTGGTGCCGGGAAGACTAGTTGCATGAGAACTCAGTATTATGAGGTCTAGCAGGGAGGGAGAGGGAGTAGTGGTGGGAGTAGGTGGAGGAGGGTAGCGTCTACCAGGCTTTTCTTCCCCCCCCCCCCTTTCTACTCAGTGGACACAAGACCAGATGGTACTCTCATTGAAAAAAATTATAAAGCTAAATGAGAATTAGAAGCAAACTGGCAGAGTGCGGTGGTCCCATCAGGCGTACACTGTACACCCGTTTGGTCTTATTTCTTACACATAACAAATGAAAGAAATTAAATTTTCCTCATTGAAAAAGATTAAATGCTACACACAGAAATTCTTCAAGGTCAGTTTCTACATAGCAATTAAGGTACTTTTATCATGCTGCTGATCCAGTCACCTCACTCTATCCTACGACAGCTGCTAAAACAAGTATAGTACCGCTTCGAAAGGCAAATAGTCCCCCAAGGAGCTCAGGTATTCTATCCTAGTGCAGAAAACAGCCATCAGGAGTAAACTGATATGATGAGCGGAAAATATAGCGCAGATACATTGTAACTTTTATGTAGTTTCCTCAAATGCTGAAATTGCAAATTGGTGCTCTGCAGTAATGTATTGGGCTGGATAACAGCAAAGCAGGAAACTGGATGCCTCAGAGCTGTGCTTAAGTTTGCGGTTCAGTTAATTACGGCCACAGTGTGCAGTAGTTACATAGAGAGACATATACATTCAGTGCACAAGCTTGACTAAAAGCCAAGTGATGCAGCACAATGGCTCTGAAGTATAATGGGACTGGGGAGCAGCAGAGCCGGAGATCAGGACACGGTTCTGTGGGTAGGTGGCTGTTTTTTTAAATGCATAACAGTTATGAACACAACTGGCCTGAGATAGGAGAACCCACTTAAACCCTCAACAACCAATTATCCACTGGCTCTCAACAGCTGAGTGCAATCACATCAAAGCAGGAGATGTCTTATTTAAAACTCAATCAGCCAGTCACAGGAGAGGAGAGTGTCTGTAGACGGTTGCTCATCTGTCTGTCTGTCCAACACCCTTGGTCACCCTATAAGCCGACAACCTGAGAAAAATCTGTCTGCCTTTGTTGAGAATGGTCAGGTGTCCGATCCCATTCACTTCAAGGGTGAAAACAAGTCACTGTACATTAGTTTTAATCAAAACATACTCACACTGTGTACACTATGTGGCTATAGGATGATTCTAAAGTCATGATTTCTATTTATTCCAGTCCTCTTGACTAAAAAGATGCTTCGACATATGTTGTTAAGCTTTTGCTTGAACTTTACATGAGGTTACTAACCCAAATTTGCAGGGCAAAAGACGAAGTCCAGTTGAAATTTAACTGCAATTTTTTGCCTGCTACAACAGATAGTTGTACATTATTTCGATTAAATACCATTCCACTATCTGCGTATGTAGCTGGAGACCTTATTTCAAAATAGCAAATCAAATCTTGAGTAAAGCAATAACATGATGTTCTATCATAGGCAGGGCAGACAGACACACTAAGCCTGATAGCATCCTGCTACACAACACAAGAGCCCCACACTCTGAAGAAGAACCCATGCTAGCTTTCCTGCTAAAGTCTCCTACTAATGTAACTTACAAACATGAACATGTTTTTTTCTGCACCTTAGCTCGTTGAATGAGCCACTAAACATGAATTCATTAGACAATTGTGCACCGCTAATGATGGTTAGCAGGCTAGATAGCCAATTAACTGCCCAGCTGCAGCATTTTACAGCTACTACAGCATGTAAACATATCTAAAAAAAATGTCACTTTGGTCTGGTTAGATGTGACCATTTCCATGACTTGTAGCTACAGCAGTTTTTTTGCCTGCCAGCTAATGTCAATCAAACAAGACTTTAACACACTTCTCAGCTGGCTAGATAAAAAGTAGCATTTAAAAAAAAAACAAAACATGTTTGACACTGATTTTAACTGCAAAGAGGATTAGCTAAGTTACCAAAGTTTACTCCATAGTTTTCTCACTGAAGATATAGACTGGAGGGTTTTGGTTTGACATTGTGCATCAATTCAATACATTTTGTCACATGATTAAGCTTGACAAAGCTCTGAAAGCAAGGACTGACAACAACCTTTCAGTAAATGGAGTAAAAAAAGTTGTGTCATGTGGTTTGGTGAATAGATGTGGAGCCATGTAATTACAAGGGAAGCCTTTTTGTTGTGGACACACAAAGGACAATGAGTGCAACCTCATCTCTGATCATCATAAATCACAGCAGCTCCGCACTGTTTGTATGGTCTGTATATCTGTTCACAACACCAGTAATTCCACATTAGGAACAGTGTGTGAACAAGAATGTGATACCCTGAGTTTGGGTATTGAAATTAGTATCAGAGGAGAAAATGTTGGATCAGTACATCCCTAATTAAACACTAAATCAAATGATTTCCAATAATGTGAAAGGTTTGCTTCTGCTGCCAATCTTACTGAGAATAATGATTCAGCAGCTTCAAGCAGCTTTCAGCTCATTGTGTTGGTTTGTAGGTTCATACTGTGAGCACAAGAGCTCATACAAACCAGTTGTGGTGGAAAACTGAAGTAAAAACACGGCTGATGAGGATAATTGAAGATCTAGTAAGCAATAAACCAGACAGTATTCTCAGGAGTTGGTGCAGGAATTAAACAGCACTGAATTGTGGACTTATATTAATATGTGGTGAGAAATGGAACTCCAGTGATGCCCTCATTACTCTGTTTCTGTTTGATATGCAAGAAGTCAAGTGTTTGCTCACACACTCAAGACAGCTTTAAGGATTGCCTCACCAAACACCAGATCATCCACATCCAACCGATGTGGAATCTCCAGTGTAAAAACAAGATCAAGGCAACCACTTTGAGAACATGTAACAACTCTATTTAGCAGTGATGCAGATCTAAATGAATGATCCTAAAATGAAATTTGTAGACTTACTCACATCATACACAAAACCACATGTGACTGTCAACAAACGTTTGAACTGAAGGACAATTCATGTTTGCAGCTAAGTGTATCTAACCAAGGAGATGAGTGGTTGGTTCCACGCAGCACACATCCACAGAGAGTCAGTGGAAGTGCTCCAGCAATAGAAATACCTCAGCAATGTCTTTGATAAAAGAGTTCATCAACTGAGAGAGACACGATTAGCAGCAGCATAGCCTTGAGGAGTTGGTTTGTTTTGGAAAAAACCTCTATATTTTATGCAAAACAAGGAAAACTGCAAACACATGAGGAATTTACGTTGATTTCTATCATGGCCCTAATGCAAACAATTAATTAGGATGTTGTCTCAAGAGAGTTTAATGAGCAGATCTTCTGCAGGTGCTCTAACATGTAACATCAACATGTAAAGTTGAAGAATATTGTTGGTTTCATCAAATTATGAAAATGTCAGACAATAATTTGATGAGTTTATTGGAAGGCTAGGGTCACTATTGAGGAGCATACACAAAACAAATTTCTGTACATGAATATTCATATAAGAGACTCATTGATTTGCAAGCTGTATCATCCTGATTTGAACTATTATCACATCCTTTATTTTTTAAGTCGTGACATTTCCAATCTAAATCAAGTGAAATATCCTGTTTAATTTAGTTGGGTCAGCAGGATCTGCTGCTCCATAACATCACAATTTCAAACAACTCCATTTGAAACCTCACGACAGGACCTTTAGTTTATATATAAACAAAAAAAAACACTTTTTGTTTACACTTTTTGGTCTTGTCATAATATTTCACAGATATGACTGAGAAAAGGAAATAGCCAATAACCTCTTATGGCTTGATCTGTCACTGTGCTGGAAGAGAGCCTTCTTTTCAATTGATTACAGGATATATAGCCTACTATGTCAGCATGCTGTGGAAGAGGTCGATATACCGCCGAGGCAAAAAACATTTACATTTATTTATTGCAAACCATTAGATTGATCCTGATCCCTGCTTTGGAGAGCAGGTTCCTATTCTATTTTTCAATCACATCCAGTCTGCAACGCCGGGCTGCTGGGAGGTGTTAAAATTCAGATCAAGTAGAAAACAAGATTTGTCTCCGACATCCAAAAGTACGCAAACTGCCTATTTTCAAGAGTAGAGGGGTATGTCCACGGATGGTATCAAAAGTGGGAAAACTTCTCACCCCACTACAAGTCCAAAAAGTGGTAATAAGTATTAAAACTTCTTATCCTCATGTAGAAAAGGTAGAACTTACCACCCCCATGTCCAGCTGCTCGGTAGTCAGAGAAGGAGCCGCTCCTGTCAGAGGTAAAAACCACAATATCGGCACCAGCAGCAGCATCTCCGGAGAAATATTCCTCATCCACTTGAGAGGAACCGGGGAAAGCATGATGCCCTATGACAGGCTGATCCTGCAGGGCTCAGACACTGATCCCGACAGCCGCATCCAAGGGATAAATCACACACCGACCCTCCTGTAAAATGTGTCCAAATAAGTCTACCTCACTGTTGAGCGCAAACACATAAAACACATTAAAAGCGGTGGCAGAAAAGACGCTTAGGATTTACAAGTTTGTTTTCCTCAAAACGACACCTGTAACTATTAAGTTGTCATAATCAGATGGGAGGAAAATGTGTCTTCTTGTCTTTTATCAAGTCCATCATAGGTAATATCCCTGCAGCAAGACGCGCGAGCTCCCCTCCTGATCGTGCAGTCTCGAGCACTGGAAAATGAAAGCAGCTGCGTGCGGTTTTGTCCCGAGCAGCAGAGACCGCTCGTTGACGCACACATACACTGAGAGTGGATAGGCACTTTGCCCCGAAGGATTCGGGGAAAGGAGGGAGGGAAGGGTGAGTGGGGGGTTCAGCGCCTTTTGCAGGCCACTTGGACACTACCGAATTCATGACGCGCGCCGTGCGTAATTTGAGAGTCTCATGGGTTAACACCAAAGACAAAGCACAATATATCAGTATTGCTCTGTGACGGTATGAGAGATATGTCAGGGTTGATGCCAATTTTGATCTAGCTGCCTACATTTGAACTTTTCCCAATACATTTTAATTTAAATCTATTTCTAAAATTACCTTTTAATGACTGTAGCTTATGCATTTGCTACAGTCTAGTTGCGTGTCTCTGTGCAGTCTGATCGTAATTATAATCATCATCGTCATTGCCTCCACTTCTCAAGTTTTGTCCAAACTGTGATTCTAGTGCCAGTGGGGTCCTAAATATGAGTTAAGTTTGCCTTGCCAATTACAGCCAAAAAATAGGTGTGGGCCCCTATTAACACTCTCCCAAACCACCACCACCTCTCTGTGCATTGTGCATGCATTCTTTGATAGGGTAAACAAATTACTAAGACATTAGCACCATGTGAGAACAATGAACATTCAAACTAGTTGTTGACTTAGGGCACATCCAGCAGACAGCACCATAATAATGCAGGATATGTGGGGTTGTTTGACAACATTAACTTTATGAGTGTATGCAGTCAAGAAGAATTCAGAAAAAGGAATGGCAATGAATGAAAAAAGAGGGAGTACATAAGTGTTTACTCTTGAAACTCTTCATCATAGACTGCATATAAGGACCTCTACAAGTCTGACAAACAGTGAAACTGTTTGTGTAAATTTTGCTCATATGGATGTTGCACTGGAGCCTGTAGAGATGATGTTCTGTTCAACTATATGTGTGACTTCATGTGTGGTTGAGTGACAAATAAACTTGAACTCAAATGTAGTGAGATGTGACATCACCCATTAGTTTGCCATGGAGACAGATTGAAGCCCAGAGCTGCAGCTTATGGTCGACGCTATCATTTCTTTTTTTATCTTCCAAATAAGAAGTGCGGGGTGTTGCCTTTCATGCTCTGTAAACACACCCTACTACCTTGGACCAAAGAGAATACTAGCTTATTGGGCTGAAATATTGCAACAACAGTTCAACTCTGCGATTCACAGATCCAGGGTGAATAAAAGGTGAGTGAACTGTCAATGAACACCCACATGGCAGACATCTAAACCTATAAGTCTTCAAATCTTATTAATGGAGCAACAATTTCCAAAATGACCATCAGCACACCTATTAGAAGGCATGGATTTAGCGATTGAGACCATAACTACTTGTTGGAAAGCTACTGTCGCCAGCACTGCACTTGAACATACTTCAGCCTCAAGTTGCTGCTTGCTCTAAGTGCAGCCTCCAGTCACCTGACAGTGTCAGTTGTTTTTTCACTGCATCACCAATGAGAATTCTCAAACTAGACCACAAAAGAAGGCAATTCATCACTCTGTAATTACTGTCCGATCCAAAGGCCAGTCGATCAATGTCAAATACATCTTTTGTGCCCTTTATGGACATGTAAATATGTAAATCAAATCAATTTTTCAGAAAGCAGGGAGAAATACTACTACTGATACAACTACTATGAACAATGCTGTAATAATAATAATACCTACTTTCAATTCAAATGGGGGCAGTCTGAATTCTAGGAGTTAAATAAGACCCAATTAAATATACATATCAGCAGAAGCTGGGTCAGTGAAGTAGAGAAACTGCATATGTCTCTGAAATGCAAAGATGTTTTATTTTGTACCCCTCATTACACTTCTATTTTCACCATATTTGAGAAAACATCAGAGGAAAGCACAAAACAATTTGCTGAGCTGCAGAGATAATTATTACATGAAACAATGGTATCAGCCCACTGCTTTCTTCTTTTGAGAGGAGACTAATGTACTAATGTATTTCTTTTGTGTTGCATAACATTAAAATCCACCAGGTAAAGAAAGAACATACATTCTGTATGCCCCTTTAGCATATTAACAATTCAATAGACTAACTGATCAGTTGATTTGCCAATAAATGAAAGAATTTGAATTCATTTAAATGAAAATCTGAACTGAATGACTGCTGCTTTTTTTTTAATTCATCGCAGTCATCATGGTAAGAACGGACACACATACACAAATACCCACACCTCCATTTCTTATTCAGATCCATTACAGCAGTCGTTCATCACTGGTCCACAGGAGAAAGACATGAAAAATATGCTTTTTGCTCATTAAGTTCTGCTGTCTTAGTGCTGAAGGCTTAAAACTTAACTGCTTCCAGTCCCAGTCAGACTTGTTGTAGCCACAACATTATCATAATTGTAGCATCTGAATATTGTGTCTCAGAGCTTACCTGCAGGCAAAAAGAAGCTTCAGTCATTCAGTTTCATATTAACAGCAAGTTAAAACACCCATTTCCTCATCTCAGTCTGCTCTGCACATTTCACCTGAAGTCTTTTACCATCTTCAGACTGTTTGGCAGAGAATTTTAGCTAATTTTCTTTGGTCAGATTGTATAATTACGGGAAAACTCATTGCCCAGTGTAGACGTGGGCTGCATTGAGTTTGTTGCCTGCTATTGTAATACATGCATTTTAATAGTTGTTGTAGAACTGTCTGCCAAATTGGCTGCCTGCTCTTGCATGGCAGAGGTGAAAATGCTAAGGATGAATCAATATTGTCGAATATCTTTCTATACCATCACATTATGTCTTTGTGTATCAGAACGGAGTGATAAGAATGTTTTTGTGCGGCTTGGTAGGATGTTGTTTGATCATAGAGACAATATTTGACACTTGTTAATATCGTAATGAAAGCCTATTAAATCCTTATGTCAACACAGCATTAATTAATTTCTTTGCCTTTTGTTCTCTGTCTTTTATGTTATTGTGTGTGTGTGTGTGTGTGTGTTTGTGTTTATGAAACACCTGAGAAATATGAATGCAGCCTGTGAGCAGGGCTGTTTGAACACCTTGTCATAGTGAAGTTAAACAGGTACATACAACAGATGAAGCTCATATTTTATGTGTTCTTCACTTTCATAATGGGTGCAATATTTATGTGGAAAGTTACAACAATCAAAAGACATTCATGACATCAACATACATATATACAGAAAAAAAAAAAAATGTATCTATAATATATATAAATATATAGAATAAAATAGTGTTAGCGACAGTAATTAACACAAGTAAGATTCAGCATGGCTTTGCATCTCTCTATATAGCTATCATCCACATAATTATGTTGGAAATCATGTTTGACCAATCAGATCATTTGGCAGAATTCGTTGAAATTACTGAAATCCTTCATTCATCTAAACACTGTCCCTTTATCACCTTTTTGTTATTCTGAGCAGGTTCTGTTGCTCTGATCACCTCCAGTCTGGTGTAGCAGTGATGAATGAAATATATTGTCCTTTTTCTGACAAATTCTATTTATGGCTTTTAATATGTAGTACACTTTTATTTCCCCTTGGAAAGCAATACCTGCATAAAACATACACTTAGTTTGGATAAATGCAAATACTTAACCCTGGGAAGTTAGAATGTTGTAAAAACTGTTTAGCATGTCTATATGTATGTACACACTGTAAATAATGTTTCAAATAACATTTATTTAGTTTGGAGGACTTGTCAATATTACTCTGAACAGTAAAATCAATAATGATAATGGACTAGTTGTGTTTAATCAATCTTACATGGTGTGAGTGTATGTGTGTGTGTGTGTGCGTTTGTGTGTGTGTCTGTGAGTGTGTGTGTGTATCAAATGTATCTCCTTTCACTTCCACATCTGTCTCTCCTTCCTCTCCAAGTCTCTCTTGCCCAATCTTGCTGTCACAGACTTGCGGACTTTGATGTACAGTTCTAGTAAGTCCATAAGAGCTCGGGGCTGGCTCACCATTAAATCTACAGTGGGAGAGCATGAGGTCTCCCCCGCAGATTTTTTTCAGGTCTTTATACACACTTTCTGCAAGGAGACTTTGCTTGAGGACATAATCCATAATTCATACGATTGTGTCTTTTAAAATGTGAATGGCATAAGAAGCCCAGAAGTGTCCAAAAACAAATAAACATAAAAGAAATAAGAAATTGTTGGCAAGAGGACTGACATGTAAATGTAGAAACAGGTCTTTTGCCAGGGTTTTGTTGTTTGTCAATGGGAGAACTTTTTAAGTCTTTGGGGATGGAAACTTTAGTCCAGATAGAAATATCTTAACAGCTATTGGATAGATTGACGTGAAATTTTGTACAGACATTTATGATCCCGAGAGGACTACTGACTTTGGTTATCTTGTGGCTTTTCACATAGCACCACTGTGAGGTTTACATTTGTGTTTTTTAGAGAAATGTCTCACTAACTATTGGATAGATTGCCATAAAGTTTTGTGCAGACACTCATGTTCCTCACAGGATGAACTGTAACAACTTTGGTTACCTCTTGGCTTTTCCCTTTTTCCAATATTTTTGTTCCTGACCAAATACCTGTACTTTGTACGCAGTGCTAATTAGCAAAATATTAGCATGCAAACTGTAACTCATATGGCGAGCATGGTCATCATATTTGCTAATCAGCAGCATGTTAACTTTGTCATTTGGAGCATGTTAGCATTATGATGATAGCATTTAGTTCAAAGCAAAGTATAACTTTACAGAACCACTAGCATGGCTGTGGACTCAGTCCTGTCAAATTCCAAGTGTATTTCATATTATCAAGAAATGTTCACAAATTTAATTATTACATATGAAATATTAGCCTCAGATCACTGGTAAATGTTCTAAAAAGCTGATGGTTTTTTGCAGGCTTGTGCCAGTTTTAGCCCTTTGTCCTCCCACAGTCTCACAGGTTTCTGGTAAAATGCAAGTGACATCAATTCTTGAGGTTTCAGTTCTTCTGTTTATTTGTGGACACATCTGTAAAAAAAGAGTAAGATTTTATTACATTTGTCATCCAGAAAACTGTGTTTGTAACTTTAGAAAGCATGACATCAGCTCTCTTCTCTTTAGTCTTCTGCAGTCTATAAACGAAACTGCAGAATTCTTTCTGCTTCACAGTTTTAGGAGTGTTTGTCTTGTTTTTCTTCCATGTGAATGCATGATGGCAGATTCTAACTGTTGTTCTTTTCCACCCAGGGGGGAACTGATTGTGGCGACTACACTTGCACTGACATCTCATGTAAACCCTCTAAAGTGATCTGAGCTCACAAGCACCTCACTACAGTTACACCCACAGCTGTGGAAGGCACTCCTTATTAAGGGGGAGGGTATAAATAGGCAACCTATGGGACACACGTGCCACTCCATATGCAGGAAACAGTCACCATGCATGCTGATAGACATCCTGCTTACACAGCTGTTGTGTCCTGTGAGTTTTGAGATGAGTGGAGTTAGTTTAAATTTTAATATTTCAAGTTTTAACTTAGCAGCCAACATTAAAAGACAGAATATATCAAAAATCCATGTGCATGAGCAAAATAAAAGCTGACAATGTGCTTAGATGAAGTTTAAATTCATATGATGTTGCTCCTTTTCTTTTTCTCTGCTCTATAATTTAGGATAAATTGAGTATTATAAGTTTGGACTTTACTCTTTTGAAGAATGGCCCTAAATACAATGAACCTTGAAAGAGATGTAGAAACGAGGTGGAGTTGACAGGGTGGCACATTAATGGCAGGAATGAGGCCTTTCCATGTTTTTAGTGTATATCTCAGTAGTGTAAAATAACTAAATACATTTCCTCAAGTGCAGTTTTGAGGTACAGTGTAGTGGTACTTTATTTCTTGTTTTTACCACACCTGCTACCTTTCCTGTTAAGGTCATCTGAAGAACATTTACCTGCATGCTCCCATTTTATTGTGTCTTCTGTTATATCCCCAACTGTCAATGTAATTTAAAATAAAGGTTTTGGCCATATGCTGTCACCTATTACTTGTCATGAGGTCAGACAGTCTGTGGAAGTTGATGATACTGGACACAAGAAAGCTCACTATGATATTACTTTGATTTGGCTAAAGCAGCAAGAAGTTTTATGTTTTCTTTCCACCTTAGCTGCATCTCCAGTCCTCGTGCTTGACCTCTGCACTCTGCGCTGATCCTGTTTTCTACTCAGTGTGTGACAGCAGAGAATACATCAAGTGGGGTAAGATTTGAGAATGAGAGTCAGCTTAAATGTTAGATTTTATTGTTGATTAAAAACATACTTTGATAAAATGTTGATACACTGTAGTTTAGTGTTACATTGAGTTACACTGAAGTTTTGAGTGCAGTAAGAGCAGATTTTTGGTAGCCTGTTATGACAGTTCTGTTCCGCTCAGGGATTTGATAGATGATTAATAAGGGGTTGTACCTTACAGGCAGGGCAAAAAAACTTGATCCTGAGCAGATTCTGTCATTTGGTGCCCTCAGTTGTTATGAGAAAGACTCCAAGTGTTTGGATGTATCATTCATCAAACAAAACCTATACATCCTCTTCAATTTCACAATGACATGCTCACAATGTGTTATATGCTGTATATGCATATATATTAAGTTTATATATATATGTAAGTTTTTGTTGTCAGCAGTGAAAAAAAAAATCTAGATTCAGAAATAAAACCTGACATAAACAAATGTGTGCTTCACTCCAAAGAAGAGGGAGAGGGAGGAAGCAGAGCTAGAGGAGTGCCACTTCAGTTTGTGAAGTACTGTACTCCTCTTACCATAAAAGCCTCCATTTAAAAAGGCTTTTAGAGATGCTTTCCATTTCACATGAAATTACGCAACTGTCTATCTATCTATCTATCTATCTATCTATCTATCTATCTATCTATCTATCTATCTATCTATCTATCTATCACTTTTTGTCACTTTTTTCCATCATTCTCTCCTCTTTTCCACATTTTCATGTACAACTATTGTGTTCCCTCAATCATCCTGCCTTCAAGTAATAACCAAATGAATCCAATTATGGCTCTTAAGTGGATTTATAGCATTATGATAAATTATTCATCACAGGTTGCATTTGATATATAGAAAAAACAGGGGAGATTTCTGTTGTACCAATATGACATTTATTCATGGATCACTCCAAGTGCTTGATTTCATACAAGATGCAATTCACTCTGTATTCCCAGTGTTTTCTGCTGAGCGGTTCCGCATGTGTGAAACGCATATTGATCTCAAGATGTGTTTGTGATTAGCAGCTATAGTACAATTAGACCCTTGATTAAATCTGTAGTTACTAACAGCCCGGTTGCAGCGCAGCATAATGAAATCTGATATGCAGACTGAAAGAGGACTGCATGTAGACAAGCAACATTACTGCTGTAAAAGAGATGAATGTCCGCAGGTTCAACATGCACCCGCTCCTACTTCTATTATTCCCTCAAGTGTTAAAAAAGCCAACAGAAATTGGATGGTGAAATAAGAGAAGCCAAGAGGTTGTGCTTGCCACAGATATGAACCTTTCTTCCGTCCATGTTAATCAGACTGAAGCGTAATCCCGATGGGTCCCTCTGCCCACAGGCTCTGTGAGAGTTGTGTCCTAGATTGGAAGTGCTTCTCTGAAACTGTGCCTGGGGCTTGTCTGCACCTGCCCAGAGGTAATCTTCCTCTTCTCAGCCTCCAAGTCCCTCAGGCCACACACAATGACAGTACACACGTCATGAAAAAACAACAACTATGTCTTGCTACAAGTGAATATTTATGTTTTTTCGCTGCACGACATGGCTGTGATTTATATGTTTTAACTTTGAAGGACAGGCTACTGAGTGCTGATTGTACCTACAAGTAAGCCTATATGCTTTTCTCTCTGTCCATATGTGTGGGTGTAGGGTGGGCTACTTGGCTTCATTTCGCCAATGTTAATAAGTGTCAGCACAGGAAGGGCTAGTTGCCTGCTCTCCCACAGTTCAATGGTGCTGTGACCCTGACAGATGATAAAGAGCTGCACCATAGGGGATGCAGCCAAGTAATGCATCACAGAAGTAATGTTCTAATCATTCTGCTGTCCTGCTTTTTCTTCTTCATTCTGCCTTTCATCTCCTCCTCACACATCCTACCAGGACATCACCTGTCAGGCTGTGAATATGCATTTGTTATCATATTAAGTGTACTTTGAAGAAGAAGCCCTGAAACAAATACTATGTAAGCTTCACTTTTATCGAGATTTTCACAAAACAAAAGAAAACAAAAGTTTTTAAAAAAAGAGAAAATTGATTTAAATTACTTTTTACCTGGATTTTAATTCTCTCAAAACTTGTTTTGTTTCTTGCTGACTGATGGTATTCACTGATGTAGTTTTCTGTAAACAAATTCTTCTTGCAATGTTCAAAAAACTCTGAAAATCTTCCATTATTAAATTTGAGGAAAACATGAATTAGCTGCTGATTATGCACCAGGCTCCCTCAAGTAATTAATAAAAAATACAATAAATAGTTAAAGACGGGTTGTGTTGCAATTTTTAAAGTGTGATTTCACTTGGATTTTTGTATTATTTATTTTTAATCAATGTCAAACACGAATACATTTCCAGATTTTGACAAATGTAATGTGAAAATAATGAGGCCTGTAGGAACAATGAAACACACTTATGACACTGAACAGGTTAGTCAATGTTGTCTGAATGCACAAAAAGACAACAATTTCCATATTTACATGTGTCTCAAGGTAAATTTAATGTTACAGTCACCCAATGGTAAAGTCTTGCCTTGCAGACCCTTTAATTTCAGTATGAAGAAGCATTACTTGCATGCAAAAAGAAATAACTATTTGCAATTGCTAAACACAGACTTAAATAGCTGTCCTCCACAATAGTTTGTTACACAGCAATCTATAGTACACCAAAGTGCTTCCTATCACTCAAACAGATTTAGGCCATAGAGGCATGCTATGGAGCACAATTAAAGGAATTATTAGAACCAAGTAAATGCAAAAAGCTTTGTGGTTATCAAACTAACTACTAGACCAGAGCTCCCTCTAAGCCCTTTGAAACCTCTCTGTCAGAACCCAGGCTGTGCAACAGTGTAATAAAAGACCTGAAATTCTGCCAAGTGACGTAATCTCAATAGAGTGTTTCCTTCGTGGACACTTTCAGTGGTCCCTTGACAGAGTGAAAGGTGTTGTAATCATGTAAAACAATATTCAACAAGGATTATTTAAAGTTCTCTCAAACTGAAACCTCTGATAACATCTCTGTTTCTTGCATCCTTTCCCTAAAGCCATGCTATGACCTTTCCCTGAAAAATGTTCAGGTTTGAAGTCTGCTTTGATAGTATGTCAGCTTATTCTGGCCCAGCATATGACAAATAGCACTGACCTACAGTACCTTATAATCCTAAATCTTACAGGACACGGATGTCTTAAACTAAAGCTAGTTTTAAAGATTAATTATGTGCCTTATCATTTATAATGTGCAGCATGTGCACCTTAATGATCATACGTTGTGTTAATATTAGTTGGTACTAGAGGGCATTTTAAGACCTGAAAGTTTGCCAAATTTAAGAACCAATCTCTCTCTCTGCCTCTTTCTGTCTGTTCTTTCTTTGTACATGGTTGTTGTTTTTCATTAAAGCTGTACATTTTGTGTGTGCTTGCACATCAAAGAGATTATAAATTATAAAGAATCTCAGCACATTGTTCAGCTCTGAGAAACATGTTGTATTCTCCAGCATCACTGATTGATGTTCAAATCAACTTCTAGTTGTGCTAATGTACCATTGCATGAAATAAAATTAGGCAATGCTAATAATCAGCATAAGACCATCCATATATGGCGGATTAGTCTTTGTGACTTGGGATTTTATTCTTGCATTAATCTTCCTCAAAACCCATCATGGTCATTCAGTTCAAGTTATTGTGTAAGATGCTGACCAAGAAATTACAGGATACACTTGGGTGCAAAGACCTCAGTTCTCAAAACAACTTCAGCTTTTGGGTCTAAAGCCAAACACAATGGACTCAGTGTTCCCCAAAACATAGTGGAAGTCTGTTGTCATTTAACAACACTGGTGATAAAAAGCTCACTCACTAGTTTTGCCTACAGACATCTCAGATCCCTCTGCACAACATCAACAGCTGAATAAGCATATAAAAGCAGCTTATGTGGACAGTTCTTATCAGTGAGGTAAAGCAAAAAATAAAGCAAAAAACAAAACAAAACAACAACAACAAAAAAACATGCACTATGAGGTGTCCTACAACAAATTGTTCATCAGATAATGAACTATTAATCTCCACCCTTTAACTTACAAGTAGGACAAGGGCCCCAAACTCTGAATTGAACAATAATAAATGATTATTCACTGTAACTGTACATACATTTCTGTGTACAGGGTAGCCTTGGCATTTTGTTGGCCCAGACTCTAAAGTGCTCTGAGGGACTGATGACTGTATTTGATATCCAAAACCAGTGGTCTGTGGCCTTCAACATCAACACAGGCTGCACACAAAACAGTCTGCCGGCCACTTCTTTGTGCATCTTTACCTCATGTTGCTAGACCACTGCTATATGGTTCCAGTCCATGCAGATCCTCCTCTGGGGCTCCCATCCTATCCCATCCACTGAGCATGTCACACACATTTCCTAATTCCCAGAGGATGGGCATCTGTGAACACCGATACATGTACATACCCAGAGGGTGGAGGAGCCTCTTGGGGGTCCTTCCTCAGAAGTTTAGGTTTATATTGATGGAGTGGGGTATGGTGCACCAAGTGGGTGCTTCAGCATCACAATGAACTTCTTGAGCCTGGGAGCAACGGAAACATAAAAGCATGTGTCTTTTAAGTATGTAATGGAGAAACCATCACCCAATTGGACCAATTCCAACAAGCTATTCATAATAAGTATGCAGAACAGGCAGAATCCAGTGCACACAAAGTAAGCAGGCAATTCCCAGTTTTCCTCAGTACCAAGAAATACCCGGATTAACAAACCTCATTCTTTGATGTGCAAGGAGCTCTTTGTGTAGAATTCCTGAATTTCACAACAAGACATTCATCATCATGCCAATCTGGACAGTAGTTATCAAGATGCTTTGTGTTGGAAGTATATTAGCTAGTGGCAGGAAAACACTACATTAACAAACATAACTCTCAAAACTCAACAATGAAATCCTGAATAATGTATGTAAAACTGCCTAGTTTCCGCATTTAACTATGATGCAGGATACTATGGATTAGAGGCATAAACATGCAGTGACCTGCACCTTGTACAGGAATAACAGCGACTATAACTGAAAGGCAGCTATGACTCATTGTATCGTAATTATACGGCAACAGTTTCATCTGGCTCTTGGCTTACTGCAGATAATAAGGTATTAGAGATGATGAAAGACCCAAGAGATTGTAAGAAAGACTCATTCGTACACACTAAGAATCCATGTCCAACTGCCAGAATTGAGCATAGACATTACTGTAATTGGGTATAAACGTCAGGAAGTGGAAAAAAGTAAGAGATGACATTATGATTATCACAGCTGTAGCTTATGTGAAAATATGCTGGTCTTAATCATGGAATCTAATTCTGTATTTTATTTCTTCAACTTTAAAGCTTATTATGATATGAGGATACTCCAGGGTGCTACTACCAAAACTGGAATAATCATCTACTTTCTGTGTTGTTTCACAAATGTTTTTTTTATGATTGCTATATATTATAATGGACATTTACAGCTGTAAATATACAGATGAAATGTTTCCATTGGTTCAGTCTGATATAATTGGATGTTATTTGATGCCTCTGAAAAAATAAAAAATCCGTCATACAAGATTTATTCAATGGCAGGACCCTAAGACCTAAGGGCCTTATTCTGTCTAACTAAATTATATACATTGGCGATGTCAATGATTTTCAAAAGCTACAAGTACATATTTCTTCCAACAATAGAGTTGATTTGTTCAGACTGGATCTCTATGGTACAATAAAGTATAAGAGATTCATCCCCTGACTGTGTTAATAACCAATCTTAACCTTTCTCCTGATTACTTATTCATAGGAACATAGTTCCGATGAATGGGCTTTGCTTTGAGCTGTCAAAATATTCAATTTCCCCCTTTGATTCCTCTGTTAAATTAACATTAATGGAATCATCAGAGTACAAGTAAACAAACTTCACAGCATTTCTCAGCTGCTTGAGAAAACTCGGCACACTTCTCAGTTCTTCTTATCCATCCAAATTGTTTCTGAATGACTTTTCCTTCATTTGGGTGAGAATTTATTATCTTTTTGAGACAGTAAGCTCTAACTATGCCATCAACTCTGCTCCTCATTTTTGCATTCAGTTTGGTTTAGTAAAGAAAATACCCACTGTACTGCAAGCCCTCTTCTCTACATTATAAATCCTGTTTGTTAGCCTGTGTATGTATATGCATGTTTGTCAGCAAAAAATGAATCAATATGAGATTTCAGTATTATTTCGGTAGTAATCGTACTAAGAAACTATTGCAGTTTAAAATCACCGCCATAACATTAAATCTGTGGTTAAAGGAAGTTTATCCATATGATCATGAGGATATTGGCAGAATGACAATGGTGAGGGCACCAGTTCCTTCTTGAAACTGCTGCTTGGATGCTGCTTGTGATCCAAATACAGCTTCCAGCTTGCTTCCAGGTTCACTGTTCAAGTTCATGTATGAATCTGAATCTGGGATCAGCACAGGACCTGCATCTTAATTTATTCAAACAGCAAAATTACAGACTGGAATTTACGTTTATTTTACAATAAATAACAGAACACACAAAGGCTCTTGTGTGTGACTGGTTACAGCACAATGATTTTACACCAGGTTGAGGCCATAGTTCAGTCATTTGAACTCTGCCGTAGTGCTGTTTGCAGGTGATTCACTGCCTCTTATGGAAAATCAATAGGAAGCGGCAGCTTCACCAAGCATTCATCTGACTAGATCCTTAGGGATACTGTTAAAGTTTTAATAAAAATCCTGTATGTGTAGTGTGAAAAATGGCCCCTATTACATATCAAACGGTTGTTGCAACACATCACATCTCAAAGCAAACTGTTGAGGAAGGTTACATCTGCAAAAGCTCTTGAAACAGCGTGAAATTACACTTCTGAGGTTAAGATGTCGGTTGCTTTGTCATTTTGTCAAGTATAATCTCGAGGCAATCTCGCAAGAGGCTCTAACTGCTATTATCATAAATCCAGCAAATGAGCATGTCTTGGATCTGTTATTTTCAAATTTTCAAAACAACTGAATAGATAGACAAGATAATAACAATGACATGCAGATCAAAAAATCTAAAGTGACTGCGTCTTTGAACTATCTTTGACCTCTCTGCATGTAAAGTCTATTTTTACAGCGGATTGCCCTTTCTACTGAAGTGACTGTGTGAGTAGAAGTTTGAATTTCAATAATATGGCAAATGAAAGGAGAATATTTACTTTTGCACAGTACAGCAGGTCCAGCCAGCATTTCTCAAAATAAGGTTGCTTTTGTTTTGAGAGGCTATCTTCCCACTGATTGATCCCACTATCAACAATTGGAAATATGTACCTCTGTTCTGTCTGCTTTCTGTGGCACCAGAAGATGATTCCTTGATCAGGTTTGTGACTAGACTTCGTCCATGTACAACACAAATGGCCTCTTTTGTCTCCTTCATTGTTTGATCTTTGACTGAGAGAACAGACACCATCAGGGAGGGCAGATACTTCTACTCTATCCTCTCCTCATGTCTCATACCAATGCCTGGACTCTCATTATTTGCACTGTGCTTCAACATTAACATATTGCATATTGCATATAACATATTGTATTTTTCAAATCAGAGCAAACAACAGCACATCTGCAAGTTTCATGCAACATTTTTTTAAAGTTTGTGTACAATTTCAAAGATCCAGTGTATGGATCTATGAAATGTTGTCAGATTTGTGTTCTTTGGGCATCCTATTTGTCAGAAACTCCATTTGAAATATAGACCTGATGTCTTTGCTTGGAATTGACCGCACCAACTAGTGAATCAGAACAGCACCATTATTCATCTGTAGCTGTTCACCCTCTCTCTTTTACAGTCCTATTGTTAATTTAATTTCTAACCATAATTCAGCTATTAGTGTCGGTCCTTGCACAGCATTCATTGTCAACAATCAGAACTGCTTCAATAAATGAAACCTCTGGCACGCCGTCATGTTACTGTGCCTCCAACTCTCCATAGGGTGCTGGCTCCTTTTCTTTTTCATTTAAAATGAATGATGTCACAGACACTGTGGTTTATTCAATATTGCAAACATCAACCATGAACCTGTTTAGTACTGTGAAGCTAGACAATGTGACAGAAAGATGTGTTTATGTTCTATGCATGTACATGGCAGGAGAATCACTGTACCCCCCTCAAACAAAAAAAAATAGAATACATATTTGGAATTAGCAAGCATATTTTGCAGGGAAACATCCTACCCAGGTTATATTTTCTTACATTCCATATAACAAGAAAACATCCATATTGACATATTGTAACTTCAGATTGTTAAAATCAATGTTCACTGTCAGAGTTACATTTGTTTTCTGCTCCTGGCAACTAAAGCATGATAGTTATGTTTAGGCAACTAGCATTTGGTTAAAGATCTCCTCCAGACATGTTTTAGGACAAAACTCCTCTCCTTAGAATAATACATTTTGTCTGACATATTTTTTCACAAAGAAATGATCAGTTACTATGGTAAAATCCTTGAAATGGCATCTTGTCCTTTTACCTCATTAAAAGTCCACAATCTATGAATATGCAGATATATTTCATTTCAAAAGTTAAACTGTTGGACATGAGATGTCTCCTACTTTACTGAAAAGTCCATTCTCAGTGTCTGTGCACTGGAGGATTGAAGTTTCCACATCACACTATACTAAATTATACACTGGCCCTCGATTAACCCTGAATAAGCTGTGATGTCACAAATCCTACTCCTAGGTACATGCATCAAACTGAGATTTAAGGTAAGCACACATAAACTTTCCTCCTTCAGCAGATAAATGTAAAAACAGTCTTCCAGAGTCAAACTCTGCACATACATCATTCTGTACAGTGAAGATCAAACATTCAACTGTAGGAACAAGAAGCAGAGACATTTTTGAGTGGGGCTTTAAAGTGTGGGAAAGATTGTGGTCTTGGTTAAATATGAAGTCATTGCTGACTTGAAGCAGGGTTAAGGTAAGACTTTTTTCAAGATTTTAAACCAAAATCAATTTCCAGGTGTTTTAGTAGCCTAACAGATGAGGTACAGGGCATAATCCTGTCTCTGTATTTTTTTTCTTTTCTTTTTTTTTAAACTTCAACCATCCATTCTAATGTCCTCCCTTTGACACATTTCCAGAATAATGATGTCATATCACATTCCCCAGCATACAAGAATGTGTATTTGGGATCAAATTAGCAGTACTTGTTTGGAAATTTTACACAAGTGACCTGTTGTGGTGTGCACTCTTTTAGTGACATTTTGCTGGATGTCATCATTTGCAGGATGTATTTATTATCCAGAGATCTTCAGGATTGGATACTTGGTGAATCAAATGCGGAAGCCTCATGGTTGACTAACTATTTATTGTCACACATGAGAATGGGACAGTGTGCAGGGACCTTTCACTCAGAGGATAGATACACAGGAGGTCAGGTATTCGGATCATTTACCCTGGTCGCCTCAGGTCTGGACAGAATTCTGCGTTAACTTATTGACCAGAGGGCCGGCTGGCAGACCTTTTCAAACCTTTTGCAATCAGACGCTGTGCTCAGGGCCGCTGTCTAGGGCACAAAAAGAAATCTTTTAAATGGAGCTTGAAGGGCTGTCTGAGTTCGACCCATCACTAAGTTCTGTTGAGCTCCTTCATATTGCTATTGATAGCATTCAGAGCTCTAAATCCTCACCTCCAAAATCTTGGTTTTAAAAGGGCTGTTTTGCAGGAAGCATCTTTTCTATTTTCTGTTAAAAAACAAAACTAAATTCAAATAGGCTTTACTTGCATAGGTAAAGCCTTTTTTTGAATATGTAACTGCAATTTTAACTATTGTGTATGGGTTTTCAAAGCAACCCTTTCCTTGCATTGCCACACATTACTTTATATATTCCCTCAGATTCATGTTGCCTTCACTTTACTTGAAATTTCATATGGCTTTTGAAGTTGGCAAAAACTATACTGATATAATGGAAAATGTATAAAGTGAAAAGTAATATCAGTACACAGAAAGTGACGTGAGGGAATATAGAAATCTATAAAATCTATACTATTTCAGAAAAAGATCTTCTAACCTTGGCCTTTCAGAGGCTCAGTAAATTACAGCATGGCATATATTTAAAACATTTTCCTCTTCATTACTTCTATATCCTGGCTGACGTGTACAAATTAGGTTGTGCTTACTTCAGTTCACAGTATTATATATCTACAACAGCACTTTTAGTTAAAGGAATTACTTAGAGGGAAGATAGGTTGTAATTTGGGTTTTGTAGACATTTTAAGTTTCCTTAGACACTATTCCAACTATTGTGTGAGTGGAAATAATGTGCTATTGCACATGTGTGTGATGCTATGTGATTGGCAGTGTACAAATCTTCCTGTATATGTATGTATTTACTCATGATTTTTACAAAATAAATACATTTGATAAACAATTGATAAATAGGTAGTCCAGTAGACTTCTGCATATCATTTTTCATAAGAGTAACTATAGGTATTCTCTTATGTAATTGTTTATCACACTTTTTTCTTTTTTTTATTACAATTTTCAGCTTTGATAACCATTTCATTCAACATAAACGTGCAGCTAAGTGCTGTGCAGTAAAACACACAAACATATTCAGTTGCAATTCATTTTGGGTACCTTTAATCTATATCATTATATGCTTAGTGTATGTTGTGCAATATTATAAACATAAAATTTCACTCTCAAATCAAAGCAAATGTGTTCATAATGTTTATATGAAATGGAAAGTCCCCCTTAACCATTACTTTCCAAGAAAAGTGTTAAAATCCTCCATCCTTGGGGATGCTCAATTTGCAAAAAATGAAGGGAAGACTGTTTTCCTTTTCATTTCTTCACTCACTTAAGCAATACTGCCTGTAAAATATATCCCCTATTCCCCCAGGTCTTGTTACTATCAACTTTTAAAAAGATCAATTGTAATTTTGGCAGAATTATTTTTGTCAGATTGCTCAGTTAGACTGGTGAACATGGAAGGATCAAAGAATTACAGGCAATAAAGTGAGCAAGCGCCTTTATGTTTAAGTGAAACACGCACTCCTTATTAATATTGATTCCCCTTGAGATTAGCCTTGATTTTTAGCCGAAGAAATGTGCAAATATCACCGAGATGCTGTACGGAATGAGGATGTTTGTCTGTTGTGTGTGCAGCTGATGTTGCAGTGACGCCAGCTGACATTCTCTCATGGCTAGCCAGAAAGAAAATGATGCAGAGCTTTTGGGAGAGGAGGGAGTTTGTTGCTGTTAGCTGATGTGGAAATGCTGATTGAGATGCACGATTTATTCATGCCAGCCAGGAGGATGTTTGAATGAAGAGCTCCTTCCACACTAACAGCCCCTCAAGGATGCTGCTCAACACAAAACACAAATCACTGACTGCTGTCAATTAAACAGAGTGCCTTTATTTACTGAGAGTGTGCATGTGCAGTGCACTATTTAGTGGGAACACTATTTATTGTGCATGCTCATTTTGCAAATGCATCCCAATTCAAATATATTTACAAAGCCCTGCAATTTAGCTATTTCCTGAGTGGAAAGCGGACTGAGGAGCATAAAGAAGTCAGATATACAGATTTCTGTTCTATACACATGAATGCACATACACTGAAACAGAAAAAAAACCTCTCTCTATATAAAATATACTCTGTATATAAAAAATGATGCTGCAAATGGGCCAATGATCATTAACTTTAAAAATGAGACGTTTTAGGACAGCAGGGCAAAAAAGACATTGTTGATACTAAATTATGTACATAAATACACAAACACATTTTAGAAATCTAAAAATATTCATATGAAATGGCTTTCTGTCTTGTTATCTTACTATGAAGAGGAACCTCCATGATAACCCCACATGGTTACTAAAAAATGGACTTGGCCCTAGTTGTATATCTACTTAACCTGCGCAGCTACCTTTGGCATCTTCACATTGCAGTTTGTAAGTAGATAAAATCTCCAGCTTTGAAGTTGCTTGAGGACAGTGGATAAAGGGACATGATCAGAGCTCAGTGATCAGAGCAACAGGAAGCAGAGTGAGTCAGTGAGTAATGCCAGTAAAGCCAAGGCCAGAGAAAAGGATAAAGGCTGCTGAATTCCTCTGAGCCTGTGGGCAAAACAGCATATGGAAGAACGTGTCATTCCGCAGGGAAAGTACAGATTTAAAGACGGTCCATACGTCATAAATGTAATTGTGTTGCTGTATGCAAGTCTCTTAAAAAAGGCATGGCGTGAAGCGTGTGCAATATATGTTGGTTAAGCAATATATAAGGATTATGATTTTAAAGCACTAGATGTTCTTGGGTGTTTATGCGTGTACATGTACAATATGTGGCAGCATCACGTCAAATGCACTCCACTAATCGCCGCTAATGACGTACAGTATGACATCCCGGAATGTACTGTAATGTGAAGTCAACATGTCAATGCTGTTTGACCACTTCCAAAGTTAGCATTTCTTGAAAAATGTATTTTCTTAATGATGGCATCACTTATTTTGTTCTCCACTGGATCGTCATCTCCTTATGTGAGAATGAAGCAGGCATCAGCCCACCACCTACTCATGCTAGATGGAGATCAGAAACAAAAAAGCCCTCCTCTGCACTGAAGCAAAAGCACTAACAGGTGCCAAATAATCTGTTCAGATAGAAAGGAAGGACATCCAACAGGTTCCATCAAATAAGAATCAGAATAAACAAAACAAGAAGTGAGTAGCTATTTCTGCAGCGGGAGGTTTTCTTACCTGTGTTGTTCTTTTTTTCCTCACGACTCAAACAGAGTAAGATAAAAGGGAACAGTCTATTAGCTCGCTGTACATATAGCTTCATTGTAGACCAGGGGACCGTTTCAATAAATATGCAACTTACAAGCTGCGACTTGCAAATGAGACATTTCCTTTCATGTAAATTTTGACACATTTAACTTAAAAAAAAGACTGCTTATGACACCCATGCATGAGGATGCAAGAGGAGTGTTGGATACACAAATTCATCAGCAATTTGCGAGTGACAAACATCAGTGAAAAGGGGCACTATTTACTATCTGCATGTGTAAGCAGTGCTTGCAAATCACTTTTGTGAAAAGGGCCCCAGATATCCACATGTATAGATGAATTCCAAGTCATCCCTTCCATGAGGAAATATACATTTATTCCTTATTCGTCATCAGGGATCACCAACCGCCTAGGAAGAATAGCATGGATTCACAGTAGGGCCTTTATCGAACGGTAAAGACTCTTTTTCTTTCTTCTCTTCACTAGATTCGATCTGAAGGCATTGAAACATGCGAGATGATGAGTGGTGGAGGCACCAGCCCATCACATCTATTATTCAGAAAACCATGTGTGAGCAGCTGTTTCCAGGCTCATTAGATAGAGATCATACCGAGACTGATGATACAATGATTGACGTGATCTCACCCTTACATGCTTTCTGGGAGGATCAAGGCAATAGCTCGGAAGGAAAGACATAGAATTAATGATTAAAAATACAGGCACGTATGTTGTAATGTAGCCGGTTATATTTTATGCCACATACATGAATTGTCTTCTGATACAGTGTTTTTCTATGGACAAGAGAAAATGTCTTGAAAATCACTATTTTATAAGCTTTATTGCGGATAAAAGTATTAAAGCGTCAGTAAAAATGTTTACAAGTCTATTTATTTCTCACAGAAAATCCCTTAAGGGGAGAAATCTGTGGCCACTGTTGCACTTTCTGAATCCTAGAGGGGGAGAAAGATGTGAACTTCCCAGCTCTTTTGTATCTCCCGCTATATTAGCAGATGAGTAATATGAGGGAAAGCCTCAACCTCTCCCACCCAACTGGTCAATCCCATAATGCCCCGCCCTGCCACTCACTCTGATCTAGTTGCTAATTAAGGGAGTGCTGTGACAGGGTTATCCAGTTCATCCGCAGGACACATAAATAAAATTACTTTTCTTTTAAGCTGCAGAATCACCACAGCAACTGCTCAGCTATCAAGAGCATACTCCCACCTCTGTGCATGGTTGCTTCTATACACATATTGGCTTTAAAGTGTGTGTTTGTGCTTTATATTCACTTGTGCTTTATCGTGCTTCTTTTGAGTGTGTACTCTACATGCATGAACATGAGTATTGCGCTCCAGTGTGTTTCTGTTGGTGCACATTCAGGCATCTTAGTGGGCCTCGTTCTGCTCAGTTGCACAAAGGCCGGGCCCATTATCCAGATTAATTTGGGGGAATGGATGAAGATGGAAGGATGGGTGACTGAGGAAGGGGCAGCATGGAGGAAAACAAGTAAGTGATTGAAACAGGGAAAGAGAAGGAGCACAAGGAAGGAGTAAGGGAGTCAAGAGTGGATAGGTTGGAGAAATATTAAAGGGAGGGAGTAATGATGGGACATTCTGGGAAGGCCACGTAAGTGTCTGTGGGCAAATGTGTATTGGAGTCTGCGCAGCTTAGGCAATTTCATGCAGCTAAAGAAGATGATGATAATCCAGTTAAATTGAAAAATGGGAATGTCTATGGATCCTCGTTCATACTCTTATTAATCCTTTCTTACATTCACGCAGCCAGATAGTTCATATGATTAGCACTGAGTGGGGATAATAACTTGCTTAGTAGTGCAGTGTTGAAATACCCTCTTCTGCCATGGAGATGCTGATGCTCTTGATGTAGTTTGGGAAAAATTACCCTGAGCAGGTTTTAACTGTGCTTCAGTGATGCTCGGTTATGAATAAATCACAGGGTTTTGCGGGACTACTTTGACGTAAGAGAGCAGTTAAATGGAGTGTCATTGGGAGAGGACGGAGGATGAACTCATGTTATATATCAAGTGTTCATGTTTCCTCTAATGCCTGCATCTGTACGTGTGTGGGCGCTACTTGGCCATCCTACAAAGGAAAACTGATCACTGCTGTAGCAATAATGAGTTATGAATGCCTCGATTGGATGTCTGAAAAAAACCTACAGCCATAAAACATCCAGAAGGTGCAACTGTAAATTTTCCTGTCCACCCAGCTGTCAAAGTAAAGTCCCTTCTTCCTTGTTCTCCAGGTTCAGTTCAGGGTTAATGAAAATGGAGGTATTTTATGGCTGCAGAAGGAATTGAATCTGCACCTTATCGTTATGCTGTAGAGGCAGTAATGGTTGGTTTGTTTCTGTTTGAGCTTCTAGTGTGTGTGTGTGTGTGTGTGTGTGTCTATGTGTGTGTGCGTCACACTCTTGCAAATGTTTTTACACAGCTCTGTCCTAAAAAAATCATTATGATTTAGGAGTGTGCCTGATTAGTAGTGACGTTTTTTATATCACTCGCTAGGCAGAGAGATGTATTGCTCTTACCTCCCATAGCTGTAGGACATCAACTGAATGAAATGTATGATGATGGATGTGCAGAACTCTGTCTCGCTGAGACTGGTGCAAACACATATTGACAAATGTTACGATTTGTCAAATAAATACTGGAAAGAAAAACACAAATATGTCCTAATTATCACTTCAATGATATGCTAAGAGGAAGAAGAAGACGGTGACGACAAAAATACATCCAACGTTTTTGCAGAAAACAACCACTTCTAACCTAAATGTAAATATAAAAGCCTATTTATCCTGTCAGCACACAGTTCTTGCTCTGCCTTTGCTGCTACCTAATTGTTCTGTTTGCAAACATTGCTGCTTCTAACAATGCTGCTGTCCAATTTGTTCAAAAAGGCAAAGATAAATCAGCCCCTTGAAATTACATCCATACTGGATGGCTCTGCAGCACATGAGTTCTAAAATGTGCCATTTATAGTATGTAGTTTAGTTTTAAGTGAATTTTTCATGCCGGAGATGAAGGTTTGCACTCTGTCTTCAATCCTTGTCTCCAAGTAGATTTAGTCAAAGATTTTTTTTTAAAAATATGATTTTATCCAACCATAATCACACTGTAGATACCATGTGTGGCTATTGTATGAAAAATTTATTTTAAAAATGTGTCATTAAAGATTAAAAATATTGTCATGTATGTAATCTGGGGTTTTACAGACAGTCAGTTCCGTCTGGTGCATTGGCTGTGGTAAATTTAGCATGCCTTCCCCTCTACTGATCTAAAAATCTACAGCACTGAAGGTTCAACAGAAGGAACCCAGCCATTAAAATGACAAGATAGCTTGAATCATATAAAATTCCACTCTGAAACTTTTCCCAAGTTCAGTATAGTGTTTTATGCAGACTCTTCACCACCAGCAGTCGTCTACATTAGACCACAGTTTCTCATTAAACTTCTTTTAAAATCTGGGACAGGGATTTTAGCTTGCCTCACTCGAATTTGACAAGAGGAGTTGTTAGAACAACTGCATACATTAAGGGATAAAGTATTTATACAACAATGAAATAAATAGAGCTCAGTGGCCACAGGTGAATACATTTGTCCTAACACCGAAAAACTCGGTCTTTTCCTAGAAAACACAGAGGGGTCAGTGTCACGGTACTCTCATTGCTTTTGCTATCTTTTGTCGCTTGTGTCTCATTTAGGTCAGAAATTGTGTATTGCCAGCTCCGTTTTGTCAAAGCCAGATTGAATACAGACTACCACTGCCAAGGGAAACCAAGCAGGGCCATCACGCCTGCCAGTCAGAATGAAACTCAGACAGGTTGCGACCTCACTCTTTGTTGAATGCGGAGAGGCTGGCGTGCAGAATCGGAGTAATCAAGGAAGCACTGCTACTCTACTGTGTCTGGCAGGCAAAGAAGGTTTAACGCTGAGATGAGGACGTTTTGTTCTGAAGGGATGGATTTAAGAAACATGGTTGGTGTCTCAGTTACATTACATCCTTTGGCTGCAAAGAAACAGGCAGCAGAATTATGTAAGATGTGGGATTAAAGGTCATAGGAACACAGACTGAGTAAAAATGCCACCAATTATGAGCTATTCATCTCCTACTATTCCAACAAGTATGAGCAGAACTGGAACCACTGTGGAGGGAAACACTCTCCTTTTGTCATTGGTTCTTTTTTTCTTGTTACCCTTTCTTGGCACTTCTCTTTTCTGTAACTTACATTCACCACTGACATACGTTTAAAAAGAGATAAAAAGTCATGTTTGCAAAAAGTATTATTAGTCCTTTTGGTGATGTCCATTATGGACTGTATCTCTGATGAACTTGTGATTTGAGTTTTTGATGTGTATTTTTTTTTCTGTGCCCATTACTGCAAATACAGCAAGTTCCCTTTGGGGATATTAAAGTCAGTCAAACTTACTTGTAATGTGCCCTGATCCATCATAGCAGGAGGTTGTACTGAGATGTAGAGAAGGGAAATTCAACTGCAAAATGACTATTGACAGAGATGCAGTGCATGACAGTGCCAAATGTATCCTATTCAAAGCCCTGAGGGAAATGCGATACAGATTCCAAAGCTTCAGGCTTGCATTCAGCCTCACTCATTAGAGCTCTTTTCCAATTACATCCATGCTTTCTGCATTTCTAATGGCACAGTTATTCAGGGGCCATTGTTTGGAGACCTCTGCCCGTGCTCCAGAGTTTGGAGCCTGAGAGGATGAATGTGAAGGAGTTTATGTTTTGGGGGAACAATGGCTGCTTCAGGCCCTGATCAGACAGAGTGCTCTTTGCAGGTTGCAGAATGCGAGGCGCACCACACTGCCTTTTTTGTTGAAGCCTGAAATCTAAAAAAAGAGCAGCTTGCAGTGTCTTTTTTTATTGTTGCTAGGCAACCCCCGAATCACCTGTCCTTAGCCTAAACGTTATTTTGCTGTGAAGTAAACCCACTCCAGTCCTGCTGTTTTCTATTCAGATCATGGTAACTAAGGTGGGTAAAGTTATATGGCTCCAGGTATCTAGCAACAGCCATCACTAGTTTGTTCCGAACCAGTCTGATTATCCCCACTTGTTGTTGTCACCACTGCAGAAGACCTGTATCTCAATTCATAGGACAATGTGAAAAAACGTTAATGTTGGGGCACTTTTCCACTCTAAGTTTTCTCAACTTGAGGCGCATAGAGTGGAAAAACACGAGGCGCTCAGCAACGCGAAAGCAGTGAGCAAAAAGCTTCACTCTCATTGAAAAAAATTACAAAAAGTCTCTCCAGACTGCTAAAAAAGTGCTCTGTCTGATCGGGGCCTTACTCCGCATGGGGTCCTGAGAAGCAGGGACTGTTTGTCCATGAGAACAGCCCAGGAGACTGCAACAGACACCACGAGAAAAGACACAGAATAGAAGGGGAGTAAAAGAGGGACACCACCATCACCGCTGCTGCTGATGCTGTCCACTGACTCAGGCAAAATCTCCAGTGTTCCTCCTGTGTTCTGTCACAGTCCGATTGGCCAATTGGCATTCCTGCATGCGCCATGGAACATCCAGCTGAGACCTTGAGGGAAAATGCTCTCCTAAACAAACACTACAGCCAGTTAGACTGAAAGAATTACTTTCTCTCTATCAATGACTCAGTCCCTGTGTGCACTCTGTGATTGTATAATTTTCCCAAAAATGTGTTTGGGGTTGGGTGGTGGGGATGCAAGGGGATAATTCAATACCAAAATAAAGAGTAGGAAAGCCAAAGTGAGAGAGAGACAGGAGGCAAATATTGAAGACAAGATAAGATTATGGAGGTGATAAAGACAAATACTAAATATGAGAGCTGTGGCGACATATGAAGAGCTGAAATTAATGGCTAAGTAATAATACACTTTGTATGTACAGAGTGCACAAGTTGGTAAGTGGTTTTAAAAGCACCCGGGATGATGTGTCCCCGCTGTGGTGCTCCGCAAAGAGAAGTGGAACAATTGAAGCATGCACTTGAAAGCACTCAGATATTTTTTAACCGCAGAACACTTTAGAGAATGACCAGAAACAACTGAGGAAAAATGTTTGAAAACATGTTTAAAGATAATTAGACACAAATAGGCACCCTAGTGTTTGTGTGTGTGTGTGTGTGTGTTATTTCCTCTCAGTTTACGATACTTAATTTTTTGCCTCTTTTGCTTTCTTTTCTTTTCTTTCCCTTGGAAACTAAGCAACAAAGAATACAGCACAGAATAAATTCTCTATTTTACCAGGTCAGTCAGGTACCATTGTGCCTAGGATTTAGTTTAGGCAGTTAGGAGACAGCCTCATCCAGAGTGACTTAGTAAAAAAATTGTAACAATAAAAATAAGTGAACATCAGAGGTTAGACTGCCATTTAAAAGCAAGAAATGTAGGGAGAAGTGCTTGCAAAATGTTATTAAAAAGTGCAAAAGAGGGAAACAGAGTTAGGCCATGTGGTCATGCACAGCTAACTCTGTCATCAGACCTTATTAAAATCAGATGAAAAGCTGCAGAGAGGAAGCTGGTGTTGGAAGAAAGTGTGTTGAAAGGCTGTATAAATAAATCTTGACTTTACAGCTTTATTCTGGGTTTTAACTTATGTCCAATTCTAGGTAGCAGTTAAAAATTTGCCACCTGGTGCAGATATCTTGAAGTACTTACTTTAACAGTGACCTTTCCTCCTTTTCCCTTTGACATCTGGAATATTCTTCAAAAGAGTTGAATGTCATACAATCCACACACATGCTTAGAAGGAATATAAGAATATATGCCTGAGCAATAGAGGACTATGGACTCATTGTGAGAAAGTTCCTCACTCCACTCGATTTCATTCAGACTTATCTATTCCTCAGTGGCACTGGACAATTACACATTGAAAAAGCCTGCTTTTCTCTGCTTCCTCTCTTCTTTATCAAAGCCAGCACAGCTGTAGAGGCAGATAAAAGGCAATAATAATCAAATAAAACTCTTTTCACTCGCATATACACAGCATTGGCCAGGAGAGGATTTTTGACCCATGTGTCATACCGAATCAAGACAAGACAGTCACAGATGAAAGTACGGAGTGCCAAAATTAGGCCATATGTGATCTCATACACTTTGGAATTACTGGGGGATTTCAGTCCAAAAACACCCAGACATTTGCTTTGATTTCCACTGACCAGTGTAGTATGGTGTGGAAATAGGAACTGGCAAATTGAGCAGTTTATTTCACTTCTAATGATATTATCCATCCTTGCCCTTTTCTACATGGTGTTAAACTTCCACTTATTTATTCAGACTGCAGAAATGAAGCCTAAAACAAAGTATATAAAAGATAAAGAGTCTAAATGATAAAGCTTTACAAGACACTGGGGTCTCACCTGTTAAATGACATTGTTGAGAAAAGAAATCTTTTTCTTTTACAGTATTTCCATCTACATAAAACTTACATAGATAGGTTATTCACTGGCCCAAAGACCCCAGGACAGTGTCCATAAGCTGGTTCCTCTGTGTCTAGCCATACAGATACGCTAGTTTTGTTTATGTATACCCATGTTTTGAGGTATCTCTGATATTTTAGGCCATGCCACTATAGTGATTGAATGGTAGTTAGTTTGCAAATAAAGAAAAAAGAAAAAAATCCATACACATTGTTGTCAAGTATTGTCAGTGGAACTACTTTCAACTGAATAAATAGCCCCTTGACATCTCAAAAGCAGGGGAAACAAGCAAATCCATTTGTATGGGTAGATACGACAATTTGGTTGTTTAATTTGGAGGACTTGTTGTAAACTTGAATTGGATTTAGTTGGCAGATACTCAATATTCAAAAAAAAAACCCTGATCAGGGTGATCATACATGGTTTCTGTATGTGTGTTTCAAGTGAACAGCTGTGTTTCTGTGAAAGGAATGTTGGTGTTGAACATAATAGTCATGTATTAGTGGGTACAGGTGCAACTAAAGCTCAGCAAGTTTGGATGGATAATGAGACAAGAGGTCCCATTCATAGGAGCAGACAGTCAGATGTAAAGAGATGCAAAATGACTACAAATGACAACATTTTGCAGGTGAGCCAGAACCCTGAGGTGCTGCATTTGTTTCAAAAAATGCAGCTGAACTTTGGTATTTCGTAACACCGCAACTGTAGAGAGCTTGCCTGACCCCTGTCCAAAGCCTCCTGCCACAGCGGATCCACACTGACACTCTTCTGCACGGATATGCTGTTCATAATATGGATGGGGTGCTTTACTATTTATATAAAATATTATTGGAAACCATCAAAGTAAGCCTTGGATGCAGGTTATATTTTCACATCAAACTTCACATCAGCCTACTCTGCAACTGATGTAGGAAAAAAATAAGCAAATACAAATGCTGGATTGGATTTATTTATATATATTATATATTAAAAGACTCCGATTTATACCAGGATCAAAAAAGAAAAGAAAAGAAAAATCAGGACATCCCTACTTCTAACTGAGCTCTGTGACTTTCCAACAAGAATTTTTAATTAATGCACAAAGTAAATCTTGTTAACTTCTAAGCCAACTACGAACTATAATACACATAATTTCTCTGTTATTTTTCCTTCTTGCCCTACATTTCCTTTAGGACAGCAAGTAGCACTGTATCTAGATTGTATTTCATGCTAAACACATTGTGCAACATTAAAGGTCTCAGTTGAGAGCTACAACAAGCAGCAATTTCCTTTCGATCCATATCTCCATACTGCAATATCTACAAGAGCCTCTGAACAATAAATCACTCATGAATTTAATTAGATGAATTGTATTAAACTGATCCCTCATCTTTTCAAATACAACCCACAAGAAAAAAAAGACGACTGCCATTTTATCACATTTGAAACTGTATTGACAGTTTTTACAAGGAAGTGGCTCCACAATATGTTTGTTGCAAACCAGAAACACAAAGAAAAGGCTGTAGAAACAGCAGCTGAGACACAGAGGGGGGAAATAAAAACAGCTTCTCTTGTGAAAGTGGTGAGGTGCTGAACAGAAAGACAGCTGGAGAGAGTGAATGAGAGAGAAATGAAAGTACCGGAAAAAAAGACAAAAAAAACAACACAACACAATCCTCAATAGAGGGATACACTATAACCCTCTGGCAGCTTCACAATTAAGTAATGCTGCAAAGAATGTCATTATCACTTGAGAGAAAATAAGAATCTTTCTTTTTAAACAGGATTCTGTACTGTATGAATTATTTACCCTACTTAAAATTCTCTGCGCCAAAACACATGTCAACCTCATAGCTGATGAGCTGTTTTCTCAGTCATCTATGAAACCAGATATTTCTGCTTAAAGATGAGCTTCTTGCTTACGATGATGCCCAAGACATGATATACCTGTAATGAATTTACTGAGGCTCCAGATGAAATACACCTAAGATGAACATAGGGAGGAGAGGCAGGAGATGCATAGAAGGCCTACATTATTGTTTTTAGCCATATTCACACAACTTTATAGCTCTAAAACACATTATGTGGTTCAACTGTTGGTACAGTTCCTGTGCATCTCTCTTCTGTTTTATTTTTTGTGCAAGTTATTTCCAACACTTACCGTTAATAAAATATGGAGCTGGTAGTAAACACTGCACAGGTAATTTTCAACAGTACAATTGCAGCAACAATAGGTACATTAGGTTGTGCCGGTGTTTTTGTTGAATGACAAAAGATTGAATCTATCAGAGAGGTATAATTTGCAAAGATAATAGGATAAATAGCAGAAATGGCTGTATTGGTTTGTATTTCTCTGCTGGTCATGGTAGAAATTTATGGTGCAACAGCTGAAGGGGACCACTACTGGGAGTAGGGGCGTGTCCAAATACAAATATGTTATTTGGCAAAGCATAAATATTGGGTTTTTTACGAATATTTGTTTCATACAAATATTTTTAAAATTATTTGTTTTCAGGAAGAAAAAAAAAACATGTAAAATATCAGCACACAGGTCAGTTACATCACTATCTTATCTCTCCTCTGCTCCACTGTTATATCTATAAGCAGGACTCAATGAGGGGAGTCACATCCACCTGCTACATGATGCACATTTTCTTATTTGGACATCATTCCTGGAGTTGAGGGTGGTCCCCAGATATAAAGCTGAGCTACGACACATGCAAAGTGCCCTCAAGGGACTCTCCATTACCTGTTGTTCCCCTTCTCCTTTCCTCAAAGTTAGGTTGTAAAAAATAGGCAATAAAAGTGAAAAATGCAAACCAATAATTGCCTTTGAAGTTATTCCCTACATGTCACACAGTGTGCTGTCTCTGTGTTATGGGTGTATAAATAGGTAGAGGTCTATCTGCAATGAGGCGATGGGCAAAGTTTTAGCTCAGTAGTCAGCACAGTCATCTATAATCTGGGAGACTCCAGTTTAAGACCTGGTGTGGGGACCTCCTTCATAAGGTAGTTTATGCATTCATTTATTATTTTTTTTATATATCATCATAAAACATGTGTCTTAATTAATATTAGTACTAATTCAAGATTACTATTAATGGTTTGGGTCAATCTTGTATTTTCTGCTAACTAAAGGAAGTTTTGTAACAACTAAATTTAAATTATAGAATTTTTAAAGATGCTGAACATGACAAATTAAATAATATAAAAGAACCCTGTGTTGCAATGGAAAAAATATATGTTATGTTCAGATATCTTTACACCAAACAGAAGCCTGTCTATTATGCATACATGTCAATGTGAATCAGGCTGTGCCTGGCATGCATACATGTGGCCTCCCAGTCACATGCAAACAAATACACAGACAAGCTACCCTGTGAAAAAACTGTGAAATTACTGTGTGGGTGGCTGCAGAGGTGTTCGTCTGTTGAAGGTCCTAGATGATATTGTATGTGACATCACTACAGAAAGCATTAGATACATACATTTATACAGCTATAACAGATGTATTGAAATACTCTTTTGTTGATGCTTTCATTCAAAATGCATGTTTCAAATGTATACTTAACAACATTACCTTGCACATAAAGTGGAATATAATGTTGTAACCAAGTTATTCTGAGAAAAAACCCTCTACCTTTGAGTATTAATGGAACACTTGACCTGCTGAGTGTTCAGAAAATACAAGAGCTGTTGTACTGCACACTGTCATTTGCTCTTCAACTGCAGAGAGAAGAACCAGATGAGGAGAATGAAATGAGATGTAAAGGAGAAATAAGAGTGGCAGCAAAATAATATGATCAGGTACATGAGGCAAGAAAAAAAATGAACAGCAGAAATATCAATAATGTCTGTTTGAGTTTTTGTCTCAAACAGCTAAATAAGACCTTCAAATAAGTTTTAATAATCTCATAAAAAGGAGAACAACTTCAGGAGTAAAGATGACAAAGGTACCAAACAGGGTCACATGGATGAGGGGATGATTGGTGTAATTCTGAGCATCAGGAAATGGAAAGCTGCTTTCATGTGGACACTGGCAATTTAAGCAGAGCTGAGTGAAAGGCTAGAAAACAGCAGCTAGTTAAATGAGTAGAAACGTGTAGAAGACACACAGAAACACAAGTGTCTGTGTATGTAATCACAGGCATACTCTCACACACATATATACACTTATGCTGTGGCCCACAGCCAGATGAGAATAAGCTCCAAATTCCATCTAGTACAGTGAAAGCAGATCCTGTGTTCACTGAGTGGTTGGTGCTGCAGGCCTGCTGGGGCCAAATGCAGACTCTCCATTCACACTCTGTTGACCTCCATCAGCTGGAGCACTAACGCTTTTTGGACTCTGACCTCCACTGCCGGCTTTCTGCATTCAGCTTTACACTACCTTTTTTAGACCGGTGCACTTTTACTGTGTTGAATGTGTTATGCTTCAAAGGAATTTCACTCATCATTCTTTTGTAAATGCACTGATTGGAAAGTGTTGTATGTATTCTCTTTTAACACTATTAATGAATTTTGATACATGACAATAGAGATTTTTAATATATATACATATATATATATATATATATATATATATATATTACAAAGGTTTACTAACAGAAGTTTTGGTGATGGAATTATATCCATAGTGAATGAAGATGTAATTCTACATTTGATGACCACATTAGAAATTTTATTAGGTGTTGGGCCTGAAAGCACTTAAAAGTTCAGTGCTGAATTTGTGAACTGAGTTGCTAATGCATTACAGCAATTGTACTCTTGGTAACGCATTGAGGCATTCAACTGCAATTACCTTGCTGTTGAAAAGAGACAACAGCCTGATCATCACCATGTACACTCCCCCTACAGCAGGTAGGTTTGCATCACTGTTGTCAAGAACCTTTTTTAAGACTCTTTTTTTTTAAACTAAGAGGTTCCCTCTGTCAAAATTGGTATAGTTTTTGAACCTAAATAATAAAAACCAACACTTGTTTTAGTTAAAAAAAAAAATGTAAATGTGTTTTTAAATGTATTGTTAAAGGTAGAAAGTCAGGTGAATGAGAGACAGAGTAAACAAAGCTGTGCTGTAGCTTACAATCCATGGGCAGACAGCATGTTGTAAGGACCAAAACAGCATCTAAACAGACTGAAGTGACATTTGCAGGTACATTTATATGCTGTTTAATGTGCTGCAGCTGACAAGCTAATTATATGTTTGTTTGTTTGGTCATTGTTAAAAAATCTAAGGTGCAGGACAAGATGTGTGTTCATTTTTGTAAGTAGGAAAAGAAGGAGACTTCAGCTGGAAAGCTAATCTAATTATTTTTCAAAGACTGAGGCTCCTGTGTTGTGTAGCAGGCTGTTGTCTGTCTGTTAGTCAGTGTGATTGTTTGCCCATGATAGAACAGTGATGTTAGGGCTTTATGCAAATATGGTTTAAAACTAAGTGATTTAATCGGCTGTATAGAAGCAAGTTCTCCATCTAAGTAAACTAATGGGTAATAATGGTAGTCCAGCTAATTAATGCAAAGATTGGAGGCATCACCTTGAAATCAGGAAACATAAAATATAAATTTCTTCCTTTAGGTGTTTGGTGAGGTAAACACATTCAGTTGGACTTTGTGGCATACTGATAAAGCTATGGATAGGAATAATATATAGCGAAAAGAATGGTTTGCTACCTCATGTATCTTAGGGTAAGATGGAGAATGAAATCAACAGGTCGATTGGTGTGGTGTCAGTAGAGTGGTACCAGACTGTTGGGGTGAAAAGGGCAGTGAGCCAGAAGCTACTGCCCTGGATTTACCAATCGATCTTCCTTTTTATGGTCATCTAGGGTCAGGAGTCTTTACACCGTCTCAATTCGGACACATCCATTAGTACATTTTCATGTAGTGCACTGTATACATCGTATTCTTCTCTCTCATTTAAATGGTGAATTGCAACCTGGTGGAGCATTATCACAGAGCATTTTATGTTCTTGTATATGTATCATATAACATTTGAACACGACTGTCACCCACCAAAATATCACTTGACTTCAATTTTATTAAAGGTAAGAAAAACTTGCTTTTAAGGCTTTTATACCATCATTCTGCAATTGGAACAGCAGTGTACTTGCTGACAGCATCAACTCAGCTTCAACACAACAACCTGACTGTACTGTGAGAAAACAATCTCAACTCAAAGTTCCATTATTAGTTTTTTTCTCATAGAAAATACATTGACAGAAAGATGCAGTAAATTATGTTATTCAGTCTATAATGTAACTATAACAAAAATCCAAAATTTTATGTAGTATAATAAAATAAAAGGAAATTTAATATAGACTGATCTGCTCGTTTTAATACATTCATATTTATTGAAATGTGGTGATATCTACACATAAAAAACCCCAGAGGCAACATTGTTATTCTCTCCAGTAAAAACATAAAGCCTCACTTTACATTCAGACAAACTAATGTGGCAGCTACAATTGTGAGATTTCATTTGTGAGACCAACATTTATCTTCCAAAAGGAATTATATTTTATATCAAAATGCTTTGTGGCATATCACTAAAGAGCTGCGCAGATCAGTTCATCGGATCATTTTCTCCCTGGGATGACAATGCAGGAGTCAGGCTGCCACTGTGAGATGACCAGCTTTTCACCTGGCCAGCTGTGGTTGCTCACATGTCCGAAAGCATTGCAACAGATTTACAAACAGGTGTTATTTGGATAAACTGACCACATATCGAAACTCTACATGGTTACTTGTGGCATATTAACAGTCCTACAGTGAAAATCGCAACAACTTTTAGTCTGCTTTAAAATATCTCCTAGGTTGGCGATCCCTCCTCTTCTGCTACGTAATCAAGATGGCGACCATTGAGGGTCAGAAGTGTCCAGCATTCCACACTCAACTTTTTGACTCTTATGAGTGCACCATCTGGGTACCCATAGCGCACTGCATACTACCATAATAAATAGTTTGAACGCACTTATGCACTCAAAATCGCAAATGTAAGCATGGAAGTACACGAATTGAGTCACAGCATTAGTCTGCTGCCATTGGACCTGGATAAGTGACAGAAAATGGATGGATGGATGGAATTACTGAGCAAATCTAAGCGCTACCATCTGTTGTGTTATGTTGCCCCCACAAACAATTCTCCATCAGGGCCAGCAGGATGAGCTGGTCCATCCCAAATTGCACATACAAATAATTCATCAGTTTATTCTGGCCTGCCTTGTTGCAGCTCTGGTCAGTAGGAAAACATCCCCAGCTGCCACACATACAGTACAATAAGATGCTTCGAATAGACACAGCTTTCTGTCTCCCTGCAACACTATTTTATGCACAACTGAAATCCAGAAAGGAGATTGTAGGCCACTGGTCAAAACATCCTCATTAGTGCCAGTGAATATACACAAAACTATGAAGTGTCTCTGGTTTTTTCCAAGATTATTAGGCTTCTCCAGCAAAAATCAAACGGACACACTTATGCAGCAAGACACTGAGTGCCATCAGAACTGTCAAAACTAATGTAAGATACACCATCATCTGCCATTACAATGATATGTGTGAGGAAAGTACTTGTTTCATGCAAAGCTGGGGTAAGCCATCAAGCACTCAAGTCATCAGTGAAAAAATGTGAATTTATTGTGTCTTATGTAGAATGTCATGCTGTTTATTCTTGCATGGGCTTATATGTGTGTATGGACAGTAGAGACATGTCCCTACCAATATGAAGATGTTGCTGGAATGTCCCTACCAATATTTTTACCAATCTAAAACAATCTAGCTGCTTTAACTCCAGGTAATCTTAAAGTATAATATCTGTAGACTTGCCAGGTTTGTGCATTTTTTGCAAAAAAGTGAATTTATGAAAACATAAAACAATTATGATAATTATGATGAAAGAGCAGGATATGGGAGATACTCGATCTGATGATCTGGCATCCCTCAACTTAAAGCTGTATATATTGTTGACTAGCAGCAGCCTGGCAGCAGCAGCAGCAGTAGTGGAGTTGATGAGATAGAGAATCTGAAACGATTAGTATTTATAGTTTAGATGTTCCAAATGTCACAGAATTGAAAATGACTTCACTGAACAAAATTAAGATTTCATATTATATTTAATTTCTGGCATTATGTGTTGGTAGCTAATATGTAATTGTTGCTCAGACATGTTGTTTGATCAAACAACTTTATTACTGTGGATGAAAATCCCTCCCAAAAGCAAGACATCTTAAGACATCTGGTCCTTTTTAAAGAAGAACAAAAGTATCAGTGACAGTTGAGCTTTTTAAAATCCTCTACAATCAATCCTAACATTAATATTTGAAATTACTGGGAGAAACATTAACTATTTAAAACCATCTCTCCCCTTTTCCATGAGTAGATCAAAAGCAGAGTTATTATTGCATATGTGTCATTAAGACATGAACATTATTTCTAACATAAATTAGCCATAGCTTGTCCAACTGATTTGTTTGTGACTGCCAGGCATCATTTTATGAAAATCCTGCCAGCAGCAGCCTGAGCAGCACAGAAACACACAAACAGGTGAGCTGCAGCCTCTCAGGTGAGCTCTGATGTCATAGTGAAAGATCCAATCATATGTTAAGGAGTTGAATGAAAAGTAATACAAATAGAAGTTTTTGAGAAGATTTAAAGATAGATTTGATCACTGTGGCTCTGTGATGAAACTCTTGAGTTTTGTCGCCCAAATCCATAAACTGAAAGAAGGACAGAATCTCAGGTGAGGTTTGAAAGCTGCACATTACCTACAGGTTTCTATACATTTATTTTATCATTTATTGTGACAGTCTATTCTTTGGTCTCAGATTTATAGTTAAGTAGTATATCAATAAAATAAAATGTAAAAATCAGAGAAACAATCATGGAGAAATATCATCAGGGAAGTCAGCAAATCCATATTCAGTACAATAAACATTTTGCAGAGTAAGGCTCTTTATGTGTGTATGTGTGTGTGCACTTCTGCCCATGAAAGAGGAAAGAGTGATAGACAGCAAATACATATACACAATTATTTTGGCCGCCTGACAAATGTCCCTAAAACCAAACCTATGCCCTTGTATTCTTGTCAAATATGTTTCAAATATGTCAAAACAACATGTTTCATTATTTCTTATATTGTTCAGACAATCAAAACAGCGCAGTGAAATGGGATTTTCATGTGGGAGAGCGAAATGAATATGGTTCAATTTGGTATGTCGGTATGAAACTGCACAAAGAAAAACAGCTTTGTGCATTTAATAGGACACATTCAAAGCAGAAAGTTTGCAAGTGCATTCTCCAGCGTGGAGTCTTGGAAATTAATTTTCAAACTTGACATGGAGAACATGCCAGAACACATAAGATTCAGTTGATTTACAATGCTACAGCAATATTCAGTCTTATTCAATCCAAGATTCAATCTGTTGGTGCAGATGAATTTTCACAATTTATTCCACACACAATGCCACCGTTCTGCCTGTAGGCCATGGGTGAGTGTGAGTGGAAGCAGCAATGTTTGAAGAAGAAATCTGTGATGAAGACAAACAAACTGACCAAATCATCTAACCAGACAAACAAACACTCACTACAACTAAGATTAGGATACTTTCCTTATAATTACATCAATTATCTTGCATCAATGCAATGTTTTTTTCTTTCCTTCAGTGCCTTTTTACCCCATATAAGTAAACAGCAAGAGCTTATAATGATTCACTGCTCTGACTGGATTCTGAAATAAGTTCAGACAGAGCTTATTAGTCAATTTCAAACACATCCAGTGTGTGTTTGTGTGTATATCCTACTGTACACAAAAGAAGAAAACCAAAATGTTTGTCACAAATGGCTGTTCACTTTTCACTCACTTTTTCTATTCAGACACATGAATGGCTCTTCGCATTCACACTATCACCCTTAAAGATACCAAACAACATTTTTTTAAATATGTTTTCATGTGTCTAGATTGTAGTGGATCTCTCACCTAGTGCATGCTGGGATAGACTCTTATGCATCCCTCCTGTATAAGAACAAAGTTGAAAAGGAAAGGCCTAATGAGCTGATGTCCTTTTCCCTCAGAAAAGGACTGTCTGGTCGATACTTTTCCCAAAAATGAATGGCACAGACAATGCAGCCTAAGCTCTATACCCCCCCTCCCTCATCCTCCACCCCCCCTACACACACTCACACACATACACACTACATTTCTTTATTTCTCTCTTTCTTCATCTCAGTATTGTGCGTTTCTTATTTTTTCCAGCCATTCACTCTTTCACAGGCTTTCTAATTTGATTCAGTTTTCAAATCAATGACAAATTGTACTTTGTTGCCAAAACATAACAAGGATTTGTACACACATAGGAAACAGAGCAAATGTGTTACAGCAAAATGTAAAAATCAAACAGCACATTCATGCTTACATTTCTGTCATGTTTTTCCAAGATCCCAGTAAGCTTTGTGACTTTTCAGGTCACCCTTGAACTCCCTTCACCAGACTGTCAAATTTTGGTGTCAAAACTATGTGCATGTGTGTTTGTCATAAAGATCTATTTTCACAGTGAACAACAGGAAAACTGCTAAATCTTCTCTCCTTTGTCCTCTTTTCAGTTGGTAAAAATTAAAATGTGTATCACAGCCCAAATCTGCCAAGGAGTAGAGCAGACACAGCTGACAAAATTGTTATGTAATGATCACAATATCATCAATATCAACTTAAATAGAGATTAATGTGGCTACATTGACATTTAAAATGAGTGATCACAGAGTAGGTTAGACGCAACAGAAATTCTTTCTTTACCTTTGTGCCACACAGCCCCTCACTGGGGAGTTTACATCATCGTTTTGTAAAAAAAAAAAAAAAAAAAAAAACACCAATCTGACATTTTGAGATTTATACACTCTGGGGACCGTTTGGAAGAAGCTCACTGTCTGAGGCAGAAAACTGTGTTTTACTGTTGATGGAAGACAGAAACAGGGAGAAAAGATGCATTTTCAAATGTGACTAGTTTAGGGTGGACATATATTTAGAAACAGTGAGGCTACTATTATTATGCTAATTAACCCAATCTACATTCACCAATCATAGGTAATATGCTACCAACTGAACAACAAGCTTACTGAGAAAAACTTAAAATAATTGTCCAACAAAAAGACAAAAGGTAGGATAGAAAAATAGTTCCAAAATTGAAATCTGATTAAATAAGATCCATATTAAGATAAACAAGCAAAACTGAATCCAGTGTTTACTATTACTAGTTATATCATTATAAGAAATATGTCTTTTAAACAGTTTAAAAGCAAGGAGGGTTGAGAAAAAGGAAGCAAACTGAGACTAAAAACTGTCACTCTCCCTCTAAACACTATGAAAAACAAATCCTGTTGGTACTATTTTAAATGCAAATTTAACCTAGTTGGATATGAAGTGCCAGAAGTCAACAAAACCACATATTGAGTTTCTTTTTTTCACTGCAGGATGACATTTAGACATCAGATTTGTGTTCAAATGAAAAAGAAACAAAGCAACATCTTGCTCCTGTTGGCCTATGGAGAAAACACACCTGGCTTTAATGTTATTGGTTGGATTTGCCATTATAACATATGTACTGCTGCTCATGCAGTGAATGCAGACTGTATGAAAGCACTCGTATGTGGGAATAATACTAAATCTAAAGCAGGTAGTTGACTTTTCTCACCAATTTGATCCAACAGGTGTATATCTCAGGCAGCTGCAGTAATTGGGTATAACAGCTCTATAATCATCAATTGATGGTCTGCATGCAGCCCATGCAGGTGATATTGTCATAATCAACATTAATTTAATATAAATGAAGACCCTGGCTGTGCTTGTGCACAGAGACATTACTCAGTCCTTTTAATAAATCCTTTTGTCTAGAAGAACAGGCAACCAGTGAAAGGACTGAGTGATGTGAGGAAATATCAAGTTGGCAAACAGAAAAGTGCAGAGTTAGACAGACTTTCTTATAATTTCAGCAGCTAAAAAATCCACAGAGAGACCTGCAGGAGCTAATAACTAATTACAGTAGGCACAGCTGCTGCTCACTCGAGCAGGAAGGCACCGGCATGTGGGAAGACATCTGGTGGGCAGGTAAAGAAACAAAGAGGCTGAGAAAGAACAAGGAAGATAAAAAAGAACATACATAAGAAAATACAAGCACTATTAATTGGAACATAACATGTCACTGTGCATGAATTTATCACTGGTGCATTTTATATAATTAATAGTATAATATGTGCCCAAAATATCACTCAACTCTGTGTTATATTTTGTAATAAGCAAAGTAATAAATCGTTGTCTTAGTTGCCTAAACCTGCACACATTCAACAGAGGGTCAGAAAATGGAAGGTTAATATAAACAAACTCCTATTCACTCCTATGACTCACTTGGAATCATTGGCCGAAGTTTTCGTTTATGTAAGAGAACTTGTTGAGATACCGTAACATAGTGTCAAAAGAGACAGGAGAGACAGAGCAAGAGATCTACGATGATATTCAAATCTTTTTAAAAAATCTGTCCAGCAGAGTGAAAAAGAGGCTATGCTCATTTAACCTTTACTAATAAGGAGGGAGAAGAAATGACAGGCAGACAGAGTCACCGAAGGGATGATGAATGAGCAGAGAAGAGAGGAAGAAATAGAGAAACAGCAAAGACAGAGAGAGAGAGAGAGAGAGAGAGATTGAACAAAGGCAGAAACTACTTTATTAAGGATGGTCACTGAATATCTGGAGGAGGAACAGGGAGGAGACCAAATAAAGGACAACCTCCCCTTTCAATCCTGTTCATCTCTGGCTAGTTCACATACTGTAAGTGTTTTTAAAACCTAGTACTGAAATTATTCCATCTGTACAATTTACTCAAAAGATCATCAGAATGGCACCATAAAGTAGGTATAATTACAGCCAACTAATGACAAATTGGCTTGAATTTCCAAGAGGAAATTAATGTGAGAGAATGTGGGTGCAGCAAGTGATATAACTCACAGATGGCAGAATTAACATGAAGCTGTTTAAGTGCTTCTATTTCAGCATATTCCCAGTTTAAACTTGACTCATTAAATTCTTATCAAATGTTTACAAAACAACCGAATTCCAACAGTTTTTGTTGGCTCAAAAATATTACACAATTGGGGTTTCTCCATCAACGCTGTCATGAATAATTAATTAATCATAAAACTGTTATTAATGGGAGAAATAAACTGACTTAACACATAGAGTAACCCATAATTTTGCAACCACTTGTTGAGGGCTGGCTGCAGGTAAATGCGAAATAAAACAGAAGAGCTTATTACCAGTTATGTATTGCTGTTAAGAAAAAGGTGAATCAAACACACTGAAATGTTCCATACAAATGTAAGAAACATCTGCAAACATGTATTCAGAAGTTAATTCTAAATTAATTAAATTAAAGATGATTGATCTATCAGCTGTCTGAGATAGCCAAATCCAGATGGTATTTTCTTAAGTCAGTTACAGTCTATTTATATTTGCCAGGATTGTCTTGACTGACATGACTGTTCTGTTATGATGGATACTTACTTGGTATTAATACATTGTTCTCACATGCCAGTTTGTTCTTGGTATCAATCCTGTCTTGGTGTGTCAGTCCACGCACAGTTTGTATGTTTCAGATACTAACTGGAAACAAAATAAAGTTGACACCTCTGAGGACCACACATTGAAAATTCCTGCTTTAAATCTGTATGGCAGCACTGCAGGATTACTAAAAGATTTTAATCATATCTGCTTCCCTTCAATTGGTATTACTGCTCCCTGTAAAACTGAGACAATTAGATCTGACAAAAGATCCCTGAGGATAAATGATCTGCTTAAAGAACATTAGATGCCCCATTATATGTCTCTGAGCTAATAACTATCAAGAGACACAAACCAAGGTCCTTGTTTATTGTCTTATTCATGCTCCTCCCACCATCCTATCATGATGACTGTGGGAAAATATTATGCTTCTTTGTTGATAAGACTGAAGGTATTTGAAGTTATGTTACTGCTATTTCCATGAAGGACTGTTATCCAACTCACTGTAAGATCTTGTAGACATACAGTGGATATACAGATGGGACAATTCTTCAACCCATTATTAAAGCACATTAAAAATAATGATTGACCGATCATACTTAATACATTCTGAAATGCATATGTTAACAGTACAACTACATTGCAACTATACTTGCTTGAATGCACCACAGTTTAATTATACAAGCCGTATACAGCATGGTAATGATGCATATGTTGCAGGCACCAGAGGTAATGTTACAGGCACCAAAACAAACATTAACAGCATTGCATAGCCTGGCATGTCAGCCACATGTTCTCTCTCATATACCCACACACACAAACACACACACAGATGGCAGACCCAGCAACATCAGGATAAAATCCAATTGCAGACCCAACAAAAACTATACCCAATAAACAATAATATTGCAATAGGCAATAAGCTACTATAGTCTAAAATGGTAAATTAGCTTACTTTGATGATTACAGCAGGAGACAATGGGGCTTGGTTTTGAACTGAAAAATGATTTCATTATAGTCCAATGCTTCAGTCAGTTCTCTTTGAAAGAAGAGCAGGGAGAAAGAGTTCAGTCTGTATGTCATCACTGATGCCCTGATGCCAGTTTTTATCCAACAGACAGTTGAAAAGAGTCTTTTAACAGTACAGAGTGTTGCTGCTGCTGACGGGGAAAGGACTGAATTAGAAGCCACGTATGTGTTGTTAATACTTGGCACTTGTTGAGGAGAAACTGGTGTAGGAGTGGGTGTCTGGGTTGAGAATGATGGCGGAACTTGACCTGAATTTGCTTCTTCCTGCTCCTCATGACGTTGTTTTGTGACAAACTCAAGCAAACTGCTTTGTTTTGCCATGATTTTTATCTACATGAAAAGCAGCTGGCCAGTGGCGAAAAAATCTGACCTATCAGCATCATCATATAGTAAACAAGAAGCAAGAAACAAGAACAGTTTTATTTTATTGGTTACCTTGTCAGATAATTAAACATTATGGACTGACTGCTATTCACTGGATGACTCAACAAAAAAGGAAGCCTTCTAAATGGGTACAGCTCAGCACCAGCGATTATAGCTACAGTATACAATGTGGGTCCTCCTTCTGGAAATTTAAATCCCAAATATTAAAATGACACGCCAAAGTATATGCCAAACTGCCCCAAGACAGACCAAACATGTTATGAGCTACATTCCTGTTTTGTTGACTACAAGAAAGCATTTGATCAAAGGACCAAAACTTTGTTAATAAAGCAGTCAGTATCCTGGGAATTATGTTCATTACAGAGATCAGGATGGTGCATGGGCACGTTCAAAAATTCTCATTAGACATTTAAAAAAAAACATTGTCATGAACTTAATTTATGGTTTTGCAGTATCATCAAACATTGACAGACTGTCAGGTGTCCAGGAAATCTGTGGTAACTGAAACACATTAAACACAAAAGCAGATTACCAACCACTGTGTCTGGCCAAGAATCAAATCTCAATCAGTAAACACAATCGCCTCCCTGTCAAAGGAAGGTCAAGTTGTTTCACCTCATTGTGCTTCCAAGGAGAGATGTAGGCACAGTTACACTTCTTACTCCAATACACATATTATTAATATATTAGAGAAGCACAACAGAATTCTTAATCATTCTGACCTCTTGTATATTATGCAACCACATCATAATTGTTACTTAGAGCAAAGGAAGTGTGTCCTTTCACCAACAAAAACAGTAGCTCTGAATGTTCCTCTTAGAACTGAAAGTGAGCCATTACATACAGTGTGTATTCATTTTGACTGCTCCATTAATTTGATTTTATCTTCACTGATCCTTCCAGTTGCTCTTTCAACATCCGGTAAGATATAAAACTATTAAACAGCTGGTATAAAATCTGCAGTAACAGAACTGGTTTCATTAACATTGTTTTAAAACTCACCCGGCTATAACAATATGCCTCAGGATTTTTTTTTTAATTATATTACTCTCTCCTTCCAGCAGGAAAAAAATAACTTACTCAGCTTTTCTAATGAAAAAAGAAATAGTGTAGGCATTCCAACACAATGCTCACATCTTCACACTTCACACTTAGTTTTAACTATCTACTCGTAAGTGGCTTTAATTACCCAAGTGTACAACTGTCTTCTCAAATTAGATAAGTTCACCACTGCATACACATGAGAACTGAGAACTAACCCTGTGTAGTTTTCTTTGCTTAACTCAGGCTAGGATTGAGTCTAATCATGTGTTTATTAGACATAAGGTTAATCAAGATCAAAATAAATGAGATCAAAATTCTTTCTTAGGGCCTATTTTAAAGAATTCAAAATATACAATTGTATAGTTTATGATACAATAGAACAGATATACAGTAGATAGAGAGACAGCATTCTGAATGCTGGTATAGATCAGGAAAGAGTTGATCACCTTTATTTTCAATCATTGAAAGGAAACATTTGATAATACTTTATTTAAAGGTTGTTTTCAAATTGATTTTAAATAATGTTGGAATAAAATGAACTGATATACTGCAATCTTTAAAAGACCACTTTCAGCACTAACCTTGGAGACAAATGCACTGTCTTGAGAGATGAGAGAAATGAGATAAAATTACAAACAATGTTAATACATGGATGTATTATTTCCTGTGAATCCTTCATGCATAGGAATGGCAGGCTCCACCATCATAGAAACCTACTGTATAGACAGGTAATTAGAAAATACTTTGAATAATATAAATATTAATTTCTAAAAAAATCTGCTTCTGATTTCAATTTTTCTGGACAGAGTTCAGTTTACTTGTCATGAAGAAGTACCACACAGCCTCTGAAAACAGTTACCCATGATGACCCTGATGACATCTTCAAACTCATTTTCTTTTCAGTTTCAGCTTGACTTCAAACAGAAAACCTGTTTTAAAAACTGGAAGTTTGGAGTTGTAGGCATTTACGAGGCAAAGAGGGTTTGATGACAGATGCTATCAAGTTGCATTATATGATCCAAGGTCTATTGGGCATGACTCATACTAGAGACTAAAAGTTAGTATATCCCAGCCTCCACTACTTTGATTTTGACCATTTAGCCCCCAAACTTTATATAAGTGCAATACTGAATCACTAGAGTACTCTTTTAAGATTTTATCAGTTCTTTCAAGAAAATGTCTCATAAACTTCAAACAACTATATACAGTAACTAGTGTATAATTTGTTGGTAGAGAGTACACCAGAGTACTATAGAGTATGTAGATAGAGACATATTTTTAGTGCGTCAGAATATATCTCTATTTTGGCTACAATTAGTATCATAAAGTATTTTCTTTGGTTAACTGTTATATATGTAATGCTTGTATCTTGGTCTACAGCACAAAACTACAACACTGTGCCAGCAGTGCTTTATGAAAAACTTTCTCATAGCAACACCAACTAGAGAGTTTGAGGCTAGGTCACTGACAGTACTGCTGCTGAGAAGTCAAACAAAGATAGGGGAACGACACATCCTTCCCTGATTCTGATCATCAATAACCAAACCCAGCTGCTGGGGTGAGTTGCACTACTGTGGATGAAACTACTGTCAGACACAGGCAGCAGTGAAGAAGGGCCAGAAACTCTCCTTGAACTCAAGTAGATAGTCATGAATTCAGAAATGTGGATTGAGGCCCATACAGTTCAGGGTAGAATATCATGGACAACATGATGAGCAAATACTTATACTTATGACTGAAACACAATGAATAGTGTGTGTTAAAATGCCTTCAATAATAATGAAGTCAGAAGCTCATTTTATACTTGTTCTTTCTGGGAAACAGGCTTCTATTAAATATCAAGAGGTCAATCAGTTCAAGCCTACAACTTAATGCAAATGTCCTTCTTTATTCTATAATGTAATTTTTGTTGTTCTTGTTGTATTTTAGCATTTGATATTGATTAACTCATGATTGACTTATGATTAACTACTTTATACTAATATAAACTGAGTTTATTAATAATATTTACTGTCTAATTTTATGTTTATTTGATTTATTTATTTATTTTTACATCTTGGGAACATGATGGAAATAAAGTTCTCATTTTAAAATGTGAGCCCTTGATTTCAGTGTGATTTGTCAATCCTTATATAATTCAAGTTAAGAAGCTGAATCAAAAGAAGGAACTGGTCAACTAAAAAATAGGTGAAGGAGTATAAAGTTGCAAAATCCCCTTCATTAGCAAAGCTCACAAAGTCAGACATTGGCATGAGATGTTTGTATCTCTGCAGGAATCATAGCTTGAAAAAAAGAATAGAGAAAAAAAGAGTTGGCTTGAGCCCATACTATTTCCATTTCAACATCTTGACATTTCAGTAAAGATAAGCTGCAGAGAGGAACTATCCTGTAGAATTGAATGTGAATAAGTATGCAGCCTAGTATTCCTAAAAATCACATTCATATTGAAGGATTTTGCTGTGCAGGATTTACATATGTGCAATGCCAATGTTGTGTGCCAATTCAGGAAGCAGTGTGTGTCCTTTATGTGGAGAGACAGAAAGTAAGGGGGTGGATGTCGGCATGGTAGATGGTCATGAAGACACTGAGACCACAGTTTGTATCCCATCAATCAATAAAGTTTGCTTCTTAGCTGCATGTTTCATTTTGTCATACTTAATCTTCTCCGAATCGTTCGATAACTACATTAATAGTAATAATGGTGTGATTTGCTTGAGTTAAGAATTAAACTTATTATGGTAAAGGTTTGAGTAAGGCTCCAATAAATTAATATAAGTCAATGCAATGTCCTCACATGTGACACAAATGTTTGAGTATGTATTAAGGAGGATACACTCTGGCTATAGTAACTAAAACTGCCCCTCCCCTGTCTGTCATAGTAAAGGGGAGTTATTGTCTACATCTATCTCCTCCCTTTCCATCTTCTATCCTCATCATCATCATCACTCTTTTTTCTGTAAAGACTTTGGATGAAGCTATAAGGCAAAGCAAAAGAACGAGAGAGGAGAGAGGGATGAGGATGGGAAAGAAAGAGGAGATGTGAGAAAAATGTGACAAATTGAAGAGCAAAGAAGCAGAAGGGGCAGAGGCAAGGGAGGCAAGGGAAGAGAAAAAAGAGCAGAGAAATAAAAACAAAGCTAGACAGCACAAGATTAAGTGTCTAGGAAAAATGGAGGGCAGCAGAAGAGATAAGGGGATGATGCTACCTTTCTGTTTGTGTACTATCTGGTGTTTGGGCTGAGGGAGAGATAATGAAACAACAGGGAGGGAGAGCCAGGGTTGAAATTAGGACTGACATCTTGAAAGTTTGTCCAAAAAAAGCAGACGGAAAAGTATCCTGTCTCTGAAACCTGTTCTGTCAAGATAGAAAAGTGTGGAAGTCTTGAAGAAGAGAGGATGAGAAAAGGGGACAAGCGATAAAATCTACGAGGAGCAAAATTATTAGGAAGGACTTCTGAGGAGATAAGATACAAGTCACAATACAAGAGGCTTTGTGAGAGATGAAGGTGAGAGGAGACAGGTGCACCATTTATAGAAGAATAAATGATAGTGTACCAGAAAGCAATAGAGCGATGGAGGGGGTGGAGGTAGATCATCAGCCAGCCAGGGTGTCATAGAGCGATATACAGGGTAGGGACTGATAAGGACGCATGGCAGCTAAGAGTTGGTCATGATAGATAGAAAGAAAAAATGAGACAAAGAGGCAAAGCTGCCAGAATCCACAGCTCATTGTCTGCAAATAATCTGCTTCAGGTCACCTTATTCAGCATGGACATGACTGTTTCCCCTACTCCATGCTACTCATAATTCTGCTCTCTTTTGCCTGGCACATACAGTGGCATAGTTTTGACCAAAAAGTTATAGAAAGAATTCTTCTGAACCCAATATTTTATGCATTGAAACTCAAAACATGGTCAGAAGGTTTTAAAGAAGTTAGATAATGAAATCCAAATGCTTCGACTGAGTAAAAAATGTCATTTTTACCTGAAAATAGAGTATTTTCTACCATTACTTCACTTCAAGTTTAACACCTAACTATTGTCCGAGATTTTTTGAAGTATTTTAGAGTGAGTCCAAATCAAGTCTTCAAGAAATCTTTCCAAAGCAAGTCTCGAGTCTCAAGCTTCAAATTGCAATTTAATTGTAAGTCTTTCAGATCTCTGAAGGCCAGCATTTGAACATTTTCCTTTCAAAGCAGTATATTGTATTACATATTCATGCTATGTGGCATGTTGCTCTCATATTGTTGTTTTAATTGTTCTGGGATATTGCCAGGTCAAAACTTGAGAAAGAATACAAAGAAGAAAGTTTGTTCTTTTTTAGGATTTCTCAGTGCAGTCAATTTCAAGTCAAGTCTGTCCACAATTAGTCACCCTTCTTCGTGATTTCAAAGTCAATGTTAATAGTTTCATTATTATTATTATTTCAAGGATGATTTTCTTTAGAGAATTTTCTGTTACGTTTCTAAAAATAATCTAACAGGGATGAAAAAGTTGGCCAGGTTTGAACTTCTCCTTTAAGCTGTTGTTTCATTTGTTAGAGAATTATTTTGTCTCTTTTTTGTGTGTACAAACAAGTGCAACTTTATGAATGTCTTCCAGAAGAGATTGCCTGAAAATGTGAACATTTATCCTCAAATTTACGATCATTGTGTCTTGACCCTGATCATGATGGTCAGCTTTACACTTTGTCTTGAAGTGTGGCCGCGCAATGAACATGTTTTCCTTTTTACATGGATGGATGACACTGTTCATATGAATTTCTTGTTTTGGCCTTAAGGACACCAGCCTCTAAACTGACCATAATTTTGTTTCCAAGTAAATTTTTTAAAGCAGTTTGATTCATTGCCATTGACTAACTAATTAGAAAGCAACCATGCAAACAGACATTAGCAGTGAAGTTTGCCCATGTGAATGTTTTGTCACTTTTGTCAACCTAAGGAAGAGGATGTGTGTCCATGTTTGTAATTTAGATATGAAGGAGACATCAGCAGGAAAGTTAATTAGAGTTGTTGTTCAAAGTTTATGATTTAAGATAGCTCTGAACACAATGTATTTCAACTACTACTGCTAAGACTACTAGTAATAATCATCATAATCATAATCATAATCATAATCATAGATGCAAACAAAAAGGCACATTTTTAAAACATATGGAAATCAGCCAAACCACCCCCCCCCCCACACACACACACACACAAATAAAAGTAAAAATAAAATTCATATTTAGTTATTGTACATTATAGCCATCAACATAAATATACACTAACTGAATCAGTCTCTATTAAGATATTAAGCATGCTCTCTCTCTTTCTCTCTCTCTCTCTCTTTGTCTCATGCACAAACACAATCTCTGCCAACAGCACAAAAGTCTACAGGGACCAGAATAGATGATGTCCTGCCAAGCACTGTCATCTCCATTTTAATACTCTTTAATTAGCTGAGTTTGACAGGCTCTGTTAATATGTAGCAGCTAAATGACTTGCATCTAAAGATTATCCACTGACCTACTAATCAATCAAAATGGCATAATGGTAGCCAACTTTGAACGCTGGTGTATTATCAAGAGAGTGGGCTGAAGCAATAATAATTTATGTGTTGGAGTTCACCGTGAGTTTCAGCATTCTGTGTGTGATATTCATGCAAATGCAGGCTTTCAGAATTGTAATTGTATTCCTGTAATGCCAATTACAATAACTTTAAAAAAGACTTGATTTTTGGTAAAAAAAAAAAAAAAAAAAAGACTTGCATTAGGGCTAGCACTTATTTGAAATTGTATGTATCATTCAAACCATTACAAAATTAAACATTCAGTCTCTAATATTTATGTCAGCATTTACAGTCTGTAAGATATTTTTTTCGCAGCAGTCATTTTTACTTGTCAAACAGGTTTTATAAGCAGAAACCTATAATGAATAACATGTAACTTAACACCAGGCTGAAAAGTAACGTTTTACCTCTGACAGGTGTGGTCTCATATGAAACTGACTTCCAAAAATTCTTGGAAACCATTGATAACATGAGAGTAGGGTGTAGTTATCGGATTTACCCCCAGGTAGCCTGAGGCCTACAGCTTGATGAAACTAAAATTGGCACCGAAAGGGAGAAGATTAGTCACTGTGGAAGAAATCCAGGAAATCCTGTACACAGTGACAGAAGATGACTACAGGAAATGTTTTCAGGAATGGGAGATGCACTAGGACAAGTGTCACTCATACATGCTAGAGAGCAACACATCACCCATAATGGTGAGAAGTTAAACCACTGGAAGTAAGCAAATACAACATTTTGGGGGCATTGAGTTGTGTTTTACACATACAGACAGATGACAAATTGAAGGAGAAAACAACATAAAGTGTCTTAGTAAAGTGTTGAACCGCCACATCCCACCAGAACAGCTTCAATGCACTTTGGCATTGATTCTGCAAGTCTCTGGCACTCTTCTGGAGAGATAAACAGCATTCTATCGACTCTCTCCAGAGTGCTGTCTAACACATCAGTCCAAAATATCCCATGGGTGTTCAATAGGGTTGAGATCTGGTGACTGTAGGCCATTGCCCATGATTCACATCATTTTCATACTCCAAACCATTCAGTGACCCCTTGTGCCCTATGTATGGGGGCATTGTCATACTGGAAGAGACCACTCCCATCAGGATAGAAATGTATCATCATAAAGAATTCACTCAGAACAACTTTGTATTGATTTACATTGACCCTTCACTCTAAGGGGGCAAATTGATCCAAACCATGCCATCAAAATGCCTCCCAAAGTATAACAGAGCCACCACATCCCCTCACTGTAGGGTCAAGCATTCAGACCTATACCAGTTTTTTCTTTAGTTTGTCACCTGTCTGTAGCTTCTTAAATGATGCATTCATGCATTTAGGTGTCATGAAATATTACCAGTTGTTATATCTTTACATTGGTGATGTCTGTTTTTTTTTTTTTTTTTTAAAACACTGAACATGTATTTATAGATGTGAAAGTGTTCCATGGTCCATGTGGAAATTACACATTAACACAAACATTTACTTTGGCTACATTCATAGATCATATTTTCATTATTTGTCCCATTACTACAGGGAAAGAGACTGCAAAGGCTATAAACAAGCATCAGATGTCAACTGCATCATGGAGTGGTGTTAAGTTCTTGCTTGGTATTAATGGCGACACTCTGCTATTTACAAGTTATGTCTCAGAGTAGGTGTTTCAAAAAAACAGCATGTCACTCTCGCCCACTGAATGATTAAATTAAGTAGACACAGTTGTAAAGCAAAATAAAATCCAATCTTTAACTCTGCATTAAAGGCAGAAAGTAGAGAGTCCAGTGACAACTTGTACAGAACCTTTGAGAGTTTGGCTCAATTTACTTCAGGTGCACAAAGGACAATGGTGATAAGCCATTTAGCTTTTGGAACAGACATATCAGTGACGGGAACTGGTGAAAAGGTGGCACAGACAAGGAGGTTGGGTTCTGTGATTGAATGCATGTTTATCTCTCTGTGTGTAAATTCTAATATAACGCTGCAGGGACATCTGTCATTTAGGACTTTTTCTCATATACTGCAGGCTTCCACATAACAGGCTGATTGGGGTCACTAGATGAGAGAGATTTATGGCAATGCCTGCTTGAACGAGCAATAAAACTTGACCATCCGTGTATACAGTTGACTAATCGAACTGACCTTGGTGGAATTCTCACGGGGAAATGAGAAAACAAATGGGATAGACAAGGACAGATGAACACAGAGAACAGAGAAAATGTAATAATACAGAATTTAAATCACCAGGATTTTTATTGGAAAGGAAAATGACTCTGATTCTGTCTTTCCTTGATGAATCCAGTAAAACAACTGCTCTTGCATAGCATTTAATTTATCTTTCAGACCATCATCATGGCCCCATTTCTTGCTTTATTTAATTAAAACAAACATGTAATGCAGGAGGAGAAGTTGCTGACTAAAAAAGAAAGAAATCTAAAGAAAGGACAGAAGGAATTCAATTCACAATCCTCCCTTTTCCTTCTACTGTATATTATTTCTGAGACACATTCCAGCACATATTGAAATCGTGTTAGATGCAAAAGGGGGGGAAAAAAATTGTCCTTGGGTGCATACGTGTATGTTTGTCCATGAGTTTGTATGTATCCTGGCCCATGGGTCTCTAATGCTGTTCATTAGCTGGCTGAGTTGTGTCAAGATGTTAAAGCAGGCTGCCAAAGCCTTGAGCCTTTGGTGTAAAGCTGCCTGCGATGAGATGACATTCCTCCCAAAGGAGTGGGCCTTGCTGTCTGTAACAGAGCATGGCAGACACAGAGCCCAGTCAATTAAACAGCAACACTGCTCACATCACAGCTGCACCACAGGAAATATTAGGAAATAAGGCAGCACATCTCAGGAGTAGGTGCAGTACACACATCTGAGGTCACATGCACACAAACACACATTCTCTTATAATTATTCTTGTACAAACAGACTATAGATTATCATACTTCCTCTGGCTCGGATGATTGGTTTGACAACCCTAATAGTCTTTCTTTTCTTCCTAATCTTTTCAGTACACATCCATGGAGTGACCTTCAAAGGATTGATAGCTGTGCTGCAGCTGGAGGGAGGCACAATTCTTCACAAAGTTCAGCAGAATCAGGTTGCTTTTAATCTTCTCCATCCACTTCTTCCAGCAACCCTGATTCCACTGATGTCCTCTTTTGGTTCCTCGACAGGAATATCGAATTTTGTTGAAGAGTGTTTGGCATAGTTGACCAAACAGCATTTATCTTCTCTGTCTGACTTTAAAGATTTCGACATCTTGTTGTTTCATAGCGACACAAGTGAGACAAGAAGAGTATCATGGGACCTGCACATTTCAGTCACTCAGTGGCTCATTAATTTGGTCACCAGAAGAATGCAGAAAATTTGAGCTTTACAGTCCTCTTTGCAAATTGTTAGGTGTGAAAAAAGGATGTTGGGTAGGAGTAAAGTAACCAAAAACACTAATTACTCAAACTGATAAAGGTGTCTTCAATAAAAGAATAGGTTCACATTTTTATACGTCTGTTTTACAATAATACTCACCTGTCCATATGGACTTTGAAAGAGTTATTGTTTGACATAATCCTCTGTCAAGTATTTTTAGTGCAAAATTCTCTGTCCATGGAAGCACAAAGAGGGGATTTTGCACAAAAATGACAGTAAATTTGGAAGATATCCATTTGATTTGACTGCCTCAGACTGCTGAAGCCACAAATTAGCTTCAGCTGAACTTCTCAATGCAGTTTTGCACAGATTGAGGACTGTGGATTTAGCATTGCATTGCATTTTGTGAACCTTAATACTTGCTACTGCCATCTGATGAGATGATGATTTTCTTCAAGTAAGACATTTTAATGAGCTACTGAGTGACTGAAATGGGAAATTCTGGCAGATGTATATCCAGGATCCTGTAAGTAGTATGACAGTTCTGGATCAGGGCTATTCATGAATGCAGTAGGATATGGTGTAAACTGTATAACCCTTAAGAAATCTAGTTTTACCTAACCATTCTTTTATGAAGTTCCTAAATTACATCTGAGGTCTTATATATACATGACAAAAAACACAACAAAGATGACACTGTAAAGTGAAAGGTTTATTTCTGCTGTGGTCTTTGATCTGTGTGTATGTGTATGTATGTATGTATACGGTATGCAGCATTTGAAAAGAACAAAAAGTTGTGCTAACAGTATCAAATTACAATACAACAATGCAAGGCAACAACCAATTTAAATCAACTCAATCAAAGCACCATTCAGTGTACCCTGTCTGCATATAAAGAACATATTAACAAAGGAAACGAACACCCAGGCACATATACTGCCTGTTCCTTTTTTAATGTCTCATCTGATCTGTTTTTTACAGAGGACCTAAATCATTTGCATAACGATTTGCATTTGAATTGCATCCTTTTTCTTTAGTGACTGACTGGATAAACTAAAAAGGTTTAACCATTTTAAGCCTTTTGGAAGGTAAAATATACACTATTTCTTACTGTAGTTTATGTTGCACCACAATATGAGTTTCTGTACCAAAAATATATAGATTGTACCTGGACTCAGATCCTTATCATTTATAGCACCTGTTTCAGCACCATAGCAACAGCGGTCCAGTCCATTGCATCTGCTGGTATGCTGCTCAATGCATTTTGAACATATATAAACCAGCACCTGTGGAGGTGGACATGCCATATATTTATGTTCAAAATCACACAAGAATGAAGACACAGAGATGTTTAATTCAAGAAGGCAGTGACAGCAATCAATAAAAATAATCATGTCATCAAGAACTTACGACCACTATCAGACCAGAAAATTATAATAAATTGGGGTTATAGGAGAAATGAAAGTTGCTATCCTTGGATGGTTCATTTCCCTCTGGCTTTTTATATCTTGGCTTCCATAGTGTCCTGTGGGAGGAATCATTTTTCACCAATCAAATACAGAGTGTTGTGCCGAGAACTAATCCCAGTCCAATTTATTCCATTTAGGTCAGAGAAGCAAGTAAAGAGAGCACTCTTAAATCTTCTGTCTGCATTTAGAAAAAATAAACTAATTAAAGGGCTGCAGAGGCTGTGGCCAGGAATTAGTGCACCCAACAGCCTCCCGTAACCTCATTTCTTGTAGGCCTATCGATTCATCATGCCATTTGTGAGTTTCGCTCCATTTTATTACCCCCAAAAAGCCAACACCAGAGAAGGAATGATTGAGAGAGTAAAAAGAAAGTCATAAAACTATAATGTAAAACAGGCGTGTGCATTTTTTCCTTTTCTCTGCTCTCTGGCAGGCTTTTATGAGCTTATAATACAATCATAAAAATAATTCCTAATGTGGTGGACAGTAAAGAAAACAGATGAAGAAAAGAAAGTAAAGAGAATCTTGTGATTTATCACTTATCTCTCCATATTGCTGGAGTTTGATGCCTTTTCTTTTTCCTTTTCATGGAAACTATTTTTGAATAGATGGTTGATTTTTACATGTTTTGAAGTATCACACTTGGCTCACTTGGTTGTTAGTATGGTAAGAAGAAAATAAACCACAAGGTCTGGTATAGCTGTAGAGGTCCTGCTTTTTAAGTTTAATATGCATGTGTCTGTACTGCAACAGCCTTCCGAGCCCGTTTCTAATCCTCAAGTAGAATTGGCTTTGCCCTTGATTGTACAATACTTCATGTATATGTGCAGGTTGTGGGAAAACTTGTGTTATTACTCCTTTTGGAAAAATGGAGGAGACTAGACAGATAATGGAGATAAAATAGGTAATGCAGGGCCTGAAACCAAAAAGACTACTTTAAAGTGAGAGAAAAGGATGATAAAGTAAAACTAGGTCAGCAAGGAAGGGAGGGAATGAATGGGAAATGACAAGAGGACATCTGCTTCTTAGGTCATTGACACAAGCAATGCTTTAGCAAAAAGTACCACAAGGGAAAGGTAAATTAGTTCCTGCTCTCTCCAACCTTAAGCAATCTCCAAAGACAGTCAGAGAAAGCAGATATTAAACAAACAAAAATAAAGATCTCTGATGAATATTAGTCAAACTGTTAATGGGCGGTTTCCTAACTACCAGAAACAAAAACCTTTCAGTAACCCCGTCAACAAGGCAACAAAATTCACAACACGATACACAATAGATTTATAACTGTGCTTCAGAACAACACATCTGACACCTGTCTGCCACTGATGCCTTTCAAACTATTTAATCCCTGTTGGATTTTCTGGTCTGGCACTACTATGGTTAAGGTTTGGTTTGTTTCTGGCAAAAAAAACAACTTGGTTAGGGAAAGATCACTGTAATGGTTAACAGTGCAGGTTGTAGTTGAGTCACTAAGTCTGGAGTCTAAGTTGAGTCTCGAGTCCGTAGTGTTTGAATCCGAGTCCAAGTCCAAGGCATCAAAGAATTTGAGTCAAGTCCAAGTCGAGTCCCCATTACCTGAGTCCGAGCCCGAATCATTAAGGTTGAGTCTGAGTCAAGTTCCAAGATGGGCTCCAGTTATCCACTCTGGCACAGTCAAAGAGTTGACATACAAATAAAAAAAGGTCTACATTACATAACATAACAAAAATGACAGCTGTGATTTCATATTAATATTAATGATGTACCCATTGCAATTTTCTTGGATTTTTGGTGATTCTGGTATTACAAATTGCAAGCTTTGTGTCTTGGTTGAAAGAAATCAATATTGATGCTATGTAACAAGAAGCAGTCTGCCATTTCAAAGTCTAACATTATACGGACCCACCCAACCCACCCTCACCTCCTCCTACCAACTGTTCATCAGCTGTACACTAGATAGCAACGAACACACCAACAGTTTCTCTGGGAGTGTGCCTGTGTGTTTGTGTTCAGCTTCAGCTTCTGACTGACCTCAGAACTCACCAGAAACTCCAGTTTCTGCACATTTATGAAACAGATTCATAAAGCCTCTACAATTTGCTTTGCAAATTTTGTCTGAAAAGTCAGAAATGAGAGGACTGTTGCTTTTGTTTGTTCTAGGGAGGACAATCTACCCTACTCTGACCTCCCAACCAGTGACTGCATCTTTTCACAATGTATTTCTAAACCTAGGGGATGCAGCTGTTGGTCAAATGTTTTGCAATCAATGATACAACTTTATTTCAGCCAAATCAACTTTAGAGAAATTGAAGAAGCTGATGTTTTTTTTTAAAAAAATCATGAAGAAATACTGTGTTATGAAATTTGTCCTATCCTACAATCTGTTATCATGGCAAATGAAGAAACTCGAATGAGTTGCCTTATCGGCCAGTAAAGATATAAAGAAACTTGATGATCAACAATGATTTTACATTGTTCAGTAGAGCTCATAAAGCAACATGAGACGGAACAGCTTAAAAATCTTCAGTTCATCTACTTCATTTTGCTGACTGGTGCACCAGTGTCATATAGTCCTACAATTATGTGTAGGCATACACATTATTGTCTGCTGTAGAATTTCCCTTCCACTGTAGCACAAAAGCGTGATCTGAACATCCCTGCAGTGATGGATTTTATGATTCTGAAGGCTTAATTTCTCTATCCCTGCACTTTCCTGAACACTGCTCATTTAAGTCAATCATGTCAATTGCTTTTTTTGTGTCTGAACCCAAGGGGAACCTTTTTACAACAATCATTATCCTAAATAGAAATTCTATGACTCATTTTTCTCTCTTTTTGTCCTGCACAATGCCTCTAGTTTCTCTTTTTTGTCTCTTTTCTCTTTTTCTCAACTAAGAACCACAGGATGAGCATCTCCATCAGTCCTTCCTATACAACACTGGAGGTCAATTTAAGGCAATAACAGGTAATCGAAGCTGCAGTGCTAATTCAGCCTAATTCCAGACTAATTCTTTAAGTTTATACTAGTTACTGCTTTATCACCAACACAATGGTGAGGGCTATACAGAAACAGGGACAGCTTTTTGTACATATTAAACAGATCATATTATCTCAGTCTCATAAATTCACTAGATCAGCTTTCTCATTTGCCATAACACCTGCCTAAAACTCCAGAAGAAGTTCATCCAAACCTGTGTATGCAAGTAAGATTCAAAGTCAAGTTGCTGGCTATCGTTTGAGGTCTGGCATCAGACTGAGCACTCTCCTCCAGAAGTTCGGACTCTCATATTCCACTAAAGTCATCATCAGTTGGCTAGTAATCTAAAGTAATCTAGTGTCTAGATGCTAAGAAGGAGAAATTCTGACAAAGCCAGAGGCTTAGATGTTTTTAATAACAACCTACAGCTAAGATGACTATAGAGAACTAATATATTTAACATCAGTAAAGAGCATTAAACAAACAAATAAGTATATAATTCTTAATATACATGAATCAGAAGCATGAGGACCTGATACCTGGCATTGGCTTTTCATCTAACAACAATATCCCCCAGATAACAACTTATCACTGTATGTGTGTTACAGCCATTACAGATGATACAGTCAGAACAACAGAAAATGATGGTCAACAAGACCATTGTCATTGTTGATGATAACCACAGGAGATAAAGCTACAGCTGGAAATGTAGAGATTTCCTGCATATACCACAGAGGTTCCTTAGATAAACAGGGTTTTGATAGTCATTAATATGGACAAAAATCAACTATCCCTGCAGCCCACTAACACCCAATTTTAGTGTGTGGTGTAGTTACAGGAAACAAGCCATTTTTAAGATGGAAGGAAATTAAATGACCTGCAGGAAATGAACAGAGGGTGGATATTTATCTTAAAAAAAAAAAAAAAAAAATCACTCTATTATTGGCCTGGAGGAGCAAAGGTGATAAACAGAAAGAAAAGAGTGAGGAATAGTGTAGGAGTAACACTATACCTGGAAATTATTATTAACCACTCATAAAGTTAATACGGGCACCACCTCCATAGATTCATTAATTAATAATTAATTGATTAGGAGGAAAAATAACTAAATTAAATTAATCAGTCTTATATCCAACAGTCAATAACTCTGAACTGTAGGCATGAATCAAGATATTTATTTATTTATTATTGTTATAATTATTTATATTAATTACCAAGGGATAGGGATGAATGGGAAACACTAAGCACATATACATATATGCAACTAAAATGAATGAATGGATGCATGAATAAATGGGTAAATTACCATAACAAGTTATTGCAGACAAAATGAATTAATGACTATTATCATCAACTCTGAGACAGAAGCATGGTAGATGGTTTTCCTTCCTTGATGATGTAGGGCTGATGATGAGACAAACTTCCCAGGAAGTGCCGAGCAAGGCAAAGCAGACTCAGTTATCCTCGGGTCACCAGAGTGACAGCCAGATGAGAATCGTTGCAGTAGGTTTAGTGAAACAGTCTTGGTTCACTGCTTCTCAGGAGGGTGAATCCAGTATCAGACTAGATGAGGCCACGTATTGGACACACACAGCTGGGAGGTTTCCCAGTCTCGGTGCGTTCAGTGTCAGTCTTTGCAGTTGGATGGATGGAGATCTAAACAAATCAGGAGTCCTTGGAAAAGTCTTTAAAAAGTTTAACTACATGATAAAAATAAGATATAAAAAATATAAATATATAAAATATAAAATATAAAAATAATAATATATATTCAAATGGCAAATGGTGTGGCTTGGCTTGTGGCTTTGGCATCTTTGTAGTCTTTTGCTTAGTTGAGTCTCTTACTGGAGCTTTCAGCTCTTAGTTAAAGAAAAAAAAGAAGAGGACAACGCCCAAATTACACAGACTGCTATCCTGGCTGCAGAGCCGAGAGAATACGGAAGAAGCAGCGGTGGTCAGTAGGCCAAAAAGGAACAGCCACCTGACAAAGATTTGTAAAAGTTTTTATAGTCTAGGTCTTGGAAGCATGTTTTACGAGGAAGAGGATCCTTGGTGCTCTTTTAAGTGACCGCATTGATTACTAATTAATGCCTTTGTGTAGAGAAAAAAAAGACTTCCAAATAAAAGGGGAATAATTTTATTTCTATAGAATATTTTAAGACTATACACGCTTGCAAATTGAATACTCACTCGTTCTGTCATCAATGTCAACACATCATGTGAACCAGTGAGAAAACATTTAAAAGCTGTAATATTTATTAACCAAATAAAATACAGAATAAAATCAGTAAACCTTACTTTCCTAATCTGTAATTAAATCTATTAAGAAAGCCTTTCCCAAGTAGTAGAACCTAGCATAGCTAAATAACATATTTACACTGGTTAATATCCTATAAATCAAATGCAATATGTGTGACTTATTATTAACCCATTTTGAGGCAGAGTTTGAATTTCCATAATATCAAACTAATTAAATTGTTCATGGGAAATATGTCAAGATACCTATATAGTATACTGTATATTCAGACATTTACTAGCATTTTCTGACCAGTTCAGACAATTATTCTGCATTGAAGAAAAAGCGGAGGAGAGGGAGCAACTCAAACGGTTGCAGCTTGCTCTCCGTGACTGTTGCTGAGAAGGCTGGGTTTGAAGTTCTGCGCCTGCACCTACACAGACAGACTGTTAGGCCAAAAAGAATCATGTTTTTTGAAAGAATTTATCTTTTACTTCTGTTCCTGAGTTTGTTGTCCTACAATAGTGATTGGCACTGCTGAAGAATTTGGGTCCCATCAAGTACCAGGTAATACCAGGGCAGGTATTGCTGATATGGATACTTTCATGAATATGATGCTTGAGTGTAGTGTACTGTCATGAAAGACTGAAGGTGGAAGATTTTAATGTAATTTGAATGACATTGTGTGGCTATAAAAACAGTGCAATTTAAGAGCAGGCTGATGTTACCAACTGTAAACTATTATTATAACAATAAATAATAATAAAAGCAGATAGGCAAATGCGTTGGTTTTTGACAAAGACTGTGAAAGCAACCTGACTGGACAATCTCAGCCTCTCTGAAAGACATCCATCGGTGAAATTTGTTTTGGTCACTGGGGCTTCTCCCTCCTCCTTCCTCTTTTGTTGCAGCTCAGTATGTTCTGTCTCCTGATTAACTCTGAAACTGTATGTTTAAACAAATGTTTTTGTGCTGTAGCAGACAACTTTCTTACAAATATCACAGCTGGCAACATTTTCATTAATCAACGAGAAGAAATGACCAAATTATGTTACATTTTGGCTCAGCCGTTCTTGGGCTGACTACTGGGAATTACAGCCAGGTGACTGCTAATCGCTTCTTTGACAGTGGATGCCTATGATGCTGTGTTATGATTGCAATTAAGAAGTAAGTGGAAGAGAATTGTATTTTTGTACAAAACCATGAGGAGAGAGACTATTATTTAACCCTGCCCTGAGTGTTGATATATATTTTATACCTGCGCTCAAACTGAGGCCTCTTATACAGTTTCTGCTGTAAATTCTTTGATTGCTGGATTTGTTTGCTCTTGGAACACTGTATACTCATGTCAGAAGCATTGTACCCTGTTAACACAGTATGACCAGCAACCACCCATTTCTGGAAGTAAAGATAATGAACTCTCGTACTGAAGCTAGCCGTCAGGAAGACTGGCTTCATCCACTTTCATGGAGCAAACTGATGAATCAGAGTTCAAAACATCTAACATCTTAAATGTGCAGCATAAAATAAAAAACACGTAAGCACACACACACACAAGCACAGAAGTGAGGCTAAAGGCATTTTTAAATTGTACCAAGCCTGCATGCCATTTTCTATATTTTCCTTAGTGTCAACAAATCTCATGTGCACAGTCTAACCAAAAATTACTCATCCTACTTACAAGCATTGTATATGTATCCAGAGCTTGATGTATTATAGTTGTCTGTGTCATAGACTTCCGTTGTTGTCCAAAAACTATTAAAAACACATCAATAAGCTACACTGCTGCACTTGGTGACAGGTTCCTTTTGCTACAAAGATCACAGATATTGTGGTTTGTTTAGAAACAGCTCCAAAGACTAACAACAGCAATCACATTTTCATTCTCAGGAGATAAGTTACTTATACAGCAGATGGCATGGCCATAACTGAGGTGAGGAGAAATGCAGGAGTGGAGACAGAGACACAGAGGGAGAAATGGAGGAAGTAAAGAACTGATATAGAAATAAAGACTGAAGAGGAAATGAAGAGGAAAAGCTGGAGAATTGGAAATCAGATTGAGGCCAGGAGCCAGCTGATGGAGAGACATCACGGCAAAGCAGAAAACTGTTAAACTAGGGTCTACCTAGGTTTTTTTAATCATAATCCAAATCCACCATATTTATTAATTAATACATTCATGAATATTTTCTGATGCTGTTGAAGAAATGCTTACATCAGTAACTGTTCACTTATGTATGTAAATTCAAATAAGTTAATTTCACGAGTCAATTTTGTTATTCTGTTATATTATAAACATAGATCTATAATAATACCATATTCTGTTCAATTCAATATTAATAGTTGAGACAGAGACTGATAGGTCCATCAATCCATCTATTGCAGCCCTTGTGTGCTTGCAACAGAGAGGCTGAGGTTAGGTAGGGTTCATCCACCCTTTATTTTACAACTACAGCCCTGATGAGGATTATTTCAGGATTCATTTTATTTTCAGGTAGAACACATGTGGAGGCAAACAATCACAACACAAAGCATGATGGTCATAGTTTTTGACCTTTTGTGTCTTCACATTTAGAATGTGAAAACATTTTCAATTCATTACATAACTTCCTGTTGAGGTGTTGGTGAGGTGAGTTCAATCCAAACCTCACCTGATTGCTGTACTCATAATTCACAGTTTTCCCTCTTGCACTTCAATGCTATCTTGCTTAGTCACTTTGCTGGGTGAAAGGCAGGACACTGAAAACCTGGACTTTGACAACAGGTCCACTAAATGCACTATAATCTACAAAAACTATCAATACTGGTCTCATCATCCAAAGTGAATTAAAGTGTGAGACTACATTTTCTCCTAGTCTTCACCATACATCTATGAATGAAAGCAATCATGCAGAAGGAAATCTGGTTCTTATTAAGGCAACAACCATAGTGAAGAAATCCAGATGACATTTTGACTGGTGACAAATAGATCATTCCCTCTAAAAGTGTTGATGACAAATCAACTAAAAATTTCTCAATCAGCCAAAACTTGAATGACCTGTTTCTCAAATAACTGAGAGGGTAGCCAAATGTTAAAGTTGTAATGTTGAGCTAGTTGGATTTGAGCTATTTTGAATACTCTATGTGGTGATAGTGCATGATATATTAAATGTATCCTGCAAAATATTTGCTGTTACCCATAGAAACACCACTCATTTTGTGAAGCAAATGGAAAAACAAAAGATGAATGCAACATGCTACAAATTGCTTAACTGCCTGCCCCAGCCACAAACTGCTGTCCATCAAATCCACAGCACTGCATATTAACAGGATATAGTCAATAATAGTGGATAATGAGTATTTATTTAATTTATTTTTATTGTAACATTCTTGTATATGCATAAAAATGTACATGTACAAAGAGGTGTGACAAGGTAATGGTGTGAATATGACAGAGCTACTTTAAGAATTGTCTATTTCTATTAATTTCTCAGCAGTATATTGCATGATTTAATTTCCAACTTGTACTGGTCTTTTTTCAAGAAAAGGTGATTTTGGTCAGGGGGGAAGGCCATGGTCATATTTTGAACTTAATAAGATTTTAAAAAATATATTTCCAATCTGTTCTGATAAATTGTTTTAGATGTGTTGGGTAATGGGTGGGTTTTAACAGTTTGATTATGACATGCTTTCCTGTCCTCATAGCGGACCTGTAAGGATAGAGATTGATAATTTTGGAACAGAAACACACTTCTGCTCTTTGACCATTTCATTGTCATTCTTTTAAGAGGGTTTCAAGACCCCTGTTCTAACACAGTAGTACTCTTGGCAATAGAATTACTTGTGGAATCTGAAAAAAGCCTTTAAACACATCAAGGCAAGTTCATTTATATAGCACATTTCGGCATCAAGACAATTCAAGGTGCTTTCCAAAAAACATTAGTATTGAGATAAATTGCAAAAGAAACATACCATAAAATGGCATTTAAATACAATTAAAGAACAAAGACTATAGAAAATAAAAATAAGCTAAAATAGAATAAGACAAATAAAATATAAGAGAAAAAGTCACAATGCAGTGTATGAAATGAATTATTATTTGGTTTAATAAAAGGCAGCCACAAACAGAAAAGTCATCAGCCTTGATTTCAAAGAACTGAGCGTTGCATCAGACCTGCAGTTTTCTGGGTTTGAGTCCACATATGTGGTACATAAAAAATGAATGCTGCTTCTCCATGTTTAGTTTTGACACTGAGGACAGAAAGCAGACTTGTCCCAGACGACCTGAGAGGTCTGGATGGTTCATAACATATGAGAAGATCAGAAATGTACTTTGGCCCTGAACCATTCGGTGTTTTATAAACCAACAGCAGTATTTTAAAATAAATTATTTGACAGACAGGAAGCAAGTGTAAAGATCTAAGAACTGGAGTGATATGATCCACTTTCCTAGTCTTGGTGAGTCCTTGAGCAGCAGCGTTCTGAATCAACTGCAGCTGTCTGATCAATTTCTTAGGGAGACCTGTAAAAACATTGTTACAATAGTCGAGTCTCCTGAAGATAAATGCATGGACAAGTTTTTCCAAATCCTGCTGAGACATAAATCCTTTAATCCTTGATATATTCTTCAGGTGATAGTAGGCTGACTTTGTAATTGTCTAAATGTGGCTCTTGAAATTCAAGTGTGAATCCATGACTGCACCAAGATTTCTGGCTTGGTTTGTAGTTTTTAACATTACTGATTGCAGCTGAGCGCTGACTTTTAATCGTTCTTCCTTGACTCCAAAAACAATTACCTCAGTTGTCTTTGTTTAATTGAAGAAAATTCTGGCACATCCAATTGCTGATTTGTTTAAGGCACTTACTCAGAGCTTGCATGGGATTATAGTCCCCTGGTGATATGGTTATGTAAATTTGTGTGTCATCTGCATAATTATGGTAACATATTTTGTTGTTTTCCATAATCTGAGCCAGTGGGAGCATATAGATGTCGAACAGAAAAGGCCCAAGAGAGCCACCTCGATGAGGTCGATTTCACACTCAACTTTACTCTCTTAGGTCAAGTTCAGCACTGGCAGTAGCATAGGCATTGTACCATTGGACTTTTATGATGAAGAGGAAGCTGAGCGTGAAGGTGTAGCTTCCGATTTACCACTTATCTCATCTGACTCAGGATCCCCCAGGGGGTACAGGAAGTACCACAGGAGAAGGGCATCTGGCCACTTAACTAAGCCTACTGCCACTACAACCCTGGGCCAGATGAGTTGCAGAAAAGTTGCAAAGTAAATAAATGGAAATGTATTGCAGATTTGTGAATCTTTTTCGTTCTGCATTGGTAGCAACCAGATCACAAGTACTATCATTTGGCTCAATCCAACATTCAAGAATTCACAACATTCACTCATACATGTTATGATTTAAAAAAGTTTGACAAAGAAAAGCATTAAATCCTCACATTTGAGAAGCTGAAACCAGCAAATATTTTGCATTTTTGCTTCTACTTATCGATTAATCAACTAATTGTTGCAGCTCTACAATTATTCAGTTTACATTAGTGCATCAGACTCACCCTACTGAATATACTGCACACAGATGTTGCTTGAGTGCTGATTCTCATTTCCTGGCAGGGATATAACTGGCATGGAGAATTGTCCATGAAATGCACCTCATTTCGTCAGCAGTTTCATTCTACTTATCACGGGCAGTGCACCATAGACTGTTTGCTTGGTCACCTAGCTGGCAAACTGCAGTGCCAGCAAGGGGTAAGCAAAGCCTCTATCACACCACATCAATGAAGTACCGTCACATAGTCCCTATCAGTGCCTAGCTTGCAACTGAAAACCTGTCTGCAAGAACCAGATAACTGGAAACCTTCTGTACTAATACAGTACCTGTGGACCATGTGCTCTTGGCTCCCAAACAAAACATAGACTGCTGAGGGGGTAAGAAAAAAGGAAAAGTCCTGATACAGTTAGACAGAATTTAAGAAAAACAGACTCTGAGAGACCTTTTGCAATGTTTAAGCATATTTTAACAAAAAAAAAATAGTTAAAAGAAGAAATAGAAGCATGGACCACTCTGACAATGACACCAACTGATTGGGTCACGTGGAGCTGCTCTAGCATTCGACCAAATGTAACTCACCTCTGCCACCGTGTTTGTAATTTTGATTAAGGCATTCCAGAGTTCAAGAATGTTGCTTGAGGTGTGTGTACATGATTTTGTCTACTCCTGGTAAGAAGAAGTCTGTGATCAAGGCTCGCTGTGGGGGGAACTCCCCCGCCTCAGAAAGATTTGTGGTGGCTGGCCCAGTGAGGAGATGAATCAGCTCTGTAGTGTGCACTGGTGAGACCAACTGCTGTTTGTTTGAGTGTGTGAAGGAGAGATACATTCATATAACAGCTTCAAAGACAGTCTGAACACAGCACGTCAGGCCACCCCAAGAGAGCCTTACACTTCTTCAGAGCAACTGGCGAAGGTAAAGGTGTTGCTCAGAATGTAGATTTTACACAAAAGCTGTTTGTGTGTGGATTACATTTAATGTGCATGTCGACTGCTTTGTGTGCGCCGTGTGTGGTTTCTGAATGAGGCTTGGCCTTAATCGTTTCCTTTCTTAGAGCAGAAAAACATGTTGTACTATCAAAGGATGTATCTTTTAAGTGTAGAAGACAAAACTAAAACACCTGGAAAAGCCTGATGTTCCTTTGTAGTTCATTACACACACACACACACACACACACACACACACACACACACACACACACACACACACACATACACACACACACACACTGCCAACAGCTTGTTGTTGCATATTAACCCCAGATGTACATTACCAAGGTTCCTACCAGTGCTGTAGCTAATGGTAGAGGATAGCCAATGCTAAACTAGCATGTGAAGCTGTAACTTTTAGCAGATATATTTTATTACTGCTTATCTATCTATTTAACCAGGAAAATATCATTTTGATTGCAAATCTCTTTTTCAAGAATGCCCTGGCCAAAATAAGCACCACAATAAATATAGACAAAGAATGTTAAAAAAAAACAAAAAACCTCACAATGTATGTCTCAAAGTACATCACCATGTCAGAATGAAGCACTGCAGTTATAAAATCTCCAATACAATCGTATGAAATATTTCACCCTAAAAACAATTTAAGACTTTCCAAAATACCTGAAAACACTGGCAGCCAGATGAGAGAGCAGACATACTGTGCAGCAATGATTTAAATACATGAAAAGAAACCAAATTTTGCAATTTTAGATCAAGTTGCAGAATGGTACAGGCAGAGGGTGCAGCATACATGAAAGCTCTTTTACCTAATTCAGTTCAGACTTTGGAAGCCGTCCTGGGAACGAAGAGCATAACTGTTCACACACTTCTGTTGTATGAACCTACATAAATGAGGTGGTTGTAACCCAAGAATATATATCTATTTAAGTGTACACCAAAGTGCTCTGCAAAAGGTTAGCATCTGGAATTTCTATATTCCAGATGCTACCCCTTTCTCACAAGCACTTGGGTGCACACTTACTGGTATTTAATTCAACTACTATTAATAATTGTGTACAATTATTGACAATGCAGACATTTCACATCAGGCAACCGGTTGAATATGAGCCAATATTTACAATTAAATGTTATAAACTCAAGATGAATTAACTGGTGAGCACGTAAAACAATCTGAGAGTGAGTATGACAGTCTGAGTGCTTTGCAGAAGAGTAACAGTGAGAGATCAGCAGCTGAGAGTAAACAGATGATTTATGTGCATGTAGAAATCATTCAGTGGGTGATGAGGGGGATTTAGGCACAGAGGGACATAGTTTGTGTCAGAGCACAATGCTTTTGAGTGTGAGCGTGCAAAATGTTTGGGAGCATGTTAAATTATCTTGTCATTTGAACTCTTTCAACTTTTAATACTGTAACAACATCATACAAACCATGCCACATCATTGTCACGGTGACAGCTTCATCTTAGTAAACTTTTGCATTTTTTGTCCATTAGTCATGCCTGTAATTTCAAAACCCAGCCATCCACTCTCTACCCAGCAGTAGTCCTTAGCTCTTCCCTCCATGCTCCAGTCACCTGCCAGCACACCTGCTCCTCATTCCCCTAAATCAGCCACTCAATATACTTGCCTTATGTCAGATCATCTATTGTACCACATTTTGTCAAAACCTATTGCCTTTACTGATTTCCTGCCTATTGCTGCCCCTTTCTCCCAAAAAAGACCAACTGATTCTCCTTTTAACCTTACCTGCTGTATCTTTGTGTGGCACTTTTTGAGTCCACACAAGGCCTATCAGAATTGTTACAATTATGGCGTTACACAAAAGAACAAAATCCTTTTTCATTAAAGAAATTGCCAGACTTATGTCAAAACCAGCTCAAATTGAAAAGAAAAACTGAGAAAACATTTTGACCTTTATATGGGGAATCTTTTTAATATACTCAGATAATCTCAGAGACTGTACACAAAACAACAGCTGTGATTTTGGCAGAGCAGAGGTAAAGTGGCACTGTGAGTAATACGATAACGTGAACATGACTGTGGATCAATGAAAGAAACCTACACATAATCTGTTGCACACATAAAGCTTCATTCATTCATTCATTCATTCATTCATTCATTCATCATTACTCAATGCATTTGGAATAAACATTATAATGTATAGCATACCTTTAATTTGAACTTGATCTTTATAATCAACATAATTGCAAAATTATTATGTGGGAAACTAAGGCCCTTAATAAAGAGAAAATCCTAAACTGTTATTGAAAAAGAAGACAGATTTCATCAGCATTATGTTTTAAATTGCAGGCCTTGAGGCAATAGTTTAGTTGCTTTAGTCAAAATCAGGGAACAAGAAATGTCTGCATGGGCCTGCTCAGTTAAAATGCCATCAGTAGAGACTATTAAACTGGCAAGCTTTAATTCCAGAGTGTATTGCATAAATCCTTCATACCCTGTACCTGAGTCACTGAGGTTTGATGTGCCAATGACTGTATTTGCTAAAATGGCTGGCTCATTATCTCAGATAAATTGAAGGACCACCCTGTTAACAGTGTTCTGGTGTCCTCACTTTGAAGTGCAAGGTCCTTGTTTTGTTCTTGTTCACATACTGTACAGCCAAATAAAATGAACTTAGTCAAGGATTTGAAAGTTTGCAATAAATGAATTAGTTCAATTCAATTTATTTATATAGCACCAAATCACAGCAGAAGTTATCTCAGGGCACTTTTCATTAGAGCAGGTCTAGACTATAATCTTTATTTTACAGAGACCCAACTTTCCCCCATGAGCAAGCACTTGGCAACAATGGCAAAGAAAAACCCCCCTTTAACGGGAAAAAAGCAGCAGCCTCAAGCAGAACCAGGCTCTATAGGTGGGCGGACATCTACCTAGACTGGATGGATTGAGTGAGTGTTAGTTAGTAAAACATACATATATGTACAGTTAGATAAAATTAAGTGCATAAACATGCAAGCTCTATACCTAGTTTGCAGTGAACTATTAGTGCAGCACCTCTGAGCTTAAAGCTCTAAATACCACAATAATCTTGCAGCTAGTTCATAGCTCTACAAGGAAATCATTACTATTCATACATATTGCTTGAATTTTAGAAGATCAAGAGATTGACATGAATAAATATGTTTTGTGACTATAGTAGTATCCAATCATAATGCTACCATTCCTATCCCTGGTGGTTTGATTATCAATGGGTAAAATCTGACTAAATACCCTAGCCCATACTGTAGCAAACCTAAACTCTCCTTCTGTCTTCTTTGACTAACTTGCCACTCAAGATTCCATTTCCAAACTGGACTCTAAAGTCAGGCTTAATAATGGAATCTTTGAAGAGAGTAATATTTCTATCCCATTAGTCCTTTACACAAATCACAAACAGATTGCAAATTTCTCAATGGAAAAGCCAAGGAGCTTCTTGTTGTCATAGCCTGAGTTATACTGTAATTGACCACAGTTTTCTACACAACAAATTGTTCCTTACAGAAGTTGTTAATCTAACATGGCTCTGTGTTTAACTCTGACTCTCTCTAACCATTTGGGCCAGGTAACTACTTTCTCCATGCACCATAAATATGAAAGTTTTTATTTTTTACTTTTTAAACTGAGAAGCCTAAAACAATTCACTTGACTTAGAGGGACCGTGTGTTCTGACACAAAGTTGTCTGACAGACACCGACTTTCCAGCTCAACTAACCCACATGTCTTTGGACTAAGGGAGAAAAATGGAGCACCCAGAGGAAGCCCACACAAAGCAGGGGAGGACATGAAGATTTAAACCCAGGACACTCTTGGTGCGAGGTGAAAAAAGTAACCATTAACCACTGCACCACCTAAGTCATATTCACCACAGGAAAAACCAACACACAAATGAATAAATCAATACAACAGTTAGATTCAGTTGAAAAAGGGTCTAGTTGTTTGCATTTACAGTAACGGTGGGGTTTATTACGTCTCAGATATTCTGACAAAGAAGAGAAAATCAGAAAACACTGAGCATCCCACCTGTTAAAGCAGTAATAGGATTGTAAGAGTGGAACAAAACTGCCGTAGCAAAAAGCTGAACACAATCCCTACAAGTGCTGTGTCGTTAATACAGCTCAGTTGAGGGTGGGGACTGTCAGCTTTTAACACCCAGCAGGGCAACCGGGTAACTCCCTGCTGTGACTTTGTAATGAAAGCACAAGTCTTCACAGTATGACATGCCACAGGGTGCTAAAACGTGTTATATATGACAGTGGAGGACAGGTATTACACAAAGTCTGCAGCCAGACCTCCGTAGGTGTACAATAGGGACATACTTGAGTCAATTTCCATTTGTTTATAATGCTGTTGTTGAAAATGTGTACTCTAGGTGTTGCGTAGGATAATTAAATGGCACTCCCATTGAGATACAGTGTGGGAGCCTTTTTCAGACCCTCAAACAACAGATTCAGTCCACATGTCGTCCTCTGTCCTCTCTCTGAATTTCAGAATCCTCTAAATTTAAACAGTGCATCAGATACATGTGGTGAATTGACCACAATAACCACAATGACTGAGATCATAAGCTAATATCCCGGTGAGACCTTGCTGAGAAAATACCATGCTTTAAAAGATGTGATCCTATAAATGCTTTAATTTTGTGCGGCATATAAAATCTGATAAAATGTCTACTTTGGAATTGGATGAGGTTGTGAGGCACACCACATTGCCATTTAACTGCAGGTGTGTAATTGCTGCTGGGGAGCAGGTCTGCCCAGACCGGATTTAGAACATTTAAATCGATTGGCATATTATGCCTAATTAGGAATTTTGTTTGTTTGCATATCCCTTTGAGACTACCCAAGGAGCTCTACCACAGCATGAAGTTTAGCTCAAAGTCTCTGACATAAAGGCTTTCCTTCAGCACAGTCTCTCAGTCAACTCCCACTCTGCTGTTTTAGAACAAAGATGAGCTGAACTGCCTGCTTGTTCAGAGTATATTCTCATAAGCGTAATTACATTTCAGATGAAAGTGAAGTGCAGTTTGTATTGTCCTATTTATGGACAATACCAGCTTTAAGCCTAAAGCCAAACTATCTGGTGAAAGTTAGTGGTTAACAATACACCTAAAGCATGCATTGCCAGTGCCATTGAAGAGCTAGACTAATCAAGCACAGTGCTGCATCTTTGTTGACATAGCTGCTAATTAGGTGGAACACCTCATCAAGGCCCCAAAACAAACTGTTCTAATTAGACTGTACACAAACAGTGATACAGAATAGTTCGAGGTCGATCCAGGTAGATGGACCTCCAAAACACATATTCTTTCTACTTATATGACTCTGTGTCTTGCTTTCATGACAGAATGACATGAATAATTTTACAGTTATGACAACCAAACTAATTAAAGTTTGTCCATTTATTTATTCACAGATTTATCAAATATTAATTTTAGGTTATCCTATGATTAAAATGACAAATACGTTTTTACAATTATTTGACTCTATTTCATTAGTTTGATCCAAATGCATAAATGTTATTAAGTGACCCAGGTCTGCAGTGTGCACTGAAAATCCTAATGAGTATATTTTATATATGTGATTATTTTTTAAAACATCTGATTAATAGTTATACATTTTTTTCTGTCTCTTAATTATAAATTTGACACCTTGCTGTGCCCTATGCTGTGACTTCTGTTGTAAAAAGCCATTCATGTTTGTGTGTTTTTTTGTGGGATTTACTATATAATGGGGAAAATTCTCAAATTCATTTGAATTTTAGATGTGCCAAGAAGTCTCCAAAGATACTTAATCTCTCTAAAGACTGATGTAAGGCCCAGTGCCTCATTTATAATCGGCTCAATTAGGGATTAGAGCACAGACACAGACAAAGACAGACAGACTGAGACATTAACAGGGACAAACTGAAACAAAAATAAACTGAGACCCAGGCACCTATCTCATTCTAACCATGTTCTAATGATTAATTTCCAATTAGCCAGAGTGCCTGTTTATCTTCATACAACTTTCTCTATGCAGCATTAACCGAGATGAAGTTTCCAATTAAATATTTCTGAAGCTAAATCAATTTCTGGCAGCAAGTGAGACAGAGTCAATAAATTCATTTAACCAGGTGACAAAGAGCACTTAAACATTTTGAAAAGCCACTTTCAACACATACACCCTTTCTTAACATACATACACACCCTAAACATAATGTGAAGTGAAAGAAAAAGCATAACGAAAGGCCTCCAGGTCTTCTAACTTTTTTCCCCAATTCGGGCCATATTCCTATAGGTCCATTTAAATAACTCTTGCAGTCTGGTCATGAATTCAGGTGTCTACTGTCTACTATCACAACCCACAGCAAAAACTTAAGTTTGACAGTTCAGATTTTAAAACCAGTGGGCAGATATCCAAGCACCTACTCTCCTCTGCAGCCCCATGTCATCTGATTGATGCTGGAATATTCCTCATACATCGCATTACAATCTGTTTGAATTCAAATTAGAGAATCAAATGTTCTCTGGGTCCCTACATCGACCTGTCACTGACAGGTGTCAAAGGAATGTTAGCCGTTAGCCGTCTTGGTTTCCCAGCAATCTCATATCTAATTTTCTACTGTTGCACACTGTCATCCAGGTCTTGAACTGACCACTTTTTTCTTTTACTTCTAAAATAGTTTCCCTAGCTATAACAAAATTAATAGCTAGGTTTTTGATTTGATCGTAGCTTTTTAGATTTGATAACCAACTCAAAATGGCAGGGAGATCAAAACTATCAGAATTGCATTACAAAACAAATACATGAACTTCTGGGCAAATGTTGAGCCAGGGATCCTTTGATAGAGAGAGCTGATACATCAAACAGACAAATCTCATCTAAAGTTACATTCAGTTGACGCATCCGAACCTCTTTGTGCTGAATCATCTGATTCTGATGCTGAATTCCACAGAGATCATTTGGGGTCTCATTTATAAATCAGTGTGCAGGATCCATACGTGCCAACAAAAGCCGAAAATAAGCCAAATATAATCAGATTAAAAAAACTGTGTGTACCCACGAATGAATGCATTTTTCCCTTTAGAAATAACAGTCCACCTGGAACTGTGTGCACATGAATCAGCCTCATATGCAGCCCTATTTATGCCCACATTCACCATAAATGGTCATTGCAAAATTATTCATGAATATTGATGTACATGTATTTCTTTTCTAGACCAATCGGTCTCTCTGTCTTGAGACGCCTGACCAATCAGTGTTGAGAGTCAGCGTATGTGCCCTCTTGCTGGTTACTTGTACTCAGGCAGCTGCAAAGGAAGGACTGCAACAGCCATGAACAGAATTTTACTGTTTTACATCCCCATTTTTGGACTTCTTGAAGTAATCCAACAACCAAAACAACCATATACAACATCAATAAACATTCCTGTGGGTCGTAAAGTCAGACATCTCTAAATAAGTTCTTACCAGACACCCTGCAGTGGGTCAGTTCCTAGTTAATCAGTTTTAAAGGTAAAGTCAGAAATTCTAATCCAATACACTTTTTGTCAAAATCAGCAAATATCTCCTCACGGTCCACTCTGTGTGTTTGCTGAAAAAAAAATCTGGTATCCATACACAGCACAAGTTCTGTAAATGGGCAGGTTAACACAGTGGCAGTTTGTCTAGCCACTGTCCTCTCAGCTCCCCAGAGGCTGCAGCTGACAGACACCTGCTTCTGTGGACACTGCAGGTCAAGTGAGAAGTGGGGAGGCTGCAGATAGAAGTTGAGAGTGTGAATGGACTGTTGTGTTCAAATGAGATGATTTTTTCCCCCTGCTTGTGATAAACTGTGAGAAGAACAGAAGTGACTACAGCTGAATTCCACCATATTTCTCTTCTGGTTGTTGCCTTGAATGTTCATGAATTTGCTTCTGAAGGAGCATGAAGGGAGGGAAGTATTTATTTTGATGTCTTTGGTATCTTTCTCCAGAATGACTGACTCTATCTTTAAGTAGTTTTTATATGACACACTCAATATCTACAATACAATAAACACTGTATTCATTTTTATTTACTCCAGCATACAGGGTACAGATGTTTCTCTAATTTTCACAGTCCATATGTAGCCCGGTTAAAAAATATGCATATATAAATAGTTGTAATAAATAAATAAATAGGGTTTGCTAAAAGAGTAGGATTGTGGTTAAAATTCATATTTATCATTTTGTTTAAAAAAAAAAATCGAGTTCATCAGTAAAAATGTTAAGGATGTTAAAAATACACATGTATTTTATTTTATTTCTTTTGAAAAATGCTGCTAATTAAATAGAGTGGTATCTTTCTGGAGAAGTGTATATAGTCAAATAGGTATGTGTGTGTTACTTCGCTGATGTGTATGTGTACGCAGACAGGGGGAGTATGAGAGAGACCAGAGAGAGCAGAGAAGAAGAACCAAGGTTAACGAGCAAATGTGGGAATTTTTTTCTGTGTGGATGTCCGAGGTTGTGCAAGGAAAAAGTTTATTTGTACTTCTGTGATACATTGTAAATTCGATAGTCTATAAGAGAACATGTTTTGTGAATAACAGAGGACTTCTACCTGAAGTTTGCTGCACTGTAGCCAACTTGAAAGAAGCTGCTCGTTAATAAAGTGAGCGGTGAATTAGCAGTGTAGACGGACTGCTAATGCTAGCTAACTCAGCTCGACAAAGTAGCTTAGTCTGGATTTATTCCGACCTGGAAACGACAGACAACAACCAGATAGCGCTCTGAGCCACCCGGGGATGCTCAGGGTTCCTCTGGCAACGCTGGATAACCACCAAACTTTGAGAAGATGCCCTTGTGCTGCCATCCTGCTCATGGACAGACACCTGTGGACTACCAACTTTCTCCGGAGGATCCCATAACTCGTAAAAAAGGTACAGACCTGCTTTATTTGTTTTATGCTCTAAAACTGAGTGAAGCGACCATTAAGTTTTTAGTCCTTACGATCATAAGCAACACATTAGGCCTGCAACGATTTTATTTTATTTTGTTACATCCTTTTGCCGGCTTAGCATAGGTGTTAATTGGTGTGTGCTGGTCACTAAAATGTTTTAAAGTTGAAAAGGTAACAAGGGAAAATACTGTGTGACCTGTGGAAAAACAAAAACAGTGAACATATATTGTCCATATTATGTCCATTTAATTTGTTTTAGCATTAAAGGAGGAAATTATTGGTGTTAATTTTAAAAGGTTTCTGACTGTGTTTGTTATTTCAGAGGTTAAAGGATATATTGCCTATGAACACGATACCTCCCTCTACTAGATTATAGTATTCTACTGTGTTAAAAGGTTAGTACACTCAGTTATCTGTTACATTGTGGTCTTACAATAAGCAATATTCAAGGAATATAGGATTTCCATGGTGACCCAAGCTAAAAACATTAAAATAATAAGAGTAAATATAATCAATGGAATTAGGATAAAGAACTCACGGCCTCATCCTTATAATATAGAGAGTAGACGGGCTACACATATATGACTGCAGGTGGTGAAGATGTGCTGGTGAGGTGACTGAATATGGCAGAGAGTGTGTGACAGCCACCGCATTCACCGCAGTGCACTCTGCGCACCTGACAGCACAGTCGTGTTCACTGCAGCAATACATAAACTATATGGAAACTAAAATCATACCTGGTGATATATGCACAGTATTAGAAGATAAAACATCTATTAGTATTAACATGCAATTATTTTTCATTTACATTTGAGTTATTTGATGTCATCTTGAATTTCTACAACCGATGATGATCTGTTCATCAGTTAGTTAACATGGTTGAGGTGAAAAGGAATCAGTATATTCACACTTAATATCAGAGAATGGCAAGCTAGACTTTCCAGGATCCTGCCACCTGCCACATCCTGGCATCATTCATTTCAGCAGCTGCTGTGCTGCTCCACATCTGACCCTCTCCTCTGCGCTCCAGGTGAGATAGTGCTGGTGAAATGTTGAGCAGACTTTGATTTAAGATTTGAATAGGATTATATCTTTTCAAATCGAAAGGTGCTTATGGAATAGTTATGCCTCACTACAACCGCATATACAGATAACATTGCTGGTTTTAATGTTTATGATAATGTGGATCTATAATTAACATTTGATATGAAGTTAAATTGAATGTGTGAGAGGAATCATTATATACAATCTGGCTTCAATTCACCATCTCACTATCTGCGTCGAGTGGGCGAATGGATGCAGATGAAGTTGTCTATGGTTACACATTGACATTGCTTTGCCCCATTGTGTGTTCAAATGCTTGAAGACACCTTAGGTTACATTTTCCTGAGCAGCAACCTCTTGTGGTCATGCAAATAATGGCTGTCCTCTCTCAGCAACAAAGTCAGAAATAGTGTGGCGTCGTTGCACCGCAAACTGGGTGTCTGAACTTAAAACTGTAGGTAGACTGGAGTTTGCATCTTGTCTCCCGCCAATAAATGGTGATTTCTTTTAACCATGGCCATGATCATCCCCCAGTCTTCACCAAGTAGTTATAGCTTCCTAAATGGAAACATTAACCACAGCGCCTGCAGATCAGAAAAAAATGAATGGTTTTAATATGAATCCTTCTGGAAAGAAATGGCACACAACCTTTTTTGTGACTTGTATGAGGATTTGTTGCTATGGGTAGGGATCAGTTATCTGTCTTTTTCATAAGTTTTTCATACACAGACAGAAAGAGAAACTGAAAAAAGACAGAAGGACATGAAATGAAACTCATAATAGGTGTTGTATTGCTTCAGAGCTGCAGATAGTCAACCCAGGAGTAAAGAACGTTTCTTCAAACAACACAACTGTATTTCTGATCAGACCACTCACCGTGGGTCATGTGTTCTTCACGCTTGATGCTGTTCTTGCCAATGTAATCCAAAAACATATCTATGATTGGCTGTTGGGTGGTGGGAGAGCAATGGCCAACACTTCTGGTGTGGAAACTGCAGCCTAAGGGCGTAAATTGATTTTTAGAAAGAATGACAGATGTACACATGCTTGCTTAAAGATTGTATGGGTGTGTACTATTCCCAAATGTGGGTCTATTGACCCCATGAAGTTCCATTTTAAAGGCTGGCAAAGTGATACCGCCTGGTCCATCCTTTTGAAGCTGAGATCTCTGTGATTTGAAAAATTTCAAAATATATGTAATAAAAAAGCTAAATAGTCATTGTTGGGTTGCAATATCCTATAAAGACTAGGGCTGTAGTCAACCAGAGAAAATCTTGGTCGACTAAAATTGTAAATAATCTGCGACTAATCGATTAGTCGCGGGGGGGGGGGGGGGGGGGGGGGGGGGGGGGCACAGTTGAATTCTGCAATCCGTATTTCTCTGTTTAGCGTCTTCAGGCTAGGCTAATCCATCGTTGCTAACTTTGGAGCTAACTCCCTTCACTTTTCCAGCACTTGGAGAAACAACAGATGTGATTTTTTAGCATTTAACTGACACACTGTAGTCTGTGCTGTACATTTACTGCCAGACTGACAACTCACCGCTAACCTTTTCCTCTGCTCCACTCATATCCACCGTCAGTTTCTCTGTGTCCAACTCGCTACATAAACATACTTTGCAATGACGTATAACACTGTTGCTCGTTTCCCAGGCAACAACACAGCGGTTGACTCACGCGCTGCACAGACTCCCACACGCTAAATATTTCTGAATGAGCGGATATTTGGCATTTATTTTAGCATTAAAAAAATTTTTTGGCCTGTCGGGGGTTCTTGTTGATATAATCGTTGGAGAAACACTGATTCAGTAAAAGCTCAGTACATTTAGTAAACGCTCAGTAACGTGTACAGTTAGACCATGAGTTGTTAGACCCTATCTTCATACAGTCTGTTTGGGCGAGTCCAAAGTTGTGAAAACAGCGGGGTTTTTTTGAATACACCCCCGATTTCAAAAGGTAGTTTGTTGGTCTGTCCCCCCCGCTGCAGGAAAATAATGGATTAATCCCAGAAAGCTGCTGATGTAGCACTTTTCTCCTTATGAAAGTAGAGACAGAGATACACGGAGATTAGTCGACCAATGAGAATTTAGTCGGATGAGAGAGTATCGACCAATTAATCGACTAGTCGACCAACAGACTACAGCCCCAATAAAGACAGAATGTACTTTAAATTTAAAGGAAAATTTCCTGCAATCAACCATTAACCCTATTGCTGAGATCAACAGTGATATCACTGAAAATAAGGAGGCAAGAAACATGAGCAGTCATGATGATAAGGCATGTTTTAAACAAACCCCCGGGTGGACAATTTATCCATCACAGACTGACCTCACAGTTCAGCTTTCAGTGTGTTAATTCAATATAAATACCATAACAACTTTAAACTAAACCTGCAGGTCTAACAGTAAGAGCAGCATGGGTGTCTGTTGATTTTGCTGTCACGATAATGGTGACAGGTAGTACAGTATGTACATGGGGTAATTATTGTCAGAGGGGTTGGTACATGCTTGGGGAGACAGACACAAACTTTCAGGTAGCAAACTCCTGCTGCATTTGCAAGGACAAATTACAGTAAAAGGAAATCATTATGTACAACCTGGAAATACATTTGGGGCTAGAGACCTATTCGGGAAAATGTGTTTTTATTGTTTGTGTCTCCCTTGTTAGCGATCAGGTTTTCTAAGCAGCGGTTAGGTGCGACAGCTCTGTTAAGGTGGATGGCATATGGGGAAAAGCATGTACAGTTGGCTACATTTCTGTTTAAATACGTGAGATGTATAGATGAACATATACCTTTGTTGAAGAGGATGAGATAATATTGGCTGAGCAAACTGTATTTTGAGTGATAATTATAAGAATCTGCTCTTGAAAATGAAGATTATGTCCCAGCTGAGTGCTTTAAGCAATACTTTGCTTTTTTTTCCTTTTTTTTTTTGCATGAACCATTGTCCAAACACAAAAAAATGTGCCTACCAGCATTCGTTCTACAGATTTAAATAAGAAGATATAACATTGTTATTGGTAAGGTGCTATTTTTTATTTTTTATTTTTGTTTTACCTTCAGACAGAGCCAGGTTAGCTGTTTCCCACCACATTCAGTCTTTATGCTAAGCGAAGCTTGTTGGTTTAAGCATCATATTTAGCATACAGACGTCAAGCTGTATGGTGTCAATCTTCTCATCTAACTCTTGACAAGAAAGCAAAAGAGTGTGTTTCTCAAAAAGTTAAATGAATGAATACCTTGAAAGTCAAGAATATCCTAAAGCTTTAATACTTTTTGCAGATATGAGTTTCAGGTGAGAGGTGAATGTAAGTCTTATCAACTACACTCAGGCAATGCTCAGGATAATTTTTACTGATATAAAAGACATGCAGTTGCATTGTTCTATGAGACAAAGTATTTGTGAAACCAGTTAAGCAATGTTTTATCAGTTTAAAGTTAGAATTGGAGAAATGGTCTGAGAGAGAGCTGCAAGCTTTGCCAATAAGACAATTGCTCTAGAAACAAAGATTGATGTTAGTGGGATACAGTATACATATAGATAGGGCTGTAGTGCATAGTGTGCACAGCCAGCTGAGTGTATAAGGAATGTTGGGAACAACACACAGCTCTTACACTACAGTGGATGTAGCACTTTACTAGTTAATACCATGTTTGTCTGTGACATAAAAAAAATATGCCCGCGTACAATATTTACAGGAAAATTGAAACCACAAACTTGTTTTCACACTTGATTTTATTTTTCTCACTCAGCTGTGTTTCTCATGGTGTTGGTGCTGAGATTAGGATTTATTGACACATGCTAAAACCCTTTCCACTGTGCACATACTGAAGGTGAAGTCAGATGAAGAAAAGAATAAGAAGGGAGGAAGAAGCTGCAAGGTGAAAAGAAAAACGCACATAAAAGACATAACATAACACAAACATAAAAAAAGTAAACTGCACATAAGTGGATGAGTCATATATTTGTTTTTTCAGCTTAATGTAGTGCTTCATTTGGCGAGTGTTTTGTTTGAGGAGGATCAAGTAGCGAAAGCTGTTGCTCTAAAAGCCGAATCTATTATCTTCTGGCCTCTTATGATCAAAACTAGTCTACTGGGATATTGTCAAGAAAATGCTCACAAGTCCTTTAGAATTATGGCAGTTAAAGACAAATCTGCTTTTCAATATTGCAGTTTCATAACATATTTTCTTGCTTTCCTCTCTGCCACTTCAGATGACAATTAAATGCAAAAACAGCTCCTCATCACAGCTCACAAAGAAAACAAACCTATCTGCTGTTTCTGATAAACACATGCCAGCATGTAAGAAAACTAGACCAAAACAGAGTTGTTTCTCAAATTAGCAGCCCATTTTATGAGCAAGTATCAATGTCTATCTGCCACATTAGGCAGCTACGGCGACCAGGACTAATTTAATGGTGGCAATTGTTTCCCCTCGGTAACAAATCACAGGTCAGTAAACATCGTCCACAGCTGTCACAGGGATGAATAGACACCAGTAATGAGAACGTAAACGCTCATGGATCAGGAAGTGCTAATGGCCATAACTTTATTTAAGTGATTGTTCCAGCAGGTTGCATTCACCATTAATTGGCACATATTGTAAGAGTTTTAAGTAACTTGGTGTGGGTGGTTGTGACTCAATGTCACAAGCCAGACAGTCTTTTGAATTTATTGTAACTGCTACATTATTATACTTAAATTTAAATCAGTTTCTGCAGGGATAAATATTCATAGACAATTATACACTAGAAATTCTTAATGAGTTAAATTAACTGTAATGTAATTTTAGTGTATGCTTGTGTTTAAAAACTAGCATTCAGCTAAATTAATGCTGAATGTAATTTAAGTATGATATTCCCAGAACCAGACAGAAATATTTCACAGAAGTGTTGAATTGTGTTGACTTGTGTCATAACATTTTATTTTACATGGATTGTTTGTTCGCTAAGGGTGCTGATATGGCTCTGTGGCAAGTGTTCAACCCCATCTCTAAGTTTTAATTTACCACTATGCTCAGGTTTATGAGAGTTCCACAAAATTTTGTGGAACTAACCAGAATTGGATTCTGTCCATTCAAATTCATCTTTACAAAAGCAATACTTGTGTTAATGAGTACCATGAAAATGAAGATTTTTCAGTTTGTCCTAAACAACAGTGGTCCAAATTAATAATGGCCAAAGAATTGTCATTTATGAGAATAAAAAACACAGTAAACATTCAAGATCATGGCAAATATCTTACTGCTGGTAAGTGCTGAACAATTCACTAAATAATGGTCACTATTCCTCAACAACCCCTAGAATTAACTTTTAAATACTACTCAAAATACTGCAACAGCATTTTGAGTGAAATGTAATGCTACCCTGGCCATCTATAATATCCTATCTTGTACAATTTGTAACAATGGTTGTTTGTAGCAACTAAAGCATAATTAAGTTTTCTTATGGTTATGTTAAGGCACTCACAGTATTTGGTTAAGGTCACGGGCTGTTCACACGTACAGACTCAAAAACTTGTGACAGTGACAGTTGCTATTAATTGTGAATGTCTTTGAAGCCCAGTGCCTCCCACTGAGTTAGAGAGATTCAAAAAACCACCCAGCTACACCCAAGGGGAAAGTTGAAAAAGGCTCAACTGTATGTAAATGTCTTCTGACACAGTCCAAGCAACAACCAGTGAGTCAATCACACTTGTTTTGATTCCTGTGGAAGGGGAAGCACAGAGTTGTTTACTACTCTGCTACATAAAAAAAAAAAAAAAAACTTAAAACAAAATGGAGGAAATGCTGATCGTTCTCTATGACATGTATTTAACAAGCCTGAGGGACTATTGGAAGAACGATGACACATGTCAAATCGGAGTAGGATATGTAAATGACATGTTCAACAGAAATCAAATGCACACAGAGAAATACAGAATCATGAGAGACTACCTACTTCTTTGCATCTGTGCATCTCAAGTGTGAATGCACGGATGATGGTCCTGTTTTTATTCAGAAAAAGTCCACAAAGATTTGAAGCACACAGTGTTCACTTTATTAACACCAACAGCACAGTCTTTCTCTAACCTTAACTAAAGTGTTATTTTTGCCCAAACCTAATGCAGGATTCAGGCTGTTAACCACAATCTCTAGCACAAAAGTCCTGCTCTTGGTACACCCACCATCCACATGACCACATGACCTTGTCTCTGATTTGCGCTACAAGAATGTAGCGTTTTGTTCCCTGGAAAATCATATTGCCAGTAAACATAAATTAGGCAGCCCTTATGTTTTCCCCAAAACATAATCAGCAAGTTATCCTCAGTGGTTATTCAGATATCGAGAGGAGAACGCTGTCAAAATGGGACCCACTCTCAAAGAAGGAGGTGTGAGGTCTGTTCCTATCCTGCACTCAGCATGTCACATTGGAAAAGAGGAAACTGACTATTAGGTTTATTACATAAATAAGAACATACAATTATAAACACCATCAGTACTGTTAACACCCCCATAGAACTAGTAAAAAGTAAACCAATATCGAAGAACTACACTGAAGCTCAATGAGAAAAACATCAATAATATAACCAAACATCAAAAAGAAACATGCACCCCAAGTCCAAATTGGTCTGTAGTCTGACTGAGCCCAAAATGCTCCAGTCCAAGCTCCTATGAGGCTCATCGATCTTGCTCCCGCTGACTTCGACACCGTCAGCTGCACTCCCTGGGGGGATGTTTCCCTCTGGAGCTCCATCTCTGTCAGCAGGAGACAAAACGAGCTAAAATCTGAAACTAAAGCCCACAGCCTCTGAGGATTTTTTCCTCTAACTGAGAGTTCAGGGAAGTCAGACCATCCTCTAGTTATACTGAAACAACAAGTCCTCCAAATTAAACAACCACATAAGTTGTTGGTATCTGCATCCCAGAAGAACTCACTGGAGTATAATATGCTGATTTCCAAAATCAGAGTGTAATATGCCTCTCTCCAAATCCATTGTAAATCACTGTTTAAAAAATAATTATGTCTTAGGATGTGACAATGCTGTGGTTAAGGTCTGGTTAGGTTTAGGCACAAAAGCACTTGGTCAGGGTAAGGGAGTATTCGTGGTTTCGGTTAAAATCATCATCTGAAATATGGTTACTACTTCCTTAAAGTTAGGCAACCTTTGTTGTCTTGGCAACAGTGAACACCATGTTAGATTTTTAAAAAATGTCCCAACTCATGGTTGGTATAACACTCACAGTTGGAAACAGGAAGCGGGCAGTGTTCTCCTGCAGCGAAGTCTACTTTTTGCTATCTAACTAACTATCTAGCCATCTATCCCACCTGCTTCCTCCAGATAAGGAACTCTCTAACACTATTGACATTGACGTCATCTAAACTGCATCAGGCTGGTGTCATCACCTGCAAGCTAATGCTGATTTTCTTAGTGTCTAGGATAAAACTGTGCCACACAGTTTTGAGAATTCTAGGTTTTTTGACAAGTATTTCAATGACTATATTTCAATGGGTAATAGTTTTTTTAAAACTAGCCCTAATCCAACCAACACATTTGGACTACCGACTGGGGTCCCTGGGAACCCAAAGAATAAACTACTGTGAGAAACAACCATCAGATTTCTTCTCAAAACATTATTAATTGTATATTAATTATACAATTAATGAAAAAATAGATTATTATTACTTAAGAAACGTTATAATTAATTTGTATATTGTGTAAAACAAAAAACAAAACAAAAACAAACAAAAAATATATATATATTATATATTTTAAAGTCAACATTTGAAGGGTATCTAACTTCTGTATCATGGCATATTTCTGATGTGAAACAGGACAGACAGGCGAGACATAATGTTGGGAGGAATTTGAGTAGAGGATGTCATGATATTATTGGTCGAAACTGGTTAGTTCAAGCCTAGTTTAAGAACATGTCATATTTTGTTTTAAAGGAAGAAAATATTAGATTTTTTCCCTTTTTTTTATATTTTTTGGCATATGTTGTTAAATATGCACAATGTGCACAATTTGACTGGGGATGTGATCTAAAAGGGTTAAAAGGTATTCTCATTTCTTCTTGACTTTAGTGCAAATTGCAGCTTTTATCCAAAGTACAATCTTTCCACAAAGCCTTCAAATAGACTTTAAATTAGGACCCATTGCAAACATGAACTCAGTAAATAGTTCCATCTATTAAAAACCTGCATAGATCCCCAGGACCCCAATACATTGTTATTTTTAAAAAAGCACACAAATTGAAACAGAACAGAAAACAATGACATTGGAACAGACTGATTGACAAACTCATGAAAATTTGGAATGATAGAATAAAGCACCTGGAGATATGACAAAAAGTGAACCTTTGGGGTCTGCGGGTACCCCAGTCATTAGGATTAAAGTTAATATGCTTCTAACATTTTAAGCTTTACAAAGATGCAATAACCTAGGTTTGAAGAAAGTACAAACAGTCCTTCAGGGTTGGTGAGTAGGTCTTCATTTATCTGAACGTTGGAGGATGCTATTTTCCACTGATTGAACACAATAAGTTGAGTTGTATAAACAAACAGAACATGGCCTGAACACTACTGCCAACAAGATTCTGAGTAAATATCACATAGTTTAGCCAATGTGGAATAAGGTTTGAATATTTTCTCCAATTATCTGCACTTCCTGCATATTAAAGGTGAATACTTGAAGTACTTGTTTTTGACAAGCTTGCCACATGTGGAGAAAAAAAATCAGAGAAGAAGATGTTACCACTTTGATAATTAGATATAAAATTAAATCAGAAAATAGAAGCCTGGCATTTTCAATTTTTAATAACAGTTTATCAAATAACTTTTCTCAGTTTTTGTTCTTATTGAAATTCAGTTCAAGTATTGCAATTAACAGACATGCTCAAGAAAATACACAATGATAGTAAGCCAGTAGACGGTGAGATGACCATATGTGTCTGTGTATATGTATATGTATGAATAAAAAGATTTAAGGCCAGATCCTGTAAAAATACAAAAAGAAGATCCATTGTCAAAATTAGCGTGCTGCCACAGTACAAATAAACTGTAATATTAGTCTGTTAGAGAAAGGGAAAAAAGCCTGTTGAATTTGAGGAGAAACAGTCTCTGTGGGTGGGAGATGTACTAGTTGAATTTGAGGAGAAACAGTCTCTGTGGGTGGGAGATGTACTAAAATGAGCTCATTTTATTTCTCTTAAGACTGCAGACTTCCATTCTCCCTGCTCTGTCAAAAATAAATGGCTTTCTAGGCAGGACAGGTAGGAGTCATAATAGAATGTAGACACAGTAATGGAACGTAGTAATATGAAATGGTTCCATTTCATAACAATGCCGTCCAACCCCTTATGAATAAGTCTAAAGTGAATATAAGGCGAGGATTTTCAGCCTGAGCTTAGCAGATGAGCAGCCTTATTGAAAGTAATAACCCTGCAAGTTAAAGGTCCAATGAAAATGGCCTATATCCAACTAAATTACTAATTTCATCAGCTCCTCTAGGTGAGAGCTCTTTTTTTTTTTGCCAGGCAAATGGACTGGGATAGGAACAGCTCCGGGCCCTTTCTCATCTGAATGGGATTCTGCAGGGAGATAACTAACACAGAAGCAAAATACAAACTGCAGAATATATTCATGAAAAATGCCTCACATTATGATTTGAAACTAAACTGTACAGGAGTTGTATTCCTCAGCTGAGGGCTGTAATCTTACAAGATCACAGCTCTCATCCACACCTCCATGTGTGGATGTTTCAGATGTGGATTCAATGACTTGACTCTCACCTATGTGGCTACCTCTGCTTGGTTGGTTTAATGACCTTCATTTACTGTATGACTCACATGGTCAATGGTCAAGCTGAAGAAAGTCAAACTGGGAGATGTCAACCTTGTTATTTTTCATCATCATTGCAAACTGAGGCCCCTGCTGACACACAAAAGTTGACTGACCTCTACAGTGGCACGGGTGGTGTTGATCACCAGTAGTAGAAAAGACTGCATTGACAGTTTTTTTTATCAATACATGACCATATCAGTACACATCATACAGTGAGATCTTGTTTTGAGTGTGAAGTTTGTGTGGAGCAAAATCTGAATACAGTATTTGGAATAGCACGACAATATTTGAAAGATTATTTGTTTTTGGAAAGAAAAAAGCAAGTTTACTATATCTCTGTCTCTGTGTCATGGATGTAACAATAGCTGCAGGTCTGTGCGACTGGTGGAGCTGAGATTTGGCTTAGTGGTCAGCGCAATCATCCATGGTCTTGGGTAGACCAGGGTTTGAGATCTTGTGTGGTGACCCTCTTTCTCTACAATAGTTCATTGATATTTTAACACTTTGACATCCTAAAATTAGAGAATAAAAACAATAGGGCTGTAGTCTGCTGGTCGACTAGTCGATTAATTGGTCGATACTCTCTCATCCGACTAAATTCTCATTGGTTGACTAATCTCCGTGTATCTCTGTCTCTACTTTCATAAAAGTGCTACATCAGCAGCTTTCTGGGATTAATCCATTATTTTCCTGCAGCGGGGGGGGACAGACCAACAAACTACCTTTTGAAAACGGGGGTGTATTCAAAACACCCCAGGGAAACGAGCAACTCTGTTATACGTCATTGCGTAGTATGTTTATGTAGCGAGTTGGACACGGACAAAGTGACGGTGGATACGAGTGGAGCAGAGGAAAAGGTTAGCGGTAAGTTGTCAGTCTGGCAGTAAATGTACAGCACAGACTACAGTGTATCAGTTAAATGATGAAACGTCTGTTTTTTCTCCAAGTGCTGGAAAAGTGAAGGGAGTTAGCTCCAAAGTTAGCAACGATGGATTAGCCTAGCCTGAAGATGCTAAACAGAGAAATACAGATATTGCAGAATTCACTGTGCAACCCCCCCCCCCCCCCCCCCCCCCCCCCCCCCCTCCCCGCGACTAATCGATTAGTCGCAGATTATTTACATTTTTAGTCGACCAAGATTTTCTTTGGTTGACTACAGCCCTAAAAAACAAGTAGCATAATAAAAACAAAAACAGGACAAACATTGTTATGCCTATTTCCACTTTTATTTGAATACAAAAATACAAATAACTTTGCTGCCTCAACAAATACAAATACTGGGCTGTCGACACATCCCTAGCGTGCAAAGGAGGTGAACATATTATAGTAGTGTTGTAAAATATCTAGTGCAACAGCTCCAAAGCACTGTCTTACAACACAACAAAATTAAACAAAAATCTTCACAAAGGTTATTACTTCCAGGGTTATCAAATTTGATTACATATACACATTTAAAAAAACACACACACACACTCAGAGAAGGGCAGTGAGAGTGGATAGGACCATTTATCAAATGGGAAAATTATTTCGCCTGAAAGTCCAAGGATGCAATTTATCCCTGATGCAAGTTGGGGCCGGATGGGTGTAAATAAACTGGAGCACACAGTCTCTAATGCCAACAAGAAAGCTCAACAAGGCAAAGAAATATGAGACCAAAATCAGAAGCTGAAAAGAGGAAACCTTTTTTTTTTCAATTAAAGCTGTCACCACATTGAAGGATAAAACTACAGATTACAAGGCAACATGCTGTATTCACATCTTGTTCAGAAATGCGGTAACAGTCCTACCATGCTATCGACATATATTGTATTGTAGTGCATTGATCTCAAGATCAATAGCCATACCATTGTTTGCTTAAGAGGCTCTTTCAATGCAGTGTTCTTGTGTTTATTGGGATGACTTGGAACATATACATGGGATGGAAATCTGTGCAAAAGAAAAGCTCAATAATTCATTATTGCTCTCCCGTGTGTTTTCAGTGATGAATCAATGTCATTACCTGGAGAGAACAGAGAAGACAAGTAATCTCCACAAGAGCATATATTCTTCTTCAAGACTAAAGCATGAATAATAGATAATGGCCTTTTCTTCTTGGCCTATTTGCTCTGAACTGTGGGTGTCCAACTTTAACTGAATATTACTTTAGTTTCTGCTGTAAAGGACATCTGGGTATGAAAGTCTCTCCACAGAGATAAATAAGCCAGGTATATACACACACACACACACACACACACACACAGATACACACACGCCCGCATACAGACACAGGGACCCAGCAACATATCCCTGCTGTCTGTCCTGCTTGGGCTCCACAGCCAGGATGTTTTTCCTCTTCAGCATTTACACACACTAAGAGCTAAAGTTCGATCACGTCTTTCTTGAGATGAATAGATTACTGGATATAGAAAGTTGAATTAGACATTTCATTACTGTCAGTGTTATGTTAGGCATGTTGCTGTCCTGTTGTTTTTTGTGGGCATGCATCAAAACAATTTCCTATCAACCATAAATTATTAATGGTTCCAGTAAAGTCTCAAACTTGATCACAATCACTTGTGTCTGTGAATTAAATTTTTAATAAGCCTTAAGTTTTACTTGATATTCATTCATCATTGCTGACAAAAGACTCCACTGGAATATGGATGATATTTTACATACATTCATGAGAAAATAGGCAATTTGCATTGTCTTGAATGTGCACATTTTCAAAATTTTCACATTGTCATTTAACATATTTTTCCAAAATTAAAAAATAATAATATATTTTTTTAATTGGCTGGTACACACACCTGCCCATGTGTGCCCAAGTGTATGTGTGAAAAGAAAATGTACCCAATAGCGAGTGGACAACAGCAAAGGTCAGTGTCACAGTCCAAGCTGCCTGCCACATCACTGCAATGCGAAAAGCTTTTGACATTGTATGACTTCAAATAGTGGGTTCATGTTACAGTGGGAAGTCTGAAATACTAAGAATTAATCATAGCATTTTCCTCAACAGCAAAGATCAAGCTACTCCACCAGCAAGTGTCTGACATTAGGGAATGCATGAAAAATTCATGAACTCTATCTCCCTGCTGGACCCTTGGCATTTTGTTGGCAATTCAGTACCCTCAAAAGTAAGACAAAAAAAAGGTCTGTGCAGTTTTTAGTCTGTGTTTTCACTGTAAGTTAAATATTGACATGTAAACAAAGATAAAAATATGAGTTTCATGTGATATCTGTCAAGATACAATCTCTGTTAAAGACATTCGGTGGTTCTTCTTGTACAATGAAATGAAAGGAGGAAGAAAAATCAGATGTTGCTTTACAGAAAATGATCTGTGCAGCAGTGAAAACCCGATGAACTGGTATGACACATCTTAAAAATCAACTGAATGGTGAGAAAGACATTTGGCATTTTGATTATCCATGAATGGTCAGCAATCATTTCTGCCTTTGCTGCTCAGGGATCTGAACTGTACAGGGAAGAACTCAGAAAGATACAGGATTTTCAAGATGACACAATCAAGATTCTTTATCATCATAAGCAAAAACAACTTTTTATTGAAAGAAAAACTAGTATGCATATTGGTTTGCCTGTGTTTCATCATTGCAATATGTACTTTCCCACACTTTCATAAATGTCTCAGCAATGAAGCACTTCTTTCTTTCTTTCTTTCCTTGACAAGGATTTGTCATTATATCTGATTGGACTATATATGAGGACAAAGGAGGTTCAAGCTGGAAGAGACTAAGAGACCAGCATTTGATGCTCTGCCCTGGGTGCCCACAGTGTGATACAGCAACCAACAACAGCCACCAAGATTATTGGGCCCCAAACATTTTTTTCCGGAACACGGATTTAAGTGGATGGATGGCAGCATTAATTATGCACACTGCCATATGTGTTACAGTCCTTTTGCAAATGAGGTACAAGCCTCTTCTGTTTGCGTCCATTAAATGTTGTAATACAGTCAAGTCACACAGCCTGTTTATGTCAGATGAAGACTGATGAAGAAGAGAGAACTTGTGTACACATTCTTGCTATGGTGAGGCAGAGAGTGGGAAGCAATGATACCAACTTATATTATGTATACTACTACTACTACTAATACTACTAGACTCAGAGCCTACAGTTTATTTCAACATAAATATATAGTCCTACATACCTACACATTACATAATAAACAAATGAAATAATGCTCTATATTGTAAAACTTGATGTAAAGACCATATATATCAAATTCAATTAAGCTTTATTGGCATGACAGATCAGAAACCTATATTGCCAAAGCAGTACAGAAAATTATAAACACTGAAAGATGATTAATATTTATACAATAATATGGAAATATAAACAATAATATTAAATAAAATATAATAAAATGCATTTTTACATATATGATCACACAAACATTTACTACAGAGCTTGTTTCTCTCAGATCATGACAAGATTTCATATATTTTGCAGCTATTACTGCAATTATTTCTCTCTCTTTCTGTGCCATGGTTGGTGCTAAGGTGAGAACTGAGAACACGCTGTGTCTCAGAGCAAGAACAAATAAATGATTTGTAATTGATATGTTATTTGATAACCTAATTTTTATACAGGTTAGGGAATGTTCATACTGGTTACCAAAATCCAAAGTATCTCCAAACAGGGCTTTTTAGATTGCTCAGAGTGCAAATCACTTTCTCTGCGGCCGAGTTGGGTTGTGAACTCTATGCCATCATTACCACACGGTTGTTGAATTATTCGCTCATTTCAGCCTGACCTACATTCCCAAAAGGAAGCAGCACCCAGGGGGAAGTATGCTGTAGAACCAATACTTTACATATCTGAAATGTGAGTATTTGTATCACCACTGAAAGCAACATAAAGCACGTGCCAGATGAAGCAGGAAATTAGCCCAGTCGCCATAGGACTTAACTCACAATCAATCAATAGCATGTAGCCAGGAATGTGACTGAGGGACAGCAGGGAGAGAGGGAGAGCCTCCAAGGGTCACGCTTACTTCAGGAGCACAATGATTTCTTAAGAAAATATTTATTTATTTATCTATTTATTTATTAATCATTATGGTGTTGTATAAATGAGATGCAAAAAAAAAATACAACATCTCAAATTTGGACCTAACAAAGAACAGGGAGGCTTTGCACTTCAAAATACATCACTTTCAGCTGAAAGCTCTTTGAGCCTGCTAAATCATTTGAAGCTTTGAATGAGGTCTGGTAGCATTTTCACAAATTAGGAAAGACAGCACCTAATCATTTTTTAAAATATTATTTACTTCACTCATTAATTTATTTTTTTGTATTTTTTTTTAATTTATTTTACATTGTAAAATATAAATAGCATCAATGGTTGTAGCCTATATTTTGGTACATGCCATATTTCACAAGCCTTATGCACCAGAAGTCCTGATACAAAACCATTATTTTGATAGATTTCCTATTCATAAATTGAGGATTTCAGTTTAACTGTGATATTCTACTCTTTGAAATCGATATGATGTAATCGACTAGATTGTTTCACTAAAGAAGGCTCCTCATTCAACTGGACTTCTGATGGATGTCTGATGGTGACAAACAAACAACGAAGTGGAGAGAGAGAGTATCTTCCCTCACAAATGATCTTTGACTGAACACAGCACAGTTGAACCAGACAACAGACTACTTTCACTTGGCATTAGTCAGCATCTCACTCACAGAATCAACATTAATTAGCAACAGCTGATGTAATCTGCCACGGGCGACTTTTCTAAATTTTAACGACGAAAGCGTGGGCAGCGCTGGCTAAATAAGCTTGCTGCTTGAATGTTTACATTGATCTTAGCTGATATTAAAGAGGGAGGAAAATAAAAGGTTTTTTAACAGACAGCGTCACAGCCTACAGAATCTGGGTGTTAAATCCAAGTACCAAAACACACAAATACTTCATATTTACACATAAGTATTCCACTGACAGCAAAACACACAGCAGCAGATAGCCAGCGAGCACTGACTTAACAGCTTTAACATCCAGGCTATGCTTCGATGTACATGCATGTAAGCACAAGCAGCAAAACTTAGCTCAGTGACTGAAGCAGTGACCCCTGCCATCTCCCGAGGAGCAAACACTTTAAAGCTGATCCCGAACCACTGAAGTATGAAGCTCCAGCCTCTGCCCCTGAAGTACACATTAGCCCCCTTTATACAGAGATCCCACAATATTACTGTGAAGAAGACCCATCATTCCTTCTGGCTTTGCTTTTTTACACTGAACCAAACAAAGCCGGAAATAATGCTGCCCTCCATATATGACTTTTAAACAGCATGTCAGTGTTCCAGAATCAGAGGTGGCGTGATGTGTATCACAACAGCATCTGTGTCTAGTGTGACTGGTCCCGCTATGCCCACACGTCCCTTTTACACAGGCATCAATCCAGCAATGTGACTACTTCCACTGCCAGCTTAATGGCGGAACAACAATACCCCCATATTTTACGATTGTACATTTTATATAGAACAGCAAGGCAGGACAACAGTACAACAACATTTCTTCCTTGAATAGGCTGTGTAAAAGGAGCTATTGTTTCCCACAGCTGAGATGATGAACGACGGCGGATCAGAGCTTCAGCACTCCGGGTAATGCAGGCCTAATGGTAAAGGAAGCAGCAAGGGGATGCAACACAAAAAAATAGTTCCTTCCACAAACCCCCCCAAAGTGACACAATCTGGTTGATATGCAGCGAATTTGCCTTTGAAGCACTATATGAACAGCAGCTGCAGAAATATGCAGCAAATGGCAACAAGCAAGCATATGAACAGTGTGGCAGCAGGTATGATGTGCAGGTGTGGTAACAAAGTGTGAGCAGAGTGCTGACAGCTTAAATACAGTACCATGATTAAAAGGATGCATTGGATATATGTTACAGTGAGGCAAGTATGGCATCTGAGTGGAGTGGCAGCTTGAGTTAAGCTACCTGTATTAGCACGCAGGCAACGCTTCATTCATCACCACATTGAGCTGAGAGTGGTGAAGAAAATTATAAATGATTTAAATAATTATCCAAATGCGCAGTAATGGAAAATTACAAATAAAAGTACAGTTTTGCCAAATGTGTCCAATGTTAAAAGTTTAAAATTTCAATCCCCAGAGCGACCCTGTGGCAAACGCTGACCATAAACAACAATGTTTCCTGTTACAGTCGGGGACGTGTTGCATTTCTCTCTTTCTTATTTCCTGTCAGCCAAAGGCATAAAACGACCCCAAAAATAATTCAAAATGTTTCAAAAAGTTCAGGTTAGTTAGGCAACACCTATGTTACCATGGTAACAGGAAGTGGGGTTTAATACTTCTGCAACTGGTGTGTCTGTTTACACTGCAGTTAAACAAACTAATACATGTTAGTACATTGTGACTTGAGTTTCACTAGTTGAATGATTTTAACCCATTAATGTCCAAAGTAGAATTTTATAATTTCCTTTATAGCATTCCAATACAATCTACTGAAATTTTTCAAATGAGGATGAGGATGAGGCAAGTATGAGGATACAGTGTTTTTCTTAACATCCTGTTTTTTAGTTATTAGTCACAAATGTTGCTGTTTTTTATTTACCATGAAAACATCTCTAGAACAATAGGTTGGGGATTTCAGATTTCCATAATTTTTGATACACTAGACTCTTATAATATAGATTCACAAGAAAAATAATATAAGATAATATGTTGCTTTTTCTTGGTCCAGTGCAGACCTTTGTGCCAAACAGAGAGATTTTATATCATATTCCTGTGGGGTTTTCAATATGACTAAAATGTCCGTTAAATCTCCATTTTTTTCACCCCAACTCAATATCTCTTTGTCCCCCTCTCCCTATCTCTTTCCCTATCTCTTTCCCTATCTCTCTCACTCACACACACACAGTTCATGTGTGTAAAATGTAATGCACAAAATATTTCACAATTCAGTAGTTCACAAATAGCAATTCATGCAAATGGTAATATAAGGAATATTTAAGTAATTGTATAGCCGTTTAATCGATCATCCATAACAGTGCTCAACAATTCTTTGCTTGACGACAGCACCTTATCGGGAGGTAGAAGCCTTTCTTACCTTTCTTCATGGCCTTAGACACACCTTATCTTTTACAATGACATAGCTCTTCTGAAGTGGGCAACAAAATCAATTTCATTATTGCATTATACCATTCATGTTGCTTTCCATCACTTCTCATCGAATGCTTCAAAACAGTGTATGTGAAGTGGGACCTGGTATTTCACACATCACTGTTCCCCTCTTTCTGCTATGACGGCAGACCCGTTGCCACGGTCCTCGTCTTGTTTAGTGGCCTCTCTCATCATAGCGAATGGCTTCTGCCACACTCTGTCTCCAATGTCTGCATGGCAGTGCTGGTGGGCAGGGCATTGTGTATGGAGGTTGCCATCTGGAGCATTTAATCCGTTACACCCTCAGCACATCTCTTATGAAGGCGAGGAGATCCATTGGCCTCTCAATCCCCCTGCGGGACTTCTGGTAGAGAAGCCATGCATATTGCATCACCACATCTGGCATGAACCTGAAGAATGGTGCCCACTACTTCTCTGAATGGACACTGATGCTGTAGTAGCTTATGTTTTGATATGTGGAAAAAAAACACCTGCACCTGCATTTCAAAGACCAAAGATGTTGTAAACAAGTGTCTGGCTTTGGGCTTTATTCTCTCCCTCTCTCTCTCCGTCTGTGTGTGTGTCTGCTAGTGATTGAGATACCTCAAAAAGGAACAGAGGTCATTAGTTTAGAATACACCCATACGCATAGACCACATAGAAATGGGACTACATTTATCTTCATTTCTCCCTCAAGGCACTTTGGAAAATCTTTATAATTAATTCTTTCTTGAGTCTATCATTCTATCATTAAGTGCATACATTTTTCTGAACTTATGATCACAGGAACCCATACCATATCAAATGTTTGGTACCATTGGATTCAAAACAACAACAATTTAAAAAATATGATCAAGTGAAAATCTTTGATCGAGTGTAAATCTGATATTTAGCATGTCAAATGAATGTTAAACATATATATGTGATTTTCAAATTAAGTCATGATAAATATGTGAAATCAAAAGTTTTGATTTTGTCATGTGTAGCCACATGTCTTGACACTTTCTTGACAACATTGTGTTTCCACCTCTAACATAAAAAAAATCTGTGGGGCTTTTCCTCTACATACTAAATATAGCCGTTAGTTAACATGAAACAGCAGAAGTAGGACATGTTCTGTCTGTATTAGCAGGAACTTAGTACAGCTCTCATATGGTGTTAGGAGAGTGAAATGTGAGGCTAATATAAATGAGATAAAATTTCCCTGTGAATCCCTTGTGCGTGTCTTGGGAATATGAATCCAGCGTGAGAATGGCAGACTCCACTATTATACACTATCTTTATTAACTATTCTATAGAAGAACTATCAACAAATGAGACATATCCTCCTCCAATGATGAACTGAGGATGAAATATCCTCCAGAATCAAAGGAAAAAGACCTTCCACCAAAGACCTTTTACACGTTCTTCTTCTTTTGTATGCAAGAAACACTTGTGCCTGCCCATGTGCCTAGTCTTGCTTGCGGGTATAGTCATTCAAGAGGATAAAATAAGTGAGCCAAAGACGGTGGTCAGATTAAACACATTTCTTTAAGACAAAAAGGTGAGTCTGGCCTGGAGGAAGAAAATGCTTCTCAACATCTTATCTCTTCCCTGGTGGTCAGTTCAAGTCAAATGGCAGAATGCAAAATCTACTGTTAAAGTGTGAGACATGAACATACACTGACCCTGGCAAATATACTAGCACTGAATTAAACGCTTGTGAGAATCTTGGTACATGCTGTCCTCTTTTATGTGTCTTTCATCCTACTTTCAGATATAAAACCCTAGAAGGATGTGGTGCAGGCAACAAATTAGACTGATTTAAGATTGAACAAACTGATTTAATTACTTATCTAATCTAATCCCAACAAAGGATTGTGAAGTGTTTGAAATAGAAGAAGAGGAAAAACATTTAGATTATATCTTATGTTTACAAGATATGTTGATAAGTTAAGCTAAGTTTATGTTGATTCCTTAGACACACCTTTAGGAGTCACTTGTACTGCTATTACACCTTCAGGCTGGTCCATGAATATAACTTCCAGACTTTCTCAATTCCAATTAGTTTGCACATTATCATCCCACCTTTTCAGATCAGATAGATCAGATAACAGAGTAGGATCAAGGTACACTGCTTCCATTGTTAAAAAGTTAGTTTGTTAAACTTCATTTCTAGAATGTGTATTGAACCTCTGCACATCTGAGAGATATTTTTAAAGATTAGTCTTCTGTGCCGGATATCAGACAGAATCATTAATGTCTCCATGGCTTTCTTGTGGATTTAACACAGTGAGGAATGATAGCATGTTTTTGTGCAAGAGATAATAAATTCATTAATCTGGCTAAATTTTAATTAGCAATCTGTAATGTCATTGTCTCAAGATATTAAATACAAATTTCAAAAATGTACAGTACCAGTCAAAAGTTTGTCATTCAAGTGAATGGGTGTGTCTAAACTTTGGACTGGTAATAAACAGAACAATTTCTGCCATGTCATATTTTTTAAAGCAAGTTGGGAGAGCTAAAACAATCAGCTGGTGGGGTTATGCTTTCTTAAGGCACTACATAGTGGCAAAAACACAGGGAAACTTTGAATGCTGACGTCCTTTCTTTGATCACAGTTAATACGTCCCTAAGAGGATTAAACTGTCATATTAGATAGATTTGCCTTCGGAGGATAAATATAAATCCTCCAAGTCTCAGTAGTGAAATCTGTAACCTTTTGCATCCTGCCACGCATTACTGAAAAATGCAAACCCTCTGCATTAGGTTCTCCATTGCTTGTCATGTATTATACAGCATGTCAGAATCCATTGGTGACAATACAGAAAAGGATCTATAGTCCTGCCAAAAATATGTGGCATAAATATTTTATGTTTGCAGAAAAGTGTATTTAATGTACAAACACATTCAACCAGAATGGGGTTGTTCCATCCATACCACACTGACAACTTAGTATACGCTTGTCTTTCAATAACTGTCAGATGAGAAACTGTTCAATGGGCCACTTATGAAAGACTACACCCAAAGAAGATACTGGAGCATACAATTCACCTCAGCGATTTATTAAAGTGCAAATGACTAATTTTTCGACACGCACTGCATCTTCATCAGAATCAAACCATTTGACTCTTTCTCTGAGTTTAGGGCAGGACAGGAGGCAACAAGGACAAAATGTGCTGGTGCTGTAGGTGCCACTTTTATTCAGGTTGGAGCATTCTGGGGAGGCAGGTGGATTTTCCGGGATTAGTCAGAGGCTTAATGAACCTCCTGGGCTCCTATGATTATTTCACAAAGAGACAACCCTTTCAACAAACTGGGGTTAAACAATGTGTGAAATTAATTTATAAATATTAATGGCCCTCCTAATGAAACGCCGCTAATACACCTGGATTTTGTTTGCAGTGTTGGTGTAGATTAGATGTTTTGATCTGGCTCCTTTAGGCTGTTTATCCCAGGTGTTCATAATGAGCAAGTGATCAATGCATTGATTAAATCTCAGCAAAGATATATTTAGCTTTTTATCAGCCTCTTATCACTGCCATGGAGGCTTTAGGTTCTGTCTCCAAATTAGACATAATTACATGCACACAGGGAGAAAATGATCCACAAATGCAGGAGAGGATGACTAATAATCAAGGCTGAGTCTACCGCCAACCAGTCTGAGGTTAAGGTCTTGGCCGTAGGGGGCTGCTTTACTAGAGAATGCCTAATTTGAGAGGAGAAATTACATACAAAATTTTAAATGTTAACGTTAACCTTTAAAGGATTTATCTGCAGCTATTTCCTCCCATACTTGGACCCATAGGTCTCAGCCAGCCTTTACAAGAATACCAGGTATAACAGCTTTATTCACAAAAATACTGGCTTCTAGCTAAGTGAGAGGCTGAGGGCAAAAAGAAGGAAATCTTTCTTATCTTTATTTATTTATAACTTTTATTTTACTACCATCATCACAACTAATTAAAGATAAACATGATAATATTCAGCAGAACATTCCCCTGACTATATCAACCTTTTCCTGTGGAGTTTTTCCCATGAAGAATTGAAATGCTGTGAGACAGCAGCTCTAAACAGGATTAAATTGGTGCAGAAAAAAGCCAATTTTATCCTGACCACCACCTCAGGATCTATAGATGCTACCACGAAGCCAAGACGTGGCATTTTACTCCCCATGCTGCAGGTCCAAGATATTACGTTATAGCAAATATTTGTAACGGCATTGACAACTAAAGCACGCTCACCATTTTAAAGAGAGGAAAGTTTAGTTCTTTAATGAGATGTCAAGCAATAACAATAATTACAGTACAGCTACCCTATGTTCTATCTCACACAGACTCCACCTTTTACTGGACTCTATGGGTTATACTCTCCTCCCATCACATGCACACAATCGCCCACTGAAATTTGCATGCCAATCAGGACATGTGCCTCAAACAGTATAAAAGGCAGCATCTCGCTGGAGCTCCTATCTGTCTAACTTCGGTGACGGCGAAATGAGGTCACTGAATTTACTGCTCCACAGACGGAGTTACCACTCCAAGCACATTCCTGCCTGTCTTGCCCTGGTCTCATCGCCACCGCCGCCTCCAAGCATCTCTTCTGCTTCAAGCGCCTTAGACAGGATCACGTAGAGGGCAACATAATGTAGTCTCTGTCCTGCATACACTGCTGGGCAGCAGCAGTGGGACCATTTTCGGCTGTGTGATGTCTCACTCTGATGTGAAGAGAGTAAGCCAGAGCTTGAGCTTGATCTCCATAGTGAGGATGAATTCCCTGCTTCGTCCAGCCCTCAGCTGAGACTCTCCGAGCAGCTTTGCCAATGGACAATGACAACGACCTCTTGTCTGTGTCTGCAACATTGCTGACCTTCGGGTTATGCCAATTGCGGCAGTGTGTGTAAGGCTCTCGCTGCCCACCCCCCATCCTGCCTACACTAATCAGCCAGCTTCATGAAGGCTTTACAGACCAACTCATCTGGCTGACCCCGCCTTTGTTTTGCCTGCTCTCCTGTATGTCAGAGCATCCTGGAAAGTGACACTGAAAACAAAGTTACCAGACTGATTTCCTTCCTGAGAGTGCAGAGCCATAGGCGGTCCTAGTTTACCCCCTCCTGATTCCTCACTTGGCTGGCTGAGCAGAAAGCCACAGCCTTTGTCGGTGCAGCATAGGAAGACTGAGACTAGGGACACTCAATGCCAGCCCACCATGGTCCAGTCTTCCATTTATGGAAGGTTTACAGCTTCCAAAGTTGACACAGTTTTATGACAAATGGCATCGCAGCTGCACAAAGTGAATGGACGAAACACTGACACTAGGTTATTCATTCCAGGTCTCCTCCTCCATTCTTGGGTATCAAGGAGATAATCCAGGGTCATCCAGTCATTCCACTGGGACTCCTGCATATGTACCACCTGCAATGGTGGTACGCCAGCCTGTGCTTGGATCGCAAGGAGGCTTCTTTACACCTTTCCTCCTCTTCAGAGTGAGACAAGAATGACTGTTGATCATCCTGATAACCCCAGACTGCCATTCAAAGCAGAGATGACCCAGATGTTGGCAGCCCAGACCTGGTTCATTACCTAAGTGTGGTGGGCTCTGTCACAGGACACAGGCACACAAGGCACGCTGCCCACATTGGGCCAACCTCTCCAGGCTTGGCTCTGGGAAAATGATGTAGGCTGGTCTATCTGCACAAGTGGTGTAGATCATCCAGGCAACAAGAGCAGGATCCACCAATGCTTGTTACAAAGCAAAGTGGTTGGGACTCAATGCTGGTGCAGGGAAAGGAGATTGGACCCCTTCTCGTGTGCAGTGGGAGAGGTTCTCTGCTTTCTACAGTACCCAGTAGAAAAGGAGCTGTCTTGTGCCACTCACCTCCTCATGAAAAGTTTCTTACAGGGGGTTAGGAGACAACACCCACTGATGCGTGTCTGGCATTGCCATTCAAGATCGCTTTGCTGCTTGTGCTGATCTCAGCTAAGAGTGAGTGAATTGTGTGTCTGGTCAGTTCACCCACGCTGTCTGTTACTTCGAAGTGACCAAAGTGGTGCTCTTCACAGACCAAACCCCTCCTTTGTTCTCAAGAACATAAGGAGTCCCCTTAGGTCAAGGACTATTCGGGTAGAGGCATTTTGTCCTTCACTCCATGGGAACATCAGGGAGGCAAATTTGCATTTACTGGGCCCAGAATATGCATTGGCATGTTATGTTAAATGCACAGCTTCCTTTCAGCACACAGAACAGCTGTTCATATGCTATGGAGAGGGCATTACCTGCAAAGCTCTATCCAAGAGCTTTGCCACCTAGTTAGTTGGCTTTGTGAGTGGATCTCCTAAGCTTATAGATGGCTGGGTAAGGACCCCTCCACCGTGGACAGAGTGCATTCCACACATGTTGTAGCAATATCTACAGCCTTATTCAGTGAGTTGAGTGTCATGGATATCTGTTCGTCTGTTCATAAGGTTCTATCTCTTGGGCAGGAGTGGCTCCTTTTCAAGGTCTGTACTCTCAGGAGTGACTCAATGAAAAGGGTGGTGTGAGTGTCAGCTGTGGTACACCTGGTGTCTGTTGTATGATCTGTGACCCCTGCAAGGTTAAACCATGGTTTCACCCAGTTCATGTTCATGTTAACTGGGTTTGGTTGGACCCCTACTAATCCACTTAAATGGCTGGGATTATAAGTAGTAGGAGGGCTGTGGTGACTAACCAATAGCCATTCAGTCTCAGTGAAACAGTCTGATGACACATCATGGCAGGGCAAACATTCATGACGGCTAATACACCTGGATTTTGTTTGCAGTGTTGGTGTAGATTAGATGTTTTGATCTGGCTCCTTTAGGCTGTTTATCCCAGGTGTTCATAATGAGCAAGTGATCAAGGCATTGATTAAATCTCAGCAACGGTATATTTAGCTTTTTATCAGCCTCTTATTACTGTTTGTGGATTCGGTAAGTTCAGTAAGTTTCATTCAGTTCATTTTCATAGACTACATAGTTTGCTCACTTTTTTCTATGTGTTCTGTTTAGTACAAAACTAAGTTGAAATAAGCCCCGTTTGTACAGTTAGTAGCTCAACAGCCAACTGTTAACAAGAGTTATCACATCATCATTGTTTCTGTGGCTTTCATGGTCATTTAATAAGCTTTTAACAGAGATGTAACGACCTGTACTGTGTTTCACAGCTGAGCTGACAACAGTGTTGTTAGTTACCAATATGTGGGCTCCACTGCTAAAAGCTAATGATTCATTCAGTGACAAATATGAATCAACACAGGCAGTTCAGTTTTAGTTCAGTGTTATCAGACGAAGGCCGCAGGACCTGATGGCATCAGTCCCAGGATCCTGAGGACTTGCCAGACAGCTGTCTTCTGTTCTCCAACGCCTGTTCAACCTGAGCCTGAGTCAAGAGAGAGTCCCTTTGCTGTGGAAGACGTCCTGTTTGGTTCCTGTCCTGAAGAAGTCGACTCCATCAGACCTCAATGACTATCGACCAGTTATCCTAACATCTCATCTGATGATGGTACTGGAGAGGCTGGTCTTAGTCCACCTTAGGCCGCAGGTGAGGACACTGCTTTGCCCTCTACAGTTTGCTTGCCAGCCCCATGTGAGGGTTGATGACACCATCATCTACCTGATGCAGCGAGCTCATCAGCACCTGGATGGTGGAGGCACCTCTATTGTCTCCTGGATTACTGACTACCTGACAGGTAAGCCACAATTTGTCCATCTTGGCAGTGTTCTGTCTGATGTGGTGGTTAGTGACACAGGAGCGGTCCCCTTTCCTTTTCACCTTAAACACTACTGACTTTCAGTACAACTCCGAGTCATGCCACCTGCAGAAAGTTTCTAATGACTCGGCTGTTGTAGGGTGTATAAGTGGGGGAAGGGAGATGGAGTACAGGGAAGTGGTGGGTAAAGTCAACAAGACCAGAGAGGTGGTCATTGACCTCAGGAAAAAGAGGATGACTTTGCAGCCACTGTGCATTCTAGGAGAGGAGGTGGAGGACTACAAGTACCTGGGTGTCAAGATCAACAACAGACTGGACTGGAAATCCAACATCGGAGCTGTATACAAGAAGGGGATGAGCAGACTACTTCCTACTTTTCACCTAATGCCCAATGACAAACTAAATTGTTGAACCTGCCAAAATAAAAGGAGGAAAAAGAGGCACCTGTTTGATTATTGAGTGAAATCCAGCTAAGACCTCCATGCAGGCACATCAATCCTTTTCAAGTGGGGAAGCCACACAGAAACTCAAAATATAACTTGACAATAATATTGTATAATAACTCTCATCTGTCTGACAGACTATTTACTATTTAAAACTACTATTAGCTATTTATAGTTTTTGTATTGTGTTGCATATTTTTTATGTTTTTATCATTTTTATTTAGATGTAGTTGTATGGTGTTTTCGTGATGTGAGGTGTGTCTTGCTGCTGTGACAAGAGAATATCCCAGTTTGGGATCAATAAAGTAAATCCAATCCACTCTAAAATATGTTCACACTGACAAGTATCAAAACATCTATCAAAAGTTGTCACACTACTCCTGCAACATAGTCCCCTTCCGAGCTTGCTGTCCATATGATCAGCAGTTTGTGTATAATCAGTTTTCCCAAAGTGTGGTTGAATAGTGTGACACAGAAAGACTGTGGACCCTTTTCCACACATTGTAACTGACTGAATTCAAGCTGACTACATCTACTGTTTCCCCTCACTGAGGAAGCTAGACAGTCACCAAGTCTGAAGAATGTGAGTGTTTGATCCTCAAAAGATAGATTTTGTGTAGGTTAACACTTTAACCTCATGAAAAAATATTTATTGTGTTCCATTCACACTCAATTGGATCCTTTGTACAAAATAGCAAGCATATGGTGTCCCTGTGCAACTGCTGCTGTTGGGAATATTCAACTGAAGAATTAATTTACTACTTTGGTTCAACTCCCTGTGACAGGCGTGAAAGCTTGTTTTGTGAGGTTTTGGAGGTGAAGTTCAAGTGTAATGCTCTGTGGTGAATTGATTATATATGAGCTGCAATGAGGTCCCTGTTGAGAGTATTGATTGGTAGACAATCGCTCTGCTCAGTCCAAGGTAGACAGGCAAACTGTCCTTACTTTAACGAACTGGCAAACATTTAGAGCATGAGCCCTGAATTCCAAACCCACCTGTAACCCCTATGAAGAAAGAATAAGAAGATAGAAGGTCAGGTTGTTTTTCTTCACCTGGTTTATCTAATTGTTTAAGTGTCACCAAAGTTGTATGGCCACATATTGCTTTCTATGTCCCTTAATTTCCTTCTACAGAGCAAATTGGAGTTTCAAGGCAATTTGGTGTTCTGCAGTGCCTCTTTGAATCTCATTTGGGTCCATTGAGCTAACATGGTTTGTGATAATAATAATGTCACTAAACGGCTTCTGTAATTTGTTATGTGCTGCAATTTGTTTGGTGCCCAGCTTTGTGAAAGTGGCATGCATATTATTCCATCCCTTATGTTCCAGTGCAACTATGACAGGCACAGATGTGAGATACATTGAGAGCATTAAGCCTCCAGCAGCCTTCCAGCAGTTTGTGAGAAGTGATCACTTGTGTGGATTGGTGCAGGATCCTGCATGGCATCATGCAGACAGGCCAATAATGAGGATATGATTCTGCCACAGTCCACCTGTGCTGGAAAGGGTGGGAAGGAGGAGGGTAGAAAATGAAGAAGTTAGAGGAAGGAGGGGCAGGGATGGGAAGATGCAAGGAAGATGAAAGGAGAGCTGAAGGAGGATATAATAGTGTTTGTGTGGAGCCACAGTCCCCAGGCTCTGTCTGGACCCAGAGGCAACAGAGGTAGCATCTGCTCTGGGCTAGAGGATAGGTAGGAGAGGCAAAATATAACGTTGAAGAGACTAAAGAACATTATTGATTACACACATCTAATAATCCTAGTATAGTCTGGGGGGACTATTAAGCCTGTCTGATTGTGTTTGTTGGATGGACCTATTACTTTGATGCATACAATTTTATCATTTTCAATAGCGAAAAAAGCTACTGTAGTTGTAAATAATCCTTAATTTACATAAGATTTCCTTTAATTGGAGCTAAAAGAACTAGCCCAAACCATGGAAATTGTTGTTTTGTGGGCACAGGCTGATCAACCTAATCAGTATTTTGGACATTCTCCAACTGATGAGTAAAAGATCTCTCTCTTTTTTTTTTCCACATTTAGGTACCATTTATGTACACATTTGTGTTGGTCTTGCTGTGATAAACTGTTGAGAGCATGATGATCAAGTGAGCAAACACTGGAAATACTGTAACCACTACTGCCTACAGGGAGTCAATCAGTCAGCATATTCTGAACCTAGTATAAGCAGCCATAGCAGAATTAATCATCTGGAATAAAGTAAGGTCTGCATTTTCCGTTTTTCATTTTTCAAAAGGACACAAAGAAAACAAGACTAGCAGTGATGATTAAGCACACTACACATTCTGATAGATGGTTAAGAGAGAGGTTAGAGTGGGCAGAAAGATAAACTATTTCCAGTCAACTGTAGTCCAAACAGCTGCTGGTGTAATGTCATAAAACAACAGAACAATGGCCAGAAGGCAGTGGATGTCATGATCTCTGTTATTGAAGCGTTCAACTGTGACAACACGTATGAAAACATGTGCTTCATATGCTGCCCCTCATTCACAGACTATTCCTTTTGGTTCAGCTGTATCATTTTTATCTGCCCTCTGGCAACATGGCAGCTGCCCCTGTCAGAATCTGATTTATGACTTAATTGTGTTGTCACGGATGCATATTTGAAAGACACACCTTTTATTATTCTAGTTGGAGAGCAGACATTTAATTGGTTTTGATTGCAGTGTAATTAAATCTTGAAAACTGCAAAATGTTGATATCCAAACAGAAATACTGTGTGGCGTGAGATATTGACTATGTTTACATGCACAATAAAATCTCTTTTTTTGCCCTTATTCCAAAAAAGGCAATATTCCTACTAAGCTGTTTACATGACTAATGAAAATGAATATTCCACTAATATTCCTGTTTACATGTAGAGGGTTTTCAGGGTTTCCCACTGCTCCACTGGGAACAGGAATCACAAGATCTCTGCAGGCAGCGAAGTAAACCAGCAAGATGGAAAACATTAGAGAGCTGTTGCCTGATATTTATAAGTGATACTGATTTGACTGATATTATAAATATTTAGTTACAGGCACATCCAGTACCTTGGTTGTCCCATGATGTTTACTACATTGCTGAGTGTTTTTGGTGCATCACACCGAGTTGTCACAGTCAGTCCATGACTGCATGTCAGGATAATAACCAATCCTCCCCGTCCTCATCATGGAAAAGGCTTGCTCTGATTTTCCAGCCCGCTGTGAACAGCTCTCTACTCTCCTCTCATTCCTCTCCTCTCTCTGCCTTCCTGCTCCAGCATATCATATTTTGGGGTAAACAGGCAAGAGGGCTATGTGCCGCAAACTGCAGTAAAAATCCCAATTGAGACTCATATTCCGAATGCGCTGTGTATATATATATCCTAAGAATGCTCCTAAAATCAGAATAATATCCCACGTCTTAGTCGGAAAATGCAACATTCAGAATAAAGCCTGATTTAAAATATCCAAACAGAATATGCTGTTTACATGACCTGTATCAAATATTGTCAAATAATAATAGTGGAATATTAGTGTGAATGTGAACATAGTTATTGACACTTCAATGTTTCAAACAACATAGGAGGGCAAGTGAACTACAACAAATTACAAACAGAAAAGTTTTAATACAAGCATCAGGCAAATGACAGCAAGAATCTATCATAAAACTTTATTAAAAAGCCATATATGTATACCATCTATCTCATATACACACACACATACACACACACATTTGCAGGCACACAGACCTGTGCACTTTGCTCAGCCACTGTGTTAATCCCACATGTTATTTCTGAAGGAGACAAAAAAGCCCATAACTTGAGCAGCTGTTCTTTGCTAATTTCTCTTTTGTCTCTGATGTGACTTATTGTCTACTGAGTATGACTGTGTTTGTGTGAGAACATGAATGCATTTGCATGTGCAAAAAATCTCCCTATAAGCTGTTGAAGTCTGTCAGAAATTTAAATTCAGTTTACCCATCACGAGGAGTGATACTCAGCCTGTGAAAGAGTTGTAGAATTCCTTCTGTAGCTCTGGAGGAAGTTTTCCAAAGTTTTCGTCCTAATGATGTCATTAAGGTTATCACAGCTTGGTGTAAACTTAAATTAAACTAAAAAAAAAAAAAAACTTAACAAAAAGCTTACACGTTGAGGGGGTGGGGTTTTTGGAAAGTAATGCAACATATTTTTTTTAGGAAAAAAAGAACTCAAAGATGGTATATCATTTGAGTTCAACTTAATCCCTCTATAGTGACAGTGTTGGTAATCTGACCTTTGTTCAAAACATTCCATATAAAATGTATTTTACTTATGTATAATGTTAATAATAATTGAAATCTCTGTGAAATAGTCCACCCACACAGGGTTTTTCACCTGTTTGTCTAATGAGACCTCCCTCACGCCACAAAATTTCAAAATGAGCAGAGTTCTAATTAACCAGTAAATGAAAACACCTAACAACAGCACATGTTTCTGATGTTTCAATCCTGCCATTCTTCATTTAGTAAGGACATCTGGACATGGTCCCATTTTCAGCAATATTGACACACAGAATTCAGCACACTGACATTGAGGATCCATTCTGCCGTGGGGGAAAACACAGTGAGGTTTGTTTCATCAAACTTTTCTGAGCACTTTAAACCAATTTATTTGAAATAAATCATTGTAAACTCAAAGGTCTGACAAGTTTAGATTGATAAATATAGATAAATTGCTTTCATGACGGAAGCAGTCTCTCCAACTTCATCAAATGTGACAGGGAAACAACAACAAGCAATGTACCACTCTTTTCTTGAGTCCGAGTTACCAGCAACTGTGTAATGAATGTGGCCTTTCTTCACAGCAGACATTGTGATAGTAGGAAGAGCACAGGTGTTACTAATAACTCTAATGACGGCTCTGTTCTATTCAAGTGTCCCAGTAAGCCATCACAGTGTGATAGTCAGCCAAAATTAATTTCAGTGTTTACACCTGTGCTTTTCCTACTGTGACATGACAAATGTCTTCCATGGAAAAAGTCCTATTAAGGACGACATTAAGAAAATTAATAGTGAAATGAATCTATGAATACACTCACACACATAATCTATGCAGTACATATAGTACAATACAGCCAATTGACAGCAAAGAGTAGCTTATGTAGGATGTAAGATTTAGGAAATGTAGACTCTAGCCAGCATTTCCTCTTTAAAGTGCTGACATCTGACATCTGAAGATCATTTCAAAGGCCAAATTCTGCAGCTGAGACATGAAACAGACAGACCTCAAAAAGACATAAAACTGCTCCATATCAGTTGGGTGTCAGATGAGACAGAGGAAGAAGCCTTGCTTGCCATGAGATGTTTTTTTTCCCACAAACTGTCAGTTTTAAAAAGTTTCTTTAAAATCCACCAAACACAGTTCTCTCAATGTTGTTTTTCTGTATGCAGGTTGTTGTTTTTTTCTTTCCACTTTCAGTGTAGCTCGCTATAATTATTTCTCTGTTTGTCTTGAAAGCCATTCCACACCATATGTACTTAAGAAGTTGGAAACAGTAGTTTAGCTTGTATTTGATTTGACTGTGCTTTAAAGATTTTACTCCTTTATCAAAGTAGATATGTTTAGTCTTTAAGCTTTTCCCTCATGAACTCTTGATAAAAACGAAAAGCAACGGGACAAAAAAGGGTGAAAGCCGTGCAGGGACACAAAGACTGTGGTTGAGCTCTAAGGGAAGACTGACAGAGAAATAAGAAGTGAAGGATGAAACATGGAAGGTGTGCAACGGTGTCACCTTGTAAATATGTAAGATGCATTAATATGTACATAGCCTAATTTAGTACACATCTAGTAGTAGGTAGGGTAAAGTTTTGCTTCTGCAGATGCCTTTGAAGCAGGATTGTAAGCACTGACTCAAAAAGGTGCCAGAAATCCTCCACGGGGATCTTGGTTCATGTTGGTCGGATAGCATCGCACAGAAATCTCAGTGGTGCATTCATGCTGTGAAAATCCTGTTCCACTTTATCCCAAAGGTGCTCAATCCAGTTGAGCTGTGAGGCCTGTATAAAGAACTAATGTCCTTGTCATGTTCTTGGAGCCACTGCATGCTAGGTGGCACTGTGCATTATGCTTGTGCAACTATGAATTTGAGAGAAACATTTGACTGGCCAGGTAGGAATACACCTTGTCAGGAATAATGTCTGATATACTTGCATTCAGGTGATGCTTGGCTGGTAATGACAGGCCCAGTATGTGCCAAGCAATCACTGGCTACAGTATTGTACTATCAATTTCAGCCTGAACTGTTCACACTGGACAGGATGGAAGTGTAAATTCATGCTGGGTGTAACAGATTTGTAGTAATGCAACCAGCAGGTTGCTACATCACAAAATCAGGATTATTTAGTCTTTTAGTCTTTGCATTCACTTTCCAAGCCAATCCACATCAAGGTTCAACAAGTTGTGAGTCCTGAGATTACTTTTGAAAAATCACTATTGCACTGACCTATTATGTCTATGAAAATTTTTGGTCAACCAGGTCATGGTATACAGAACATGGTATTTGATTTCTTGCACATACTCAGTCTTGTGCTTATATGTGTATGTTCATATACTACCAATTTGTTTTGCAAACATATTATAGAGGAAATACACTTATTTGCTTTCTGGTCTGCTGAGACAATTGATTCCACTCTCATGTCTGTACAGTAAATATAAAGCTACAGTTGGCTAGCTTCGCTTAGCACAAAGACTGGAAACATGGCGAAACAGCTAGTGGTTCTGTCCAAAGTAAAAAAAATTCACCCACTAGCCCTTCTAAAGCAATTCTCATTTGTTTCATCTGTACAAAAAACACAGTGTAAAAACAACAATTAGCCATTTTACCTAGGAATAATGAGTTAGACAAACTTGGCTCAGAGCAATTGGAGGCTCCAGGATGTTACTGGTTCCAGCCAAGAATTAGCCTGAAACAAATAAGACAATGTGTGAATTAGGGAACTTCAGAACTGCTTGTAGGCTGATCTTTTTGCCTTTGGACAGAGTTACTAGCTGTTTGGCAGATACATTCAGTATGAACAGTTTGGGACTTTGCAGATGTGCGTGTACATTTTCTCATTATGTTGATTAAAACATCCAGCTGGCATTACAGTTCTCTCAAATATATTTGCACTTGCATAAAACTAATTTCTAATAATTATAATTTAATTCATAATTCATTTAATTTCTGGCTTCTGCTTGAACACACTGATGAACCATTACCGCACACAGGGTTACATTTGGGGATAGGGTTCATTCTTCTTCTAAGGTCACAGCAGAGCAACAAGGGAACTGGGCCAAGAAGAAAGGTACATGAGCTGTCCAGAGTTCTACTAAAGTGCCACTTTAGTCTAGTGAATATGCATTCAGCACTGTCACATGAGACTGCTGATACAAGTTAGCCCATCAACTCCATTGAAAATCATTGAATAACACTGACTTAAAATAAACTTTCACTTTCAGCCTTCTCTTTCTGTGTCTTGCTCTCCCATTTGTGTGTACCATTTGTCTCCCTCTTACTTTCTCTCACACATACTTTTTCAGAGAAGACGGTTAAGCGTGGTTTAAAAGTCAATAACATTAAATTAAATTCTCATCCCTATAAACGCTGGTTCACCAATGCCAAATAGAATCTGACCTGTATTCAACCCCAGTCTGATCGACCGCTGACACAAGTTTAACCTACGTCACTCAGTTGGTCTGAACAGAGTTGTAGTCTGGCTCTTTTTCTCTCTACATGTATATTGCTTGTATCACTTGCTCTCCAAATTTTCTCTGTTGATCTCCCTCTGTTTCTGTACATTAAGATTATGTTCTGAGCATCTGCATTATGCTAAGAGTCTGCAAGTCAGAAATGTGGAGAAAAATGCAAACAATTGAGAGAACAGGTTCTTTAGTTTAAAATTCAAAAAAATCTAAAAAGCCTTTGTCTAATAAGCTCCTGATAGGTTTCATTGGGGCACTTGAATCTTTGATTTCAGTGGTTGAACAATGTAACTCACGTCCCATTTTCTACATGTTGTTATTTTGCTTGCCCTCCTGATGACACACGTCAGAAAATTAAGTGGCACAGTCATAATGTATTAGTAGCATTTATTGGTTTTCAAATTCCTCACCCCTCTACTCTTTTCTTTGAGATTCATCAGGCAGAATACTAATGGGTTTTTCTTTGATAAACATTATTAATATACATTAGTAGCAAGCAATAGTGCATGAATTAAAGTCCAACTGAAATCACATATATTCTTTGCAGTCACATGTTTTTTTTTCGTTTTTTTTTTCATAAAGTCTTTGGGGAAATATCAAAAATGCTCCTTTTTCTCTCAGCCAGCTGGAGAGGGTACAAGTCTATGTACATAAAGGGAGAAGTTAATTATGAATCTCATGGTGCATTTTGGTGAGAAATATCCAAGTGTGAATTATTGTGAAATGCACCACCAACATTGAGTGGAAGCTAAAGATTACATGTTATAGAAAACTGATAATGCCATCTCCAGATTTAATCAATTCACTTTCGAATTCTGGATCAATGTTGGATGAATTTGCCTACTATTGTCCTGTGTTATGTTCCTAACTGCAGAAACAAAACATTTTGAATTCCTCTGCTTTGTGTATCTAACTGGTTTCCTCTCCTTATCAAGTCTATACCCTTTGTCATCATGGCACTCTTGAATCTTTCTGGATTCAAATTTGAATTTATCTCGATGCAACATGAGTCCAACGCAATAAGAGTCCTCTAACTTAAAACTGTTTCCCTTTAAAGAATGAAAATGTGCCTGCACTAAGAGTAAGATGGTAAACACAAGTTCAAAAAGACCAGTATCTTCAGTGATATGAAAATATCAGGCTGGTGTGTATTTAATGACAGGCATCAAAAGAATAAAGAGAAGACAGTGGATTTATCTATTAAATCCAAAGTCTTCTGTGCTGTGCTGCTCTAATACTTAAACTGTTTGCGTTGTCAGAGTTGTCTCCTGAAATAGCACATATCTTGTGGAAGGACAAGCATGTGTTGATGGATTGAACAAGTTGTAACTGTCTATATGAGTGTTTACTTGTGCAAATATTACAATGAGACAGACAGGTCCTCTTGAGTCTGAACAGATACAGAGGCTGATAATAACACTGCCTGTGCCTAATGTTGGCATTTTCCTGCTGTCATTTCATTGTTATCACTGCTCATACGGGTGTTCACCAATTCTGTCATCACAAACCATGCTGCTTTCAAAAGCTGAACAATTAGAGGTCAATTTGAATGAATATTCACAGAAACATTGAATTACAACTCCTGGCTGTCAGTCACCTAATCAATTATAGATGCAAGAAATAATACAAGACCTTTACTAGTCAACTTTTCATTCCATGAAAGTTTAACACAGCTTTTCAAGGACAGTTGTTTTGTGTTTTGCTTCTTCACATAAGAAAAGTAACTAGCTGTATTGTGAAGAATATGAGGGGTGCTCCACTATGGAGCACAGTGGTTGCCTTGACTTAATATTGATTACAATGGATTTCAATAAAAGCTATTTTCATGATCCCCTAGGGAAGCATTGAAAAGCACACTTACAGTAAGGTCATTAACTGCCTTACAGTGTTCTGTTTTAACTGTATATAATATTATTATTAAAGTGTTTGTGGACTGGTATTATGCATAAATGCATCGTATACAGTACATAGTTATTATCTGTAAATATAGAAGTAAATATATGAATTGCCAAGTTAATGTTCAAATGCCAATAAAAACACATCTTTTATGTACTATTTGTTATATAGTAGTACTATTATTTTTAAGATGAAACATTCAGTCCAGATGGTTGAACACTACTTATTTTTATGCAAAAGATAACATCATCATTTTGCTTCCTGGTGTTTGTGTTTTTAGAGTGTGAAATTTAGTCTATATTGTCTTTGTGTGTGTTTTGTCTTTGACACCCGAAAGCCCTTTATATAAACCAAATTTACAAGGTCAATATATTTTACTATGATGACCCAGATCCTGAATGTATTCACAAGAAATGTGTTCATAAGAAGCAGTTTTTTTCTTCCTTATATCACTACAATAGTCAGAGGAGATGTGATTTAAACCCGAGGAGAGATGTCGACCTCTGTAAACATCTGAAAATAAATATAATCTGTCTGCCTTTGAGAATTAAATTACATTTAAACTACATTAGTGGTAGGGAGGAGAAAGTGCAGATGAAATACAGAAACTAGGAGAACAACAGAGGAATCTTAGATTGGGGCTGAGGTGAGAGAAAAGATGAAGAGGCATATTGAGAAAGAGGGAAGGACTGAGGAATGCAAAGATGTATGTGCATTGCGTTTCCTTTTTACTCAGGGGAACAACTGAATAATTGATAAAGAAAGAGATTAATGTGAGGGGGTTGCTGATGTATATTTCCTTCGCTTACAATATCCTTAATTAGATTCAAGTTTAAATTGTATGCCATTATTACAGCACTCATTAAAAAATGAACTGCAGTGTGTGTAAATATTTGCCTTAATACAAAATGAGATAAGAGGTTTTCTTCCAGCAAACATACAGTACCAGTCAAACATTTGGACACACTTTCTAATTCGAGGGAAAGGGAAGGTGTGTCCAAACTTTTGACTAGTACTGTAAGTAGATCTTCCTTTTAGCTACTTTTTTAGAAGGGCAGTCTCTTGGGAAGTTTTGCTTACATCTGAAATAGAATGAATGTTCCTTTGATTGATGAACTGATCAACTATACTTAGTCTACAGCCATGCCAGCAGCTCTGTGAGGCTGTACTTATACACAGTGGTGGTTTGAGCTAAATGCTAATGTCAGCATGTGATCATGCTCAGCATAACAATGCTAACATCTTAATGTCTAGCAGGTATGTTTACCATGTTTAATTTCTTAGTTTAGCATGCTAGCATGCTAATATTTGTTAATTAACACTAAACACAAAGTACAATGGATGCTGACTGGAATGTCATTATTTTTGCTGTTATTTGGTCATAATATGAATATAAATCTTGGCATGATGGCGCTAGATGAGAAGTTTTAGCACTTATCCTGAGGGGGACAAGGATGTCTCCACCAAATTTCAATCCAATGCAATCCATTCCCATTTCCAATTTCCATCCAGTTTCTTTTCATCAATTCATTTAAAACCTCATGGTGTTCCCTGCGTAAGACCCAGAATACATCAACAAGTTCTAAGGGATGGAGGGAGTTTGGTTGGAAAAATTTAACACGTTTCTTTATTACACCAAAAATTAAGTACAAACAACTAGGTCAACACCAAGACTGCTGGAGACAATGTGGGCAACTGAATGTCAACCACTCCCATATATTCTGGTCCTGCAAGAAAATACAGGCATTTTGAGAGTTATGGGGGAAATTATTGGTTACAATATTCCTTTTGAACCCCTATATATATATATATATATATATATATATATATATATATATATATATATATATACACACATACATACATACATACATACATACATACATACATATATATATATACCTTACTTTTCAGGATTTGTCCTCTAGGCACCATGAATATCTGTACCAAATTTCATTTGAAATCACATTTCTTTCCAATTTGAACAACTGGGTTAATCCAGTTTGTGAATTATTGTGATGGTGAATATTCAGCGCTACAATTTGTGCCACTAAATTGATTGTGCTGATTAATCTACAGCCAAACATTAAGACGGCTCAAAATCAGTGTTTTATTGTGTTTTGGGTTAAATTTAGCCTCATAATGAGGAGAAGCGATGAGGTCAAGGTGAGACTCATGGTAAGACGTTATTCAGTGTGTGTGAGTTTGTGTATTTGCATTTTACAAAAAATGTTTGGACTCAGTGTTCCACTATAGAATTGTTGATTTTCTGTTGATTATGTGGCTTAATTCACAGAGTGACAGGACTGTCTGGGAACCAGTGACACTGTGTGTGAGAAATGACTTGTAATAGGCTATTACTGCACAAGAACTCCTCATCTCCAGCAGTCTGCCTCTAGGATCTTCACCACCTCTGGAGGGAATACAAAAGAGAGAGAAAGAGAGATTAAGATTGAGATTGATTGACTGGCAGAAAAAAAGGTAAAGGTGCCAGGAATCAGAGCTGGACAAAAAGCTCCAGAGAGATGAGCTGAGTTAGAGGGATCACTTCACCTTTTAAAGGAAAGAAAGAAATGCTCAACACTAGGCCTTGCACATAAAGATAATTTTTGGGCTTTTTTACCACTGTATTCACCATGTTCTAAGGTCAGGGGGATAAATTCATGAAGCTCCTTCATTTTGTGGTAAAATTTTAAAATTCTTTTGAAATTTCATAAGAATGCCCTGTTTGACAATAAAATCAATACCATGTAAGGAGAAAAGCTACCCAGAAAGCATTGTTGTCCCTAAGAACTTTCCCGTTTTTGGTTTAGTTTACTGTAGTTCCGTTTTGTTTTTCATTAAGAATATTTTTGACAATGAAATTGTGGGATTAGTGTAGATCTTTGATTTTCCATTTGATGGTACAGTCCAAACTAATTACTTCTTGGGTTATTAACATCAAAAATCCTTGAAACACGTTGATTAAAAAAACAATTATATAAAATTATAATACAGTGCAGAATACAATATTTTATCTGACTTTGAAACTAAAGGGGATGTTTGGGGATATATTTAGAGCATTTAAAGTTAAGAGGCTCAAAAAGCATCAATTCTCAAACACACATTGAGATAAATGTTTTCTCTATTTCAGTCAGAGACACTTCTGTGAAGGAATTGACCATTTATAGCAAATGGTTTTACCATTTAATTTGGCAGAAAAGGCTCTACTCTTTGAGAGGACTTTAAAGAGTAGAGCCAGGCAACAACAAGGATGAGGCTGCATGGAGAACTAATCCTAGACATTCATGGTTCTCAGACAATGAATCTGAATGACTTTGGTGATCCCCTGACTTTTCCTCTAGTGCCGCCATGAGGTTCACTTTTGTGGTTTTGAGCTAAATGTCTTGACATCTATTGGTTGGATTGACATGAAATTTGTTACAAATATTCATGGGTCCCTCAGGATGAATTGCAATAACATTAGTGACATGCTTATCTAGCACCATTATCAGGTAAAAATGTGTTTGTTATGACCACATACCTGTAAAACTAATGTATTTAGCCTGTCTCTAGTATGACTATTATACTGTTAGTGTGCTGACATGCTAAGTTAAGATGGTGAACATGGTAAAGATTACATGTTAAACATCAACATGTTAGCATTGGCACTGTGGGAACAGAACTACTAGGTTGGTTGTAGACTATTTTTAAATAAAAAGTCTAAGCCTTTGTGCACAGAATCACAAAGTAAGCTGCACTAGCAGATTGCTCCATTTCCATTTTGCCTTGAGAGTATGTCTGAAGTCACTCCTATGATGGTTGGTACAAGAATTCCATGGCTAAGTTAAAAGCTGTTTGAGTGTAGGCTGTCTACTGCTGTCTGAATGTTTGTGAATGGAGCCCCAGGTGAATTTAAGAGAGATGACAGTGAGATATTGTTTAGATTGTAAGATACTGTATGTGTGTCCATTGGGAAATAAAGATAGAAGCAGCACACAGAGGAGTAACCAAGACAGTGACCCTCTGCTTCAAGTGAGCATCTACTGTGTGACTGCTCTGTGCACAAGAAGCTCCTGATATTTCACATATGACTTATACCTATCTAAAAAGAAAATTGTTTTTGAAGTGTGAGGTGCCTGTGGCGCAACAACTCTCCTTGACCAACCCTCTGTCTCTATCTGGAACAAACAAAACCAAAATTATCCCATACTGGGAAATGAAATGGAAGTGGTCAAAGAGTCCAATCCGCAGATGGATCTGGCTTTCTGACTTCCATCTGGACAACATCCAGTAGCAATGTGGGCTTTGATAAAGAGCACCTTTCACACTAGTAGCTTTGGTTTTCACTGCCCACCCAGAAATATTGTTTACTCATTTGTGTTTGTGTGTCCTTAAATTTCTATCTACTTGTTTTTACCAGATAGTTTTTTATGCAGGAAAATGTGTAAGGCTCAGTCCTATTCTTCTACTAGTGTAGCCAATCTTACTTATTATGGTATTACACTATATAAGAAAGTGTATAAAATCCGTGTGAAATTCATTTTACAAGTCCATTTACCTGTAATATTTTCCCTACTTCCACTCATCATAAAGCACACATGCAGCACCCAACCATGCAGTTTGGAAGCATAGATTTAACAGTTGCCTGGGGCTTGGGATGGTGGAATTGGCGAGTTTTGATAACCTGAGCTTATCACATTTTACAAATATAGATGCAAAAACTTTTTTTTGTTTTTTTTTTTAATGTTGAGTGATTTGTTAACAAGACTTTATTATATGTTATATTGTATTTATAAGATTCATGAGGGTGCATTTCTTTTCATGGCTTTTGCTTTTTTATTTATATTTAAGACATCTACTAACTCTTTTAATCATCTTCTCTTTCAGGGTTAGAAGCATCTGTTCAAATTGTATCTGTGCCTTCTCATAATATTGCAATATAACACTGATCTGATATTGTTTCTGCAATCCTTATGTGAAAACATGTCTCAAATAAAACCCTCTTTTGGAATTCTGCTCGTCTTATTTCCCGAATGAGTATTTATTTGTTCCCTTTTGTCTCTGTAGGTTTCTTCTCATAGTCCACAGCTGTGCATGGCATGCAATCTGGAAAGTCTAAATTGCCCACAAGTATGATTTTGTCCATCTGTATGTTCCTTTTTTTAACCCTGACCCTAGCCTGGTCTATATGTTAAACTTTTGATTAACTAGTGACCTGTCAAGGATGTTGACCTTTCACACAGTGCATTACATCCAATCCCTCATGGTTTTTAACAGGATAGAGAATACATTGACCAAAACAGAAATTGGTTGTGCTGGTGGTCGATGTTGTTCATTAAAACTAAAAACCATTCACAATGAGCAGTATTTCACCTGTCTGACTGAGAGCCTGTCTCAGAGTACATGTAAGTGCCAGCTGAAGTACACATGAGATTCCCAATGGCAAACTCACAGAGCAGTCCAGTTTTGGAAGGAACATTTTTACCTGGCTGTTAGCATAACCCAGGGCTATTCAATTAAGAAATTTAATTGGGCCAGATTTTAAAACCAGGAAATGTAAATGGGCCTATTTATTTTTAGCATCCTATTTAAAAACCCTTTTTTAAGCTTTTGGTGATTATACATTTTAAACAAATGCAAATGAATGTATTAAATTGCAATGTTTATTGTTTCACTTTTGAAATATTGTATGTCTGACCCAGGCACATCACATAGTGTGGAAACAGAATAAAAAAGAAATATCAATGCCCATAACAATCATAACAAGTAGCAGTAACAGTAACCAATAACATTATATCTCTCTGTATCAATCCATGTACATTCACTAAAAGTGCTTGTTTTTGCCACTGACAGGCTCAGATTGTTATTAGAAGTGTCTGACAACATTATGGAAAAGATCCCTTCAGAAAAATACAACTTATTTCATAATAACAAACTAAGCCTGTCAATGGCAAAAACAAATACTATTAGTGGACATTCATTGATGGGGTGTAATTGATTTGGGTGGGTGTATGTGGTTTGTCCAAGTGCTGTACCTAGCTGTCCAAGATGGGGGACCTGCCTGTGCATGCGTGATTCACATCCCTGGTTGATTCAGATTCTGGAGTGACAGGTGGAATATGTTTCTCATGCTGGTTTTGTTTCATGACTGCTTACAGATTTATTATTAAATAGCTATTAAACTAGCTTATTTAATTCAAGCTCACTGGGCCACTCGGAGGTTGCCTCTGGGCCAAATGTGGCCCACGTGCCACGAGTAGATCGCCACAAGCTCTACTGCTTTTCTGATGCACTATGAACACAGCATGCACATTTTTTCCCTTAAAGAAATAAAGTTGAATCTGTGATCTAATTATCATGAGGCTTGTGACTAAATAATTTGGTATGCAATTTGGTACTTTATCCAATGAATAGTTCATCTAAATTGTCTTATCTTTTTGCTCTTCTAAAATAAAAAAGTGATATCAATGCAACAGACTTCAATATCTTTCTATCTTAGTATTGTGCAAAATGAGATTTTCCTCAGCCTCAGTCAGACAAACATCTTTCATCAGTGTATCACTGTCTGATGAGATTAGGCAGCAGCTGTTGATCAATGAAAAACATTTTAACTTAAATTATATGTTACCCCAGCAAGTGACTGTCTTTTAATAGAACCTTCAGGTTTATATAAATTGTTTTCCCAATTACATTGTTTTTGCAAATCTAGCACACAAAGCCTGGATAATATTCACAGGCAACATTTTTTTATATATGAATGAAGCGGTGCATTTATGTACCCCACTAAACTACCACACAAAACATAGGAGCAAGACAGAGTTTTGCACCCTGAGTACTGTTTGTGGTCAGATTTAGGCAACGAAAGCACTGTGGTTAAGGTTGGTGTAAAATACTGGTTTCAGTTAAATATTAATAACACATTATGTCTCATGCTTCAAGTCAGTGCAGACTTTTTTTTTTTTTTTTACCAAGACCACAACATTTCCCTAACCTTAACCAAGTGTTGACAGTACCTAAATATAACTATAAGAAGTTTGATAATGCTGTAGTTAGGATGAGAAGATGTTGTTAGAAGTTTTTTTTGGCGGAAAGAAAATGCAATATGTTGACACCGAATATTTTACTCATATGTTCAGTATCAACATTTTTGCAGCTTGCCAGAAGCTCAGTAACATTTTCTCATTATATTGACAGAACACGTAATTCAGGCAGCATTACATTTCCTCCAAAACACATTTGCTGTTGTAATTTAAAGCCTATAAAAGTAATTTATAGGACAGAGAGTTGGATGTTTGATATATAGTTTCCTATGTGGCCCTACAGACCAATAATAGCAATAAAAGTAACAACAAATTTTCCACCAGACATTATTACATGCCATCTGAAATTACTAAAATAATTAATGTCACACACATGCTTCCTCCTTATGTTGCAGGGGAGATGGAAACTGCTGTCTCAAATGAAGACTAGGAGGAAATGCTGATGCTGTCTCTGTTTTGCATTTCATTTTATTGGTCCCTTTCAATCTGATATTTCTAAGCAAATGATATTTAACTTTCACCTATGAGATGTTTTGCAACATTAATCTATGTATAATCCATGTTCCATAACCTCATATGAACAGGAATATACAGGTGTGTGTGAGAAATGAATTGCATCTGTGACTAAAAAAAAAAAAAAATCAGATCCATAAATCAAGCACTAATATACTGCAGCTCAGTTTCTTCCCTTGATGCATCCATCATTGAGACAAGTAACGCCTTAACTGATGTTTCTTTTACAAACATGGCCTAATCACAAAGAAACTGTGCTTGGTGTGAATGTGTAAGAACTTTAGGCGGTGCAGTAAATAAATACCGTCAGCAATGATGAATGAGGTGGCTACAATCAGTCACTCATCTGACATTTTGCAATGGATAGATGCACAATGTTAGCAGAAGACAAACTTTTGTGTAAGTCTAAGAAAGCTTGTTCTATCACACAATCTTTCTTCCACACCATGAGTAGAAGATGTAAATGACAAGGATGCATGTAAGAGAGAAAGAGCACACAAATTAGCACTGCTCAGAGTACTGCAGGACTAACTGATGTTAATTGTGATGAATTATGTGCACAGGGTCTTTAAACAATCCATCTGGAAAGTAAATTCACAGATGGCTTATGGCATGCTTTATGTCTGACTCCTGTGCTAACCACCCTCCTGAACTTGCTCATTATTTACTGAGACTGACACCTGAGATGACCTCAGCAATCAGGAAAGAAGAGTGACTCAACAGTGACAGGGTTGAAGAATGAAGAATATGAATAGCAGTAGATGAGAATGACAGAAGAGGAGAACAAAAGCAATTTATGACATAGCTACAAGCGCCAATAATCAGGGTCCAAGCAGATTGCGAAAAATTGCAATATTTGACATTTTTACAGCAGAAGACCAGATGCAGATGACTTGAGGGATTAAAATGATGCAAGATTTTAACTTTAGGCCAAGCTGTTTGAGACAATTGCAAAAATGTAAACTTCATTATTACAGTATCAACTTGAGGTCAGTTTTTTTCTGTACAAACACTTTTAGCAGAGGAAAAAAAATTACTAGGTCACAACTTAATATGGAGATTTGAGCCCTTGACCTTTGCATCATAGCAGTTTAACCACTGGATTATCGGCTCTGCTGCTGAACATGCTGTCTTGTTTTCATGACCTTGAAATTGAATACAACAGAAGTCTATGGAACTTAATGCAGCTAAAGTTCAAATTTTCACCAATATTACAGATAAATAGTCGAAACTCAGAAATGTTTTTGAGTTTGCTTGGCATTAGGCAAGATTTGAAGAGAGAATCTTACAGTTACAAGTCATTTGTTTAGACCACATGACTACACCATTAGTAGGACACTGTGACTGTCAGCATTTGATGGTAAATATTAACTTAGTTTTGCATTCAGTAAAGTACTGCATTGAAGTTGATGGGAGTGAATAACTTGGATGAATGAAATGTGTGTGATGCATGCAAACAAATCATAAATCCCTAACCCATGTGGCTGGTGGAGGCCCGGGAGGAAGACAAGGGAAAGGGGTTAACAAGGAAGCCTCAACTACCCAGGTGCAGGTAGTTTGATGGCCTCTCCAACCCCGCCCACTGGCTCCTGAGCCAAGAAACCAAACCAATCTCACAAGCAGAAAGCAGAGACAGGGACATCACAAAACTTAAAAAAAATTTAACTGTTTAGGATACAATTCTGAAAAACATCACAAATCAACCTGCTTTTCTTGGGTGTTTTTCAAATATTTTGGTGAAATGTGTCAAAAAATTGAATGAAATAAAAATGTGCTTACAGTACAAATATAATATAATACAAATACAGTTATAAAACTTTATAACACTGCAGACTCACCGTTTGACTTGATCTGAACACCATTTTAAACATGTGACATCTAGTCTCCAAAGACTGTCCAAGAGAATTTTAGTAGCAACTGAATGAAGACTTGCTGGTGATTTATTAGATTAGTTTTGAAATTTGGATTTGTTGTAATAGTCCATGCCCACTTTAATCAATCATTACCAAATTTTATGCATCAACTAAGTCCCCAGAACTGAATTTTATATAGATCCATGTGGCCAATTACAAGCTTTTACACATTTGTGACCCCCCTAGTGGCAGAATATTCCAGGACCGCATAACAAAACTTGGACCTAGCAGCCGAATACTTGAGAGTACTCAAGGTATTGTAACCAAGTTTGGTTACAATACCTTGAGCCAATTTTAAAATACATTATACATTATTCATTAAAAATGTATAATTTCAAAATGGATTGACGTTTCCTTGATAACATTTGATCAGGGACATCTGTTGATGATACTGACAAAGCTTCAGAACAATTGGCACAATGGTTTCTGACCTGTTCTCGAAAATAGGTTTTGAGAAAATTGAGAAAAAATTGCAAAATTTTTTGGTGACTTTTGATCTTACAGGTTTTGTTGTATGAACACTTTTAGCAGAGAAGAAAGAAAGAAAGAAAGAAAGAAAGAAAGAAAGAAAGAAAGAAAGAAAGAAAGAAAGAAAGAAAGAAAGAACAGGGCTCTAGCAGCATGCTTTGCTGCTTGGACCCCTAATAAACCTTCATTTGGAGACATATTATTGAAAATGTCATGTATAATTATGTATTCATTCACTGTGGAAAATGTCAATAATTAAGTCTTGAATGGACACAAAACATGCAAATTTGCAGAACTGTATCCAAAGTAATTTTAAAGACTCAAGTGGACATGAAAAGACAGGTTTGCTTAAGGCTGCACAAACTGAGACAAATCTGAATACACTTTACATCCTCTCTAGTTCTCCAGCTATCACTGACAGTGCTGCTGCTGCTGGACTATTTGTAGTATCCTGTTGAAGTATCTGGATGCCCATTTTAATTTTTCAGACTCTCCTTTATGTTAGTTGTGTAAAGAGAGTTAGCAGCAGTCCACTGCTAGCTGTGTTAAAAGATACTTCTACAGAAACGGTAGGGTGAAAGAGACAGACATGAAGATGACACCTAATCTGAACCACACTGGACCAATCACCACAGCAGAGCTGTCTCTCTCTCTCTTTGTGTGCTTTTTTTCTCACTGCAGGAGGGTGAGACACATGGATGTTTTACGTTATCCCCTCAGTGATCACCTCTCTTCATGAACAACCCAAAGCCACTCACTATCTTTAGGAATGATGTCCACATTGGACAATTCTGCACAATTTATGTACCCATACAATGTTCTAATCCTAATCTTAGCCATGATCTTTCCCTAAACTTAATCATAACATAGCCGCCACGCACAGATGTTGTAAAAAAGCCAGAACATAAATATAATGAATTTATGTTGTAAAACTATGAGTGATTGTTAACTATCTGTGCGTAGAATGGCATCTAAAGATGAAGCTGCAGATTGCAACCAACTGAAAACCCCTCCCCCATCCCCTTCTAAGCATATAGGAGAATCCACAATGGCTGCGAAACTTGCAAAAACGCAAAAGGCCCCTTCTAGAGCCATTGTTTGGCTTGTCCATTTTGGGCTCCTGTAGAAATATGCTGGTGCAACATGGCGGCCTCCATGGAAGTGGATTCACTCTCTATGTAGATTTATGGGGCTCATTCTAATGAAAACACTTCTTATTTTCATGGGCTCATACAGTAATTAAAACATACTTATGAATACTATGTTTCATGTCTGCCAAGTCAGTTCCACTAGATACTACTAAATTCTACACACTGGACTTTTAAAGTTTTAATCCCTCGCACTACCATGGATTGTAATTCTTTTCATTGGCGAAAAGAGAGAGAGGTGAGAAAGAGAGAGATACCACATATTTCTGTTGCAGTGTGTTACTGTTTCCTTTGCAGTACTTGTGCGATATACACCAACTCATCAAGGCAACCCACTGATGCATGAAGGCTGAAATAATATTCGGTCTCCGGGTACACTCTATATTTGTGTGGGTGTTCTACTTTCAGCAATCTCCCAGAGTAATTATTTTGTTTTAGCTGCATGTAGTAGCACATGATGTTGGGTTCATCACAGAAAAGCAATTCAAAACACTCTTCTGTAATTGTCAAGGATGTCAAGAGACTTTGATAGTAATGGAAGTATAACGGCATTTATCAGTTTAAGTGCATAATTTCGAGCTACATAAATTGATTTCTATCTGACTATATAAACACTCTTAACAGCTTTTTACATTCTTGCTTACATTTTGCTCTGAGAGAAGACATGGATAAAGAGGGAGAGAGAAAGGCACACATTTTTTCTGTATTTAGCATAATTTTAGTTGTAAGGCAGTTTAAAGACATGCAATATGCACTCCTCCAGAACGCTGTATGAGAATGCAGCAACTCATTAATCTCCATTGCAACTGACAAAAAGTAAACTGAAGTGACAGTTATGAAGGTTACAATACTGGAACCCTAGTTCTACTAGTTCTACCCTCCACTGGACTCTATGGGCCAAATCCACAAATGGATGAATGGATGGACTTTTCTCCCTATTTCAGCACACAGATTAGTCCATAATGAAAAACTGCAGAGAGCACAAAAGTCTCAAATGTATGTCTTTAATTAGCAGAGGTGCTCAAACATAGAGCTCTTCACAATCACAAAACAAATTCCATGTATTTTGCTTCTTTTACCTATCCAGTATTTTGCATCTATAACCTAGTGTAATCTACTGAACCAACTATGATATACTGAAATGTCCATCAAAATAGGCTACAGCTATTGATATGACTCAGGAAGGTCTGAAACATCCTAGATTAATGTCTGCATCCTACAGTGTTCTTGCTCAGGTGGTACTGATGCCCTTATGGACATGGCAAAGCAGCGGTAATGTCATTTAAACCACTGGTCAGGATCCGATAGTAATTAATGTTCTGTGTTCTGCTACACATCTACATGCATCAGCTGTTACATACAGATTCCAGGTTTACACAGTGGAATGGTTTGTAATAAAGCACCCCTTTACTATAGGGATGAATCCTAAGCTCCATCAGCACTGTCAGGACATTTTTATTTTAAGTAGCTGAAAGTCCGAGATAAGCCTACAACCCCATAGCTACTTGATCCCCTGCAATGTATGACTGAAGATTTCGTCCTTGGTATCATTCATTATCAATTCAGTGTCATTCAATGCCTCACAAGCCTGAAGATGTGAAGACAGAAAGAGACACAGAGAGTGAGTGAGGAGTGAGTGTGCACGCAGTTAACACCATAATTGTGTGTGGCAATTAGTGCTAGTCTTTGTGAATTAGACAAGGCTTATTTGCATAGAAATGGGCCAATTTTGCACCAAACGTATGAATATTATTTAATTTACATACATGCAAACAGAACAGGCGCACCACAAAGCTATTTGCTTGGCGGCACAGTTTGCAGTGCATTTCAACCTTTGTTTGGGTTCTAACTGGGCCGCGGCCGTTTTGAATTACATGATTTTTTTTTGTCTCATTTGCACAGGTTAAGCGACCGCAAAAGCCACGCAATCTTTTGTGGATTTGGCCCTATGGGTACTACTCTCCAATCACACGCACGTGTTCACCCACTGAACTTTGCATAAATGTAGTCTGCCAATCAGGACAGGCTACCAGAATATGTGTGGAGTCCACAGTATATAAGGCAGTGTGCCCACTGTCCAACATCCCACAATGTCTTCAGTGAGGGGTGTAGGAGTGGAAGGGCCCATAGGTGGAGGTTCTATCTTACACATGCTTCACCCTCCACTGGACTCTATGGGCACAGTTGGTGGAGCCCAATGAATGAACCTAACCATGCAGGCGTCTACTTTCATGCAACAGACATTGTGCACACCTTATTCGCTGGGTCATCAAGGAGCGCAGGAAAAATGCAGGTGTAACATGCCCAGAGTGACAGCAGGTGAAACACAGCTGACACACACACCCACCTTTTTCACCAGTCTAGCGGGCACAGACTGTGAAAAGGGGGTGGACATGTCCAAGAGATAGAACTGTATGAATGGATACGGTGTAAACCATGGTGCTGCCATGCATACGTCTTCAACATTCATCCCACAAAACAAGGTTGCTGACACTGCTATGCTGCATGTAGAGTGTGTACGCACCACAGTGGGAGGGTCTCTTCCCACCTGCATATAGGCTTAGGAGATACACTCACAAAGTCACCTAGCGAGGCCCTCCGCCTCCATCGTGACAGGGAGGGCAAGGGCAATATCTCTGTGTGTGTGTTGTGCAACACTGGAAAGCCATAACACGTCATGTGAAACAGAATAAACCAAATTCACCTCTGTGGCATGGCGAATTGGGGAGATAGGGAGGGTGTGGGTACTTGCTCTGTTAGAAATGCATTTTATTTTAATCAAAACATTGTAACAGGCACATATCACATCATTAAGAGCATGGTGGGAGGGAGCAGAAAAAAACCTTTCCATCATGTCACAGGGGGGCTAGTTAACACAATCCTTGCTGTCAGGAAACTCTCTCCTAGACAGTCATTTCTACACTGTCAGTTTGCTCCAAGTAGAAGCCTACTGCCATGGAGTCCCGTTCACACTCTGCATCCGCACCCCTCGTTCACAGAGGAGCTATGGGTGCTCTGTTCCACCGCTGCTCTCGCCTTCTCTCCTTCACGTTGTTATGCCTCGCCTCATCTGCTCTCTGGGTGGGCGAGTGGCCAATGACAGTTAAGCCATGACTACTCCACCTCCAGTCGTTTAAGGCACCGAGTAACTGATGAAACAGGTCTGAAGAGCCTATTGTGTCAAAATATTGCACTCTCTTTTTCATGCAGTAGCAGTGGTAGGGGCTTCCTCCTCCCTGACAGGCCAGCCTACTATAGAATCATATATATATATATATATATATATATATATATAGGGGCAGCAGGGGCTGTGTCGCAGGGGGCACACTGGGGAAAGTAGCCTCCCTGTGGCCCTACACCCTGAGAAAATCTGCCAAACCTGCAACCGGGAGCCAGATGTCTGAGAGGGGAGGCAAGACAAAAGCTGCCTGAGCTGGGTGAGCAAGTCCATGGTAACCCTCACAGAGACAGCTCTCCAGCTTGGGTGGAAGCGGGATGTAGGTCCGTGTTAGTCCAACATGGCCCATCGCGATGGTCATCACTTGCAGAAAGTCTCAGCAGACCGACACTGGCAGCAGAACCCATGACGATTTGTGCTGGCTATGACGCCGGGACACAATGCGTGATGAGTGAACTAGCCATTCACTTAAGAGAAAAGGATGTTGGGCGGTGGGTATGCTGCCTTATATACTGTGGGCTCCACACGTATTCTGGAAGGTAGGTTCATGATTGGTCAGCTACGTTTATGCCAAGTTCAGTGGGTGCGTATGTGCATGTGATTGGAGGAGAGTAGTACCCATAGAGTCCAGTGGAAGGCAAAGCCTGTGTGAGATAGAACAAAATCTGTCTGCCAACACTAAGCAAATGTGTCTATGTTAGAGAGCAAGCAAGGAAACAAAACGATGCCAGGGCCCTGTCAATTCGTGTAATGAAGATAAACAAAAAGTGGCAGCCTGTCTTCCATCAGTCAGCAAGCTGTGAGGAGTGATGTAGTCTGCTTGGTCTATATCTAGTTACTCTGTTTTTTTTTTCCTGAATAATGATGAGAGATGTGTATGTGAATGCAAGAATGTCTACATCTCAACAAGGGCAATTACAGATCAAGACTGGACATGATCTAATGACATGATGACACCTTATTAGATTAGATTATTAGATATTGTTTACATGCAAAATGAAGCAGATGTTAGTTGTTGTTTTTTTAAACCAGAGTTGCAGAAGTTCCTGTGTAAGGTATGTCTCTCAATCTTTTTTGGAGAACTGCTGTTTAATTATGGCCTATGATTTATGATTTCGGTTTAATTACAGTTACACATAACAAAACAGCCAAGGTCCAGTTAGAACCCAAAGCATTTAATGTCTTGCCACCCTGTATGTGCGGATGCTCACACACAAACACACCCACACAGAGGCTCCAGTTGCGCTGTGGTTGCTGGCTAGTGAGAGTCAGTCCGCACTGCCCAACCCACAAAAATATGCAATCAACCACGTTGATAAATGCATATTTTACACCAGTAGGCTGGAAAGCAACACGCTGCGGCCAGGAAGGAACTCATGCTAGCGATTTGCAGTAGCAGGCTAATTTTAGCATTAGTGATTAGCAGCGGTAATTCACAGTGTAATGAACATGGATGTGTAAAGAGAACTGGATACAGCGTAATTCCTATAAAAATTGCTCAGTGGCACATGAAGCAAAAAACAAATCGACTTCCAGGTATGAAAGTAATCAGATCTTTTAGTGACTTTTGCTTGCCGAGTCGGCTACTTCCGGTTACTTGAATGGGGATAAAACAATTCAATCAATGCTAGGCTTTTGAAATGTGATCGGACTGAATGGATTTAATTCTGATAGTGAGAGTCATTTCGTGGGGGTTGTGACACCCAAAAAAAAGGCATTCACTGGTCTTGTTCACAATGTAAGTCTATGGGAAAAAGTCTTTTTGGGGCAGTGTGCTTCACGTGATGTAATTACATGGTTTTGCCACTATGTAAAATTTGCTTCAAAGCCTGGCACTCCTCCTGTATCCAGTTCTCTTTATACATCCATGGTAATGAGTGTAAAAACGGTTAGTGCTTGCAGCCATTTTTAAATGAGTGAAGTCTACAAAATCTTTTCATTACACACACTCAACACAGTACTCTTCAGTTTTGTTTGTTGTTCATTTTACTGTCATAGATGATGTTATATATGTTCAGAGTGTTTAAACGTAAGGTAACATAACATTATATTGCTAGAATACAGGCAGTTAGCCAGCCTAGTAGGACCCATAAGTCTGTAGAAACATAGGCTGGAAAGCTAGGTTTACTGCATTTTCCAGCCAGCAGACATAAGGGGTAATAGTTCATCCTGTAAATAGAGTTTAATGTGTAATATATTTTTTTGAATTAACTTACCATAAACTGACCGCATATTAGGAATCTACATTGTTGCTTACTTGCCTGAAGAAATATTAAAACTGAATAAAGTGACATATTAACAGTCCTACAGCGAAAATTGCACCAGCTTGCAGCCTGCTTTAAAATAGCTATTGCTGCCGGTTGGTGTGAAATGCATTCTGGGATTCTGTCCGTATACTTCAGTGTGATTGGCCAGTAAATGGCATACTTAATCTTTCATTTAGTAAGCAGTATGCAGTACATACTGATTGAGTATGTAGTAGGCAGTATGTTAGTATGCAATTTCAGCCCAGGACTCTAAGCTGAGGTAGATACAGTGAAGTTCAGAGGTCAGCGATAGAACTAGAGCCATAAAGGGATGATGTGCATTGCTGACCACTGTGTTAAATGTTTTGCACAGGTAAGTTTAGGCCCAGCACTTCATTCAGGATTTATAACACATATTTCATAGTCTGTGCACGCCACTGCCACCTTTCCCCGCATCTGCCTTTTTTGTCATTCTGTGCTACGGTTTTACTTCATACTCATCTGCATGGAAAAACACTGCAGTTATTAATAGGAAGAGGAAAGACAAAAGAAAGTGAGGGAGGGGTGGAGGCAGAGATAAACACTGAGAGGGAAAATCCATAGAATAGAGTTCACACTCTGTGATTACTCCCCCTAAGAATATGAACTGTGTGTTTTAGATCGCTGTTGTCATTTCTGATAGCCTGCAGGTTTGTGCTGAGCTGATGAAGGTGGGTAGGTAGCAACCAGCAGAGAGGCAGCCAGGAACATCACAAGACTTGAAGAGAAACTTGCTATTACAAAAATCACAATCAACAAAAGCATTCAAACCAATCATCTGTTGGGAAGAGGCAACTACCATGGTTTGAAGCTGAAGCCAATGAGGAGGTACCTTAAAGTGCAATGCCACTGACAGCCACTAGACGCTAGATCCAAAAATTGATGGCTATTCAAAACGAGTCATTAGGGTCTCAAATTCTGGTCCTCTAATAAGTGTGCTGTTGGTCATTTTGAAAATTATAGCTCCTTTATTAAGATTTGGAGACTTAAAGTGGACTGTGATTTAGTATCAAGTTGTATTATTGTTGCAATAAGTTAAATGTTCAATGTTACTGTTAAGCACAAGTTAGCTAAAGTAGCTAATGTTATCCATAGTGCGCACTGCTTGGGGTTCTAGTAAGCTAGTGTTCACTTCAGTCCTAGGTAGTCGGGCATGTTTATTGAGTGTGAAAGTATACACCCTGCACTTCTTATTTGGATGGTTTTGGCTCCAAAAGAAGATGGCACTGACCATAAGCAGCAACTCTGGGCTTCAAACCAGTACCAAACCATCACTTTTGTTATTGGTGGACTCCTGCAATGCACAATATTTACTTATGAACATTATTTTTAGGAGATAGGGTTGTGTAAACATACTTTTTTACTCTGGTGGACTTTTGACCCCATTGTATACACTACAGGATAGAGAAACCCAAAGAGAGAGGACAAATATTGATATCTGCACTGTTTGCTATTTTCCCCATAGGTAACTGAGCTGTGCTGCAATTTGTCTTCATATGTCTCTTTCTTCATCCTTTCTCCTGTGCTCTCTCTGCTTAACTTGATGTTTCTGTGTTGTTTATCTCCCTCCTCTTTCCTACTGCACATCCTTGTAGAACACCTTGGGCTATATTTCTTCATCCACTCCTTTTTCCTTCTCAATTATTTTAATGGTTGTACCTTTTCGTATTCTCTGTGAGCTCTCTCACGCTCCCTCTTACTCCTTCTTCCCATCCCCTCACCCCCACCCGCTACCCCACCCCTCCCCTCTCTCTCACAGTTCCTCTCTGTCTCATCCTCACCAACACCCCCACCAGCAGCCTTCCTGACAAAATGAGTAGATAATGAGACATGCTGTTCCAGGGTTTGGTCACTGTATTCTTCCTGTCTACTCAGTGTTTGGGATTATGTTAACTACTGGGAGACCTCCATGTACAATACAAAAATCTCCATCTAATCTAAGACAATTAAAACACGCATACACATATACACACTGCATTAAGAGTAAATAGTGTTGTTCTGGAAAATGTCACCATATCCACATATTGACATGACAGATTTCTTTGAGAGACATCAAGTGTGAATGACATTTCTACAAAGAAACTGTATTGATTGAGATTTAGTGAGCAACACAGAATGTGTCTCTCCTACAAATACAAAATAGCTCAATATACTCAGAGTGGCTAGGTGACAGAGCAGAAGTTGGAGTATTTGTGCTGGAAGTTATGTTTACAACTGGCCTTGTGTGTCTCTGATGCCAACAGTCACTCTCTCATGGGGTCACTAATGCAACTGTTGGAGCTGCTCTATGCTTTCCATTTCACAGAAGGCAAAGGTTTACCCAGTGTTTACAACCCTTTCTCACATCTCTTTCTCTCTCTTCTCTCAATTTTCCAGTCATTTCACCAATAATGGAGTAGTTGTCAGCACTGGCTAAGTGTGTGACAGTTGTATGTGGCAAGTGTTTAGTGTCCCTGTCATCTCTCCTTTGCACTTGCAGTGCTCCATACTCAGGTGTGTTACACACATGAAGTATTGTAGATGATACATCATTTATGTGAAAAGCAGCTGCATACCACAGCTTTCAGCTTAGGTGCCTGTCAACTTGGAGACTGGCATGCACTCTTTGTCTCCTAGGGACCCCCCTGATTTTCTTTATCTTTGTCTCTCTGTCTACTTATCTATTGCATTTTTGTTCTTATAAATTTCTATTTATAAATGTAGTCTAACCTATTTTCATTACCACCACACACAAGGGAACTGGGAAAATGATTTCTTGTCCAGGCCAAGTATCGTGTGTAGATAAACATTCTTTCCACTGCTACAGATATCAATGGGATAAGGAGACTTTCCAAAGGTTGTCATATATTGCCACATCGACTGTTGGCCTGTGAAGTTGACACTGTTTCACCTCTGTGATCATGCATGGATTTGTTTATTTGAAATTAAACACTGGGGAGGGTGAATTGAATGGACTAAAATATGTGTGTGGTATCAAAGTGTTCATTATTGATTGAAAAAACAACTCTGTAAGAGTTACTCTATTGATTGCAGCAAAATGCCTTGCTTTTGCTGAAAATCATGTAAGGCAGGAAATAAATCAGTGCACTTTAACATGTAGTTATAGATTAAACACTATTTTCATCAGAAATGATTTAAATCACGTGTGTTGCTTATTTAATTTTCTGCACAATATTAAATGTGAAAAATTTATAGCATATTCTCTCTCTCTCTCTCTCTCTGTCTTAGTAAATATTGTGTCTTTGTTCATTTACATGTAATATGAATTTCCATCCATCCATCCATTCTCTGCAGACTGAACAATGTAACCCAGACATCTTTCTCTCCAGAAACATCCTCCACCTGCCCCTGGGAGATCCCAAGGCATTTCCAGGCTGGATGAGATATATAATCCCTCCAGCATCTTCTGGGTCTGCCTCAGGGTCTCCGTCCAGTTGGAGGTGCCCAGAACATCTCCAAAGGAAAGGGGGGCCAGGAGGCATTCCAATGAGTTGCCTGAATCACCTCTGTGGTAGAAATTTGTCTGTAAGCACTCAGGGAAATAAACACACATACACAAAGCACTGATAATTTGAAGTAATATAAACAAAATTTAATGCATTACATTTAGAGATAGAGATAGAGTACCTGAGTCACAGAAGCCAAAATAAAAATGCTGCTCTCTCGTCCCAAAAAGAATCCAGTTCTATTTATGCTTGCAACAACACACACACACCTTACAGTGATTAGTTATGTTGGTCTGGTCATCGTCTCACCATCTTCTCACAAACTTTTTAACCTATCGAGGAAGAGTAAATAAGACCAGCAACAGTGCAGACAAGCTTGTCTCAGGTCAGTCTAATCATTCTGTTTACTTCATGGCCATGCAACATCATGCTTGCAGTAGTCATGTATCAAAGCCTCTCTATTATCAGGGTCCTGGCCACCAATCTCATGAGACCCTAGTTGCACACACACTCAGCATCATGACACAGCACACATGTATGGTGCAGCACAAAACAAAATCTCCTCATGCAGAGCAACAGAGACACACGGCATAACAGTAAAGAAATAATCATGGAATATGGCATAAATGATCATGCTTCACATTAATTCACTTTCACATCTCAGGTGGCTACTCAACATGAAAAAGCAGTGGATCTCTGAGCTCCTCACCCCACCTCTAAGGCTGAGCCAAGACACCCTACCAATCCTGAACCTTACCATAGGTGAAAGTTGGAGCATATTTTGATTGGTAAATAGACAGCTTTGCCTTTAAGCTCAGCTCACCACAATGATCTGGTATTACTGCTGACTTCATGCTGTTGACACTCCTCCCTCCAGACTTAAGTTCACAAACAGAATCCAACACCCACTGAGAATGTTTCTTCCTGCTGTGTATAGTGTGCAAAATACATGTAGACTCAATGGGTAAACTCCCCCTGCCCCAGTATCCTCATAAGGGTATCTGGTCCACTGTTCCACAACCAGGATGGAATCTGTATTGTCACTTCTGTATCAGGGGTTTAACAGCCTTCAATATCTCTAATGCCTTGTCACTACTAGAGACCCTTGCCAGGAATATGGGAAAACCTTCCCCAGCTTGTTTAACTATGTTTCCTCCATGGAGGGAATGTCAGTTAGGTTTAGGAGCTCCTACACCCTTGTAGATCACGGCGTTATTTGGATTAAATTCCGTTGTCAGACATAATTAATAATCAACTGGAACTGTAGGATTTAATTTATATTAAATCCATCTTGGCCCACCACCCTGGAAGACAGAGAAATGATAACCAATTCACTGATTCAGTCTCATAAGAGAGTCATCTTAAATTTTAGTATTACAATTTATGATTAAAATGATCAAAATAAAGGATGACATCCGGTTAAATAATGAGTGCCTAAGTCCAATTATAACCTTGTTGCAGCTCTGTTTGTACCAGCAATGAAATAACAAACACAGTGACAGCAATTTGGAGTACTTTGTACAGCAAAGGCTGACTTCAACAATATTCAGGCAAAAACCACCAATACAACTTCTTGTTATGATATAACATGGTTTATTTTACCTTGACAGTAGTAATTGTACAGCCAATATTATTTGGATATAACAAACATCAAGCACAATTGGAAATCTCAGCTAATGGTAATTATACACAGTGTATGTGTGTGTGCAGAGATGAATATGTGGGTGTGTGCAAACAAAGGAAACAGTGAGACAATATGGCAGACTCAAACCACATGTAGTGGATCAGATCACTTTTGTATAAGGGGAGACACAAAGGAAGAACTACAAAGCAATATGGCAGACTCATTTCCTTTGTTCTTGTCTAATCAGTGATGTCTCTATCAGCTGTCAGCTCTGCAAACCACAGCCCAGAGAGAGAAAGAGGAAAATCTGTCATAGCTTTTATTGATACGAGTTAACATCCAAGTGTGAAATGCCTAGAGGATTGTGGAAAATGTGAAGGATTCTGTTTTTTTTTTTTAATTCTTGGAGTTCAACAGCTTCTTTTGTTCTTCCAGAACAAAGAACATGCAGTCTAAATCACCATCTCGGATGGGATGGAGGCCCTACTCCCTGCTTCCCATTCCTAAGTCATCTGATGGCTTGCCAGAACTTGTTTGAGACCAACCAAAAGTTCCTCTTTGTGTCACATTTTTGCTTCAAAGCCACTGTCCTTCTGGCCCTCTGTTGCCTGTCTACTGCTTCAGGAGACCCCTGAGTCAACCAAGTCTGAAAGGTCTTCTTCAGCTTGATGGCCTCCATCACCACCAGTGTCCACCAGGGGATCCTCAGATTGCAGCCACAACCGATGCGGAAGACTAACAGGCCACAATTCCAAGCAGCCATGTTCACAATGAAGTTTTTGAACATGCCCCACTCAAATGCCATGTCCTAAACCTCCCCCATGACGCTGGTGAAATTTGTTGAAAAAGTTTAAGACTCATAGACAGGAGCTTCCGCTAGACGTTCCTGGTCTGATCCAACTCACTACCAGGTATTGACCAGTTTACAGGCCAGTTGTCTCCTTTTTCATTTTTATAGTTTTCATAAATTGAAAAATTTTCATAGAAATAGGTGGATGGAAATGCATTTACTAAGATTTCATAAAACACAGTATCACTGAAAATATGACACTCCAGAGAACATGATATCTCAAAAAACAGGACATGACCAAAAAACAACAGATCAACATTTGCGAAAACACAACAGCAAATTTAGAAAGGGAACAAGATTTCACAAGCCAAAGAAGTCAGAACCCCAGGCTTTTACAAAACATATCAAAATAACAAGTTACATAAAACTGAGTATTTCACAAACCCCCCCCCCCAAAACACAACAAAACTGCAGAAAACAGACCATGCCAGAAAAGACAACCACATTTTAGAAATTTAAAAAGATTTGAAAAAATCAGAAGCCTAAAAGGCATTTTAGTCAAATCAATAAGCAGAACACAGAACAGGAAACACAGAACAAGTTCATGAGAACAATCTCACAAAACAGAGTACCAAGTTAGAAAACATAACAGCATTTCAAAAGACAATCAGAAAACAAATAATAGGATAAAATTCTATTACAAAAAAATCATGACCTTGCAAGACAGCAAAACAAAAAACAAAACATTAGAGAAGCACTATATAACGTTTCACAAAACACAACTAATTATAACAAAAACTACTTACTATAAAACAGATTTCCAATACAGAAAATGCATTCAAGAAAACACAACATTTAAAAAACAGTCACACACTAGAAAACAAAATAGAATTTCACAAACCATTAAATTGCAGAAAATATGTCACAAATAAGAAATCAAAACTGCATTACTCAAAAACAGTATTTCAGAAAACAATTCACAAAATGCATTGGAAAAATTAATAAAGAAAAAAAATTCAAAACAAATCTAAATAGAACGTACAACAGCATTTCATAGAACACAATCACATTAAGGGAGGAAAAGCATTCACAAAACAAAAACACATTATAGTGAACACTATATCAGAGAAAAGACAATAACATTTCATAAAACACAATCACATGAAATACTAACAAATTTAGAAAACACCATATTGCAGTAAACAGATTAACATTTCAGAAAACACAGTGATGGTGCTTATCTGCACTGTCAACATCATAAAAAACAAAGATCTCAGAAATCACATTTCCAAAATGACATTCTTGAAAGCATGCTATTTCAGAACACACATTACACCAAACCTTAAATACATTTTACAAAAGAAATACAATATAAAAGAACACAATTTAGAAAACATATTAGAGAAAACATATCATTTCACAGAACATGAATACATTAAAGAAAATACAATAAAACTATGCAGAAAACATAAAATATTATTACATTAACAAATCGGAGAACACAATAGGAAAGATCAATGACATTACAGTAAACATGACATCTTGCTGAAAAAACAATGGCATCACACACATAAAACATGACATCTCGGAAAATGCAACATTTCATAAAAGCATCAACAAATCAGAAAATGCAATGGCATCTCACACAATTACATCACAGAAAACACACCAATATTTCATAGCCATGGGAACATGGTTCACGGAAGGGGTGCCGTGTGGGTGATGCAATATGTGTAAGTTGAAAAGATGAAAAGACCTGTATAAATGACATATGTTGTAAAATGTACATTGCTTGCGCACGTATTCTTGATTATGGCCCTTCACAATAAATCCTACACTTTGATGAACATACAATATACGAAAGGAATAATAATCATGTAAGAAAACATACACAAAGCATAGGTTACACACTAACATAGAACAGCAGCTTAGCAATGGCTGATAGGAAAGCCAGATTTACACAGTAAACACACAAACATAATAAAGTGCAACGACCAACACTATTATTTACTCTCAAAGCAGGCAACGATCTAATAGCAAGTATACACAAAGTATGCACAAACATTATACACCAGCAGCTATGCACTGGCTGTTATGGCAGCCAGATTTACAAACCACTGACAGGCAAAGCAAGGCATCACTATCATATCATATCATATCATTTATACTCCTGAGTGGACGCGTACATGGACAGCTGTAGACCCCAGGAACCAATAGTTGATCTGTTTATACCACCTCCTGGGGTCTGCTTGAAGGACACGTTCCACACATGTGCAGTAGATCACGGTCTTCAAGAACACAGTATTGTGACTGTGCGGACTGGTGCAGACAGGTCCATGCAGACACGGCAGATTTCAGCTACATGGATGTCTACACAGAGCTTACGTATACATCCTCTGATGATGAAATTTATGTCATGCAGACCCTAGTGGACCCTTGTGGAAAGTATAATTTCAGCTCAACAGTTAATAATAGGCTAATGTACATTTAGGCCTACTGTACAGTAGCAGTGCATGAAAATGGGGTCTTACCTTATGCTGATACTCTAAAAGTGCTGTTGTGCTCAGGATTCACACTCATGACACTTTTCATCATGTCATGTATATCCGATTGTTAAACAATGTCTCTTTGCACATGCATGAGTGTAAGGTGTGTTAGTCTCTTCAGGGACATGATGCCCCTTACCTAGGTTTTGAGGCGTCAGAGTGCCGGAAACTTCCCTCTGAAGAAGCAACTGATATAGGTAGGCACATGCAGAGTTTTATTAATTTCTCCATTTCTCTAAAAAGTACTCTGGTTTCAGGATGAAGTTTTGAGAGACCCCAGACAACCTCTTGTACTGTCTCATAAGAAGCAGTCTCTTTAAAGACGTCTCCAGCATCTGGAGCTGAAATTGCAGTCAGCCTAGGTCAAACTCCATAGGGAGACAGACTGTGTGTCCTGTACAGCAGACAGCTTTCCATCTGCCATGTTGAGGACAGTCTCCTCCCTGAGTGCTTCTACGTTTATGTATGTTAAGTGGACAAAATATTAGGAATGATGCTTTTATTTCATTATAATGCACCCCTGTACACCACCACCACCCACTACAACCTCAATAATAACCATAAAGTAGAATTATCACCTTTATAACAAAAAAAAAAAAAAACAAAATTCATAAGCTTCGTAAAAGTAGAATTTATGTCGTATTGTATTGTGTTATATTGCACAGGTATCCCTGATGCTGTGGTCAGGAAGTGTATGTGTGGTGGAAAACTGCCTTACCATGAATAGGCCAGTAATTGTGCAAAGATAATATTTCAATACATCAATAAGAAATAGTTTCCAAGGGGATTCGGAAGGGAAGGATCAGTAATGCCACATTTTAATTTTCTGTGTGTGATGAGCGAAGACCTCTAGGCCATGTGTATTGTGAGAAATATGGAAGATGCTAAGTACAACAGAGTCACATTGAACTCTACCAGCTTCCAGTGTATTTCTTTGATTTTTGAGTGTAACACTAAGTTGAGGGTGACCTGAAGATTTAATGGCCCATCTGAAGATTTCTCACAACATATGTCTGTCAGCCTGTTAGGACCCTTTTCCACCACTTGGCCTTGCCTTGACAACAAGATTTGACATGACTTATGAATTCTCCTATCCTAAAATTGGCCTGTAAATGGCAGCCTTTTATCTGGACATCTCAACACGCTAGTAGTACTGTACATGCCTGCAGCTTTGAGAAGCACATGCACTGAAGCAGAAAATTGGCAGAAATGTGAGAAGTTTGTTCTGATATGATCTATTGGATGATGCAGTGAAGCTTGTCACTCCATATAATCTAACATGACAGCACCATCTCTAAATTCATTAATCACACAATAACACTCTCACACAAACTCACATTCTTTATATGCCCAAGCATTCAATACCACAAAAATACCATGGTCATTATTTTCTATCCAGCATAACTAATCTAACTTACTTATTTGAAACAAAGCACCATAAATTTTGAGTTTAAGCCTTTTCTCTAATCTCTGCTCTATCCAAAGGCCATTGCCCTGTTCACTGTAAGTAAAGAGCATACCAAGTAGTGCCACAGTGTTTTGTTTGCAGCTCAACTGTGAAATACACCTTAATTAGTAGGAAATTATTGCATAATTAACCCAAATTCTCCACACAGCCCTACAGTTATACTGAATTATGCAAATATGTAATTTCCAATTCCCAGTGGGCATTTGTGTGCTAAAAAGAACCAAAAGTGTGTTCAGACTGAATCAGAAGCATATTATAAAGGTGGCATGACTCCATAAGCTACAAACTCAACAGGAAGACACAGACTGACACAGAAAGATGCAAATCTACTCTCTGTTGTATGAATTGTACCATAGACATGTCCCCTTGAATGTTTTGAGAATGTTTCATCTTGACCAGTAGAGAGTGTGCGTCTCTTCAGCTGTACCCCTCCACTTCATGAAAGTACAGAAACAAAATAGGAAGAATGTAGGTAGCATTAGCCATATGCAGCTCTTCTAAAAGGGTTAACTCTGGCCACATTTCACTTATCAGACAGGTTCAAGTGTGCTTCGTAAGCTTTTATGGATATAATGGTCACAGCTTGAGACGGTCATCTAATGTTTTCCCTTACTTTGTCAGACTGAGAGGTGTTGACTCAGATTTTTCACTTTGCTTAAAAGGTCACATTTTCCCTCACAGTGCCAGGAGACATACTTAGAAAAAACACCTATAGAGATGTTCTGCAACATTTCAATCTTCAGTAATGGCTGAATTGTAACTTGTTGAGAGTAGAGTGTACACAGTGTTGATCATCACACAAGCGACTGAAAATCAGAATCAAATCAGGAGTCTGTGAAAAAATTAGTAAAATCGCTGGTTAAACAACGGTAGTGGGACTTTCTTTTTTTTAGATTTATTCAATTGTTCACCAAAATACTCTTCACTGACTGGGTTTAGCTTGAGAGGAGAAGCTAAAACAACTACATAAACAAGTAATATTACATTAACAAACATCTAGAGGAAGATTTAGATGGTAGACTTCTGACATAGATCCTGGAATTCACTCATTCTTCCGAAGACAACTCGAAAGATAGCCGACTGAAAGTAACATTAACATCACATCCACTTTACATTAGGTTTACTATTTCTGATCAAAACTCTGGTTTTGTCTAAATAACAAACAGGACAGGAATTGGGATTTGGGAAATTGCTGGTAACTGGGAGACGGCCATGAATTTTTTGAGATTTCTGTTCACCTTACTACCAGCACAAGAAATTCAACCTGGTTCTGAAGCAGAGAGGGTCCTCGAACCTTTGATATACGTGTAAGTTAAATTATTGGACTCAACTAACTAGTTCTCTAAACCTTGATTTTGTAACACCTGTTACAAAAGAGATGTAAATGCATCAATGTAATATTATGATAATCAGTTGCAACTTCATAATGACAGAAGCCAATTATGTCATGTATATAAATGTTTTACAAACAATTTAGGGTTACAAATCATTTGGTAATCATTAACAAATACTTAATATAATATGTAAAATGCTATAGTGTGTGCAACAATACTTAATCAGAATGTAATTGTTATTATACAATATATAATTTATAAATTAATTATTTTATTTTACATAAACTCATTATAAAATAAATTAAATTGTAGCATTACTGATAATTGGTAAACACTATTAATTATCATTTTATTGTTTGTCAACTGTAAAGTTTAACAGTAAGTTTAATTAACTATCAATCTACCATTTATTAATTTTAATTATTATAAAATGTTACAAAAGTATTTTGTAAAAAGTTACTTTTCATTTAGTTTTAGTTTCAGTTTCATCATGAAAATATTTTTCATCACAGTTTCTGTTGACAAAATTGACACTGGTTTCATGGATAAGGATGCTGTGTTTCTGTAGAATAGCTTACTTTTTCCATTATGGTGTGGTTTGGCAATCCAACTGCTCAACAGGGAAAGCAACTGGATAGAATTGTGCACTCAGTCTCAAAAGTCATGGACTCTGGCTGGAATGAGACCTGCATTTAGTGTAAAGGAAATTCACAGATACCATCAGAAATATAGCAAGTGGGTCGCCACCCTCCCTCCTCCTTGCTTGGGGCAATCAAAACAAAAACTACCCCTTTTTCACTATATCATTTACTGCAGCAAAATTACATTAAAGATTGAGAATGATTTTCTTTTGAAAAATGCCTAAAATGTTGTTTTGGAGACAAACAATTGTGGTCAGAGCTAACCTCAATGACACATTGTGTTTCATGTGGCTGCTTTATAATAAAAGCCACATTGCGTTTTGCCACTTGAAGCAAAGGAATAGCAGACTCCACCACTGCCAATAAAAACTACTTTATATAAAGGTTAATGATGAATATAAATATGTTGAATGGGTACTGCAGAATAAATGCTGTATCATAAATTTTACCAAATTAGGTTTGATTTGATGAAAATCTTAAGGATTATAACAGTGGTCTTCCAATTAGCTGTTGCGGTAGTGTAGTAGGCTTCATTTGTGTAATGGCAGACTTTTTAGAGAATTTAGCCTCATTATCTCATGTTTTTAATCTGGTTATCCCAGTGCTTATAAGCCATCAAAGTACAGGGAACTGACATCCCTCAAAGGAAAAACTTTCACCACTCCTAAAAGCAACGGCTGAATCTAAATTTGCAAACTCTGGACTGGCAGACCGAGCCCTTGTGGAATACGGTTTTATGAATTCTGATGTTGACTGGAGTGCTAAGAATGTCTACGTGAGTTCACAAAGGTGCAGGGTGCGAGACTGCATAAATAAGATGAATGTGACATTCCTTCCAATGTAATCTTTCCACTGGCACCAGAAACCCAAAATAGGAGACTGAAATCAGTCAGCAAACAGGTTCACATATTATGCATTTAGTTATTGGTCAACACCATGCAAGAAAATATGAAGAACATTGTAAAATACCTGCTATGCTGATCTATACATGTGACATCATTGATATGATAGTGGCCAAGTTGCCAACGTTATGAAACTGACATCAGCTGATCATAGTGATTTTTTTCTCTATATGGGAGAATAGCGGAGTTGCAATCTTAGAGCTCAGGTATGGGGTTTGAATTTTTCAAATGTACTTTGAATACAATAAGATTGGGATGGGCTTATCAGTAATTGTGGTCTGTTCTGAAAAATGTGGTCACAGTCAGAATGAGTCCCGTCTACCTAGTTTATCTCTGTTGAGCCCTAAAAGTGATTCTGTTTGTCTGTTGTGGAGGGTTAGCCTCCATTTCATCACAGCTTCGTCTGGACGAGCAGAGGCTTTTGAGAGTTTGGATTTTGGATAATCAGTTCAACAACATCAACAATTCAGTCAGTAGCTGGAAATATACATGAATGTGTCCAGAAGTCCATGTTTCACAATCTGTGACTAGTGTGTGTGTGTGTGTGTGTGTATAGTACATATATCAATATATATAGTAGTACAGATACTGACATAAATGCATAGCTACAGTATATTTTATTTACTGACTCTCAGTGGCATTGTGATGATTTTATCATATTATGTTTATAAAATTCTGTTGTCCAAGTTAATGGCTGTAATTAATGTAATTAACTGTAACTAGCAACATAAGTTATTGAAGCTTTTGTTTTACATATATGAATCATTTTGTCAGTGGCATATATTCTTAGAAATATTATGATACAGATTTCAACCATATAAGCTAAATTATCAGTACCAGGATCAGTCAACCTATTATGCTGCTAATGGAGGGTCAGCTGCTCTTTAATCAGTTGATTATCAGGGCTAGGAGAGAAAGTGGGCATAGCCTTAACAAGACACAAACAATTTTTTTATTTTGCATTGCTTCTGTTATGTGTTCCACGTCTCTGCTTTATGTTTCTGTCTTTATTGTCTATCTATGTATCTTGCCTCTGTATTTGTTGAGGCAGCAAAATTATTTTTATGTGATTAAAAGTGGAAAAGAGTCTTAGAAATCCTGTTTTTTTTATTACGCTTTTAATTTTAGAAAATTATGGTCATGACCACTTATGGTCATGACCATAAGTGGTCATGACTAAATCTTATGAAGGACGTCCCCACACCAGGTCTCGAACTACTACTGAGCTAAAACTGTATTCATCGTCTCATTGCAAATAGACTGCTACCTATTTATACACCCATAACACAGAGACAGCACATCATGGGACATATAGGGAATAACTTCAAAGGCAATTATTGCATTTTTTTTTTTACTTTTAATGCCTATTTTTTACAACTTAACTTTGTGGAAAGGAGAAGGGGAACAACAGGTTATGGAGAGTCCCTAGAGAGCACTTCACATGTGTCAGTAGCTCAGCTTTATCTCTGGGGAACACCCCTAACTCCAGGAATGATGTCCAAATTAGGAAATGTGTGTCATGTAGCAGGTGGATGTGACTCCCCTCATTGAAACTAAAACATTGACGTAATAGGTGAGCAGAGGAGAAAGACTGAGATAGTGATATAACCATCCTGCGTGCCAGTATTTGACATGTTTTTTTTTCTTCCCGAAAATAAATAATGTTTAAAATATTTGTATGAAAAAAAAACACTGTTTGTGCTTTGCCAAATAATGTATTTATATTCAGGCACACCCCTACAAGGTAGTCACACTTAAGAGTTTTGAAGAGCATTTTATTTCTGCAGGACCATCTGTTGCCAATGTCCACATGAGATGGTTGATTTTACTTTGCACTTTATACTAATGAATTAAGGAGGCTGGGGAAATATGGGTTCCCATACTGTGCAAGATCTTGATTGCCATATTATGAGTTAGCTGCAGGTAATGTCAGAGCTGACTTGCTCTCACATACAGAATGTTACAAAGTTTAAGATGTGATAAGACAACAGTATGCAAAAGTGTCTAGATCCCCAAATGAAAGCAAGTATTCTAAATAAAATCTCTTTTGTAGTAGACCAGCAATTCTCTGCCAGCATTCATCTCTCACCGTATTTTTTGCTGTGATAATGTATTTATATTATTCATAGCTCTCTGTTATAATGACCTGTTCCTCCTGACTGAAGTAGGCGGCACGAGATCAGTCCATTTTAAGCGGAAAAAGAGTCAAATGACGCGCCAAACGCCGCTTTTTATGGGGACGCGCACAGAGCCTGAAGCAGAAAGCCTGAGTTAACAAATAAAGTTCATATCCACCGTCTGATCTTCAGTTTCGGGTTTGTCGAGCCAGCTCACACAAAGAAAGCCTGGGTATGATGAACCGGCTTCGTAGTACACCCCTCTGGTACAAAATAGTGTCCAATTTTATTTCCAAACTGAATAACTGATGATATTTTTGCATTGTTAAAAGGGGACTTATAATGCTTTTCCTTATTTACAGTTTTCGTATATAATGTTACAATGTTCATTTTAAATGTGGCTGAAGTGTCAAATAATGAGGTAAACATATGTAGATGTAATCCCTGTGAACAAAAAGCAATGACTTCAGACTGCTTTGATCTCTCGGTTTCTAATGTTTTTTTCTTCTTTCAGTCTAAGTTGACGTTAACTCATGACAGCTTTCTTTATACGATCATCTGTTTCAAGCATTGTGTGTGAGTTCACTGCTCTGCAACACTAACATTATGGCATTTTTCCATTGTTTTGGGGGTAGTCATGCTAAGCCATGAGTCGTGCTGGCACACTGTGAGTGTTTTTCCATTACACAACATGGTAGAGGAAAATAAGTTGTTTACCTGTTGGAGGTGTGCTGGTCATCTGTAGCTCTTCATCAAACATCGTCATCACTATGACTGTTTCTGCTTGTACTAGTCCTCTCTTCATTATTGTTAAATGATCCGCTAAACAATTAGCTACAAATATCTTAATATCCTGTTGTGTTGACCCGTTTTTACTTCATTTCCTGTAAATTCACAATACACAATAAAACCCTCATATTATGTAGTCAATTAAAAGCTTTTAATATGAAGCAGCAAAAGCAGGAAATGTTGGGTTTTCATTAGCAGTAACTTAACACAACTCTGATACAGCTTCCGGAAAGCAGGCCAATCAGAGTAGAGTGGGCTCATTGGAAGGGGGGCCTTAAAGAGACAGGAGCTAAGACCGCCTATTAAGGACAGAGCTGAACTGAGGGCCCTAAAGGGCCAGTATAAGATAAAGATGGAGTTTTTTGAACTGTGAATCATGTAAAGCTACTCTAGTGAAGCCCCAGAATAAAAATAATGAGCTAGAAATAAGCATAATAGGTCCCCTTTAAGATAATAATTAAATATGTGGTCTTGTCTGTCACATCTGTTGCTATTAAACACCGCCAATTCAATAAAAAAATATATAAAATATATATAAATAAAAAAATTTGCATTAAAGTTTCCTGGTTTGTTGATGACATTCTCCTCTCATATAGCTGGATACAAACAATGATGAGGTGAGAGGATGAGAGAAGTGCAGCAACAATTGCTCAATATGCAAGGATAGTCATGGACATGTTTATATATTTAAATGTGTATACAGTTGTCTCTGTTATGACCTCATCTAATTCATTATAAATTGTTGGTTACTTGTAAGGTGGGAGCAAAGTGAGAGCTGTCTTCTCATTGATTCTCCTCAGCCTTCTGTGTCTCCTTCCTAACCTCAGGCATCATGCCTCTGTTGGCTAAAGAGTTCAGCATCAGGTCAGTAAAAGAAAACAACCTTTTTGGTGTATTTAATCCAATTATTTAAAGGTTGAGGATTTTGAAAAGCCTCCCCCACTAATCAAGTCACGTCTTTAAAGAAAAGATCAAATAGATGGGGAGAGCACAAGTTCAGCATCAATTAGAGACAGCTCCACATCAAACAGGACTATAGATCTATGTTTGGTGTTGCTTTCTCACTCATCTTTTGATTGGGCTGTGACGACTCACATCCACTTTTCCTCACTCTTCCTCTCCTGTATATACAAATATACGTGTGAGAGTTGGAGAGAAATGAGTTGTGTAAGTCTGTTTTAAAGGAGTGGTAGGAAAGTGTTAGTGTTATTTTAGAGACGGTACTGTAATTAAGTCTTTAAATATCAGTAAAATTCATTTCCCAGAGCCCAAGCCTATGACACTTTAAAATTGTTTGTTTTGACAGAGCACCATTCCCAAACCCAAACATATCCAATTTACAATGAAATACAACAGAGAAAAGTCACATATTCACACATTTGAAAAGCTGGAACCAGTGAACGTTTGGCATTTTGGACTTTCACTCTCACCTCTAAGTAGGTCTCCTGTATCCAGACAAAGCCTGTAAGTCTGACAGAGCACAACAGCAACAGAGCTTGTTGAAAACCCCTGTTGCAGCAGTGGTCGCACTTTATTTAACAGTACACTAATAAGCCATATTTTTTTTAACAAATTAAACAAAAAATAGAAACAGTAATATGTTTTTTTTCTTTATTTAACATATTTTCACTTTCTTACAGGGTCATTTGTTGTTAAAGTCAAACCACATCAGGTCACATCTGGTTGCTACATCACATGTCCCTTGTAGCCTGGATGTTCTCTGGAGTCCTGTGGAGTTTGTAGGTAGCAATACATAGTGAAATATCTGCTTCCTTCACCGTCTACTCCCATACCAGTTAAGACATCAGACCATTTTTGGCCATGTCACTATCAGACCCCAGTATTGCAGTATGCTTGTGTCTGGTGTTTCCCAACGGGGACACTGGGGTGATCCACTTCATGGTTTACCTGTGAACAAACAAATAATGCACATTGATGAAGACTGAAATCTGTCTGTGTCATGCACAAACTTATCTCTGCCTGTTCTCCTTCTCCTAAGGGTGTTCGGGCAAAAGAATTCCCCAAGGGCTCGCACATCTGTTAATAGTTCCAGGAAGGTAACAACAGGAAATAGGCAGAAGGGAGTTCGATTATACTTTTCGAATGTATTTATTGGGTTTATATTTGGCTGTGTAAACTCCCCTCTACCCACTTCCTGCCTATGCCACTGTAATTAAGCTATCATAGGCCCATGTTGGTAGCATTAAAAGTGGTGTCTAATTGCAGCATAATTTGGTAGTGAGGGTTTCATCTAATTGTAGCATATTTTGCATCTGATAAGACTTTGAATTTGATTTCTAATTAGACTATGATCTTGTTAAATGGTATCTATTAGGGAATGAGGATCTCTTACTTTCCAATTAGAGGATAATTTGGATTAATAGCATCTAAGTTTAGTATATTTTGGATCTAATTTGGCATTATATGCGGTTTCTAATCACAGCATCATTTAGGTTATGGTGTCTAATTAAGGTATAACTGTGTTTATAAAGAACATATCATTTCTAGTTTTTGTCTAATTTGATACAAACTACAGCTGATTATGTCTTATTAGTGTACTTTAAAATAAAGTGCATCTGAAGCAGCAAGGAGAGGATGCCAGAAGGTGGTTAGTGTTTGTCATGGCAGCAGCATGATAAGCACCCACCACCTTCTGGTAGCACCCCAGGGGGCTTGTAAGACGAAGAAGGAGGCCCTCTGAGCCTGAATTGGACAGGGTACACTTGACTCAACAGAGAGGCTGCAGCTGTAGTACGATCTGGTTGCATAATATAGAATAAGATCCCAAGCTGCAGGAAATTTCCAATTCTCCCTTTTGAAATCTCAAGCGTGTCACACAATTTGAACAAGTTTGGGTCAGTTATTTTCTAATCAAGTCTTCATTTCCACTTATTAGCAGATTTCTGGAGAGTTAAGAGGCTAAAGATATGCTTGTCAGGATCTATCCTCTTGAGTGATATGGTGTGTGTGTGTCTTTGTACGTGTGTCTGCGCACGTGTGTGTGTGTGTGTGTGTGTGTGTGTTTGTGTGTGTGTGTGTGTGTGTGTGTGTATGTGTGTGTGTGTGCGCAAGTGGCTGTGACTGTACATGTGCATGTGTGTACTCAGGCATATTGTATAATCCTTCAGTAAATGTTTGTGTTACTGACTGACGTCTCACTCCAGTGCTCCAATAATAGCCTCTGCTTGTGTCTGTCCTTGTGTGACGACCCTCGTCTGCCTCCCCCATTTATTCTGTGGCCTATTTCACACCGGGGTTGAGTCAGAAATGATGGGCAACAATGCCAGTGCCAGTCTTGATTTACACAGGGAAAATGTAGTACAATATGTGAGTGAGCAGAGCCACATGGGCAGGACTGAAAGGTCACAACCGTCTGTATTGGCCACTGAGAAGTACTGTTAAAAACAAATAAAAAAGAGCATCCCTGTGTTATTCTCCTCATCAAAAAAATGGGTGCTATTAAGTTTGGCTTTGCGGAAATGCCCCTAATAATGGGAGGAGAGTGGGAGAAGAGATTGCTTTTTGATTGTACCACAGTTGGATAACCTGGATAGTACATAACTGAAAATTTCAGCACATCTGGTGGCCAATCCAATTACTCGTATTTTTAATCAAAGTATAAACTAGGGGGTATGTCCACAGGTTTGGAAGCTAAGATCATACCATTACCTAAAAATGCAAAAACTAATCTCACAGGTGCAAACAGTAAGCATTCTTTCAGTTCTAGTGAAAATCATGGAGAAAATCATCTTTAATCAAATATGGAGCTATCTTAGTGAAAATGAACTGAATACAGACTTTCAGCATGTTTATAGGGATGGGTATTCAACATGTACAGCACTGACGCAGATAGTGGATGACTGTCTAACAGATATTGACAACAAGAAACATGTGGGTTGTTAGTTTTACTAGACTTTAGTGCCGCCTTTGATGTTACTGATCATGGATTACTGTGAGAGAAACTTACAGCATACCGCTTCTCACCCTCCATTGTGACCTGGATAAAGAGCTATTTATCAAATAGAACACAGAGTGAGAGAGAGTTTTTTAAAATGGTGACCTATCTGATATTGCACAGGTACAATATCAGTCTTCATCTCAAAAACACCAGTGCCTAGATCACTGGTTCTATCACATATTGACTGTTGTCCTGCTTTATAGTCAAGTGCAGTGAAAAAGGACTTGAGAAAACAACTTGTCCAAAATAAAGCAGCACACCTTGCCCTTCAGTGTGGAAATAGGTCCAGTACCTTACATATGCATAAATGCCTATCATGGCTGATGGTAGAACAAAGATTGCTAGCTACTCTCATTTTATTTTTTAGGAGCATCTATGTCAACAAAAAACATATTTTTTCTCCAATTTACTGCATTACACTAGACATAGCTATTCTAACAGGCAGGTGGTAATGGGGTGTTATACAGTGCCTATGCCTAAATCAAATGCAATGAAGAGAACAGTCATGTACAGAGCTATGTCGGTATGAAGTGCCCCACCTTCCACAATCATAGAAATTAAAAGCAGAATGCATTAAAAAAACAGATGTTTTCAGTGGATTATAAGAATGGTTAATACAGGTCACTGTGGAAAAATTATATTAGTATAGTGCTATGTATCATAGTCATAGTATGATAAGATTATTGTATAATGTGCTAGAGACTATCTAGCCTCTATAATCTATGGTTTGTGTAATCAGACAAAGAAATTTTTCCCCTTTTCTTTTCTTCACCATCTCACCTATGTTTTGTGTTTCTTTCTTTATGATTTTAAAAAAAATTGTCCATTGTTGGTTTTTTTCCCTTCATTTTATCTTGATTCATATTGTATGTATTTTGTGTTGATGTGTACCACAGAAAGAGTAGCTGTTGCTTAGTGTAATGGCCAAGGTTGATCCTAATAAACTAAACTAAACAGTTCGACTGAGGGTTGATCAAAAGCATTTTATAAAATATGAATCTTGTATTGAATCATTTCAAATACTTTATCAAATCCATGTAGGGTTATTTCAAAAACATTATGGTAAATCAAAGCGTTTTAAATTACATGCCACATTCACACACATTCATATGCTGATGGCGGAGGCTGCCATGCAAGGTGCCAACCTGCTCATCAGTAGGAGTTTCTAATCATTCACACACACATTCACCCACCAATGGCACAGCCTCCAGGAGCAATTTGGGGTTCAGTATCTTTCCCAAGGACACTTCGACATGCGGACTGGAGGAGTTGGCGATCTTCTGATTAGTGGATGACCTGCTCTGCCTCCTGAGCCACAGCCACCCCAAACTTTAAGCAACAAAAATTATAAATAACTTCATATTTATATAATGACTGAAGCAACAGAGTTCTCAAGACATGTAGCAACCCATTAGTTACAAAGCTTCATTCAGAATCAGCAAGCAAATTATTCAAATTATAATTAAACACTGAGAATGAGCAAATTAATGTTTTATTTTATAGAATATTGATATTACATCAAATGAAATAATACAGTATAAAATTAACCACATAATGAATCTATTTTGAATTTTCTTTCCGAATGCAATACACACTATTCCAACACAGCTTGCTCCTGATCATGCCTCCATCTAATCTCAATGGGATTCATGAGTGATTAATGTTGAGTTTAATGTTTAAATTTAAACTTTTTTTTTATCTAAGTCCAAGTTTTATTTTGTTTTCAAGTGGATCCTTCTACTTGATGAGAAAAGAGACAGTTAGATGAAGTAGACAGCCAAGCTGAGCTGTTAGTTGGAGTGTGTTTGCTTTTCTGATTCAGTTGCTGAGTAAATCTAACAGTCTTAGCCAAAGTCAAAGCTTAGTGCACCAAATTTGACAACAACATTGTTAGTGTGTCAGCAGAAGTCCTCAGTGCCTGTAGCCCCATCCAGGTAAATAATCACCAGCTGCCACTGCATCAGAATACACAAGTTTGTCTGCAGACGCCATATTAAAGTTTGTCTGATCTAGGGTCTCCTCCAGTATAACTTTCTAAACCCCTTTGTACGTATGGATACATATATTGACAGTTTAGTCAACTGTAATACATGTATGTCGTAGTTTGTACTGACATTCTATAGTTTGAGGTTTGAAGCCTCAATTTGTGTGTGTTCTTGTGCCACATGGCTATCGTATGCACTCACACTCCCTGGAAACGTATTCCCCAAAGACAAGAGTTACCTCTTCTGCCTTTACCTTCATTATTTGAATTCTGCTGACACTTTCTCTGACTCAGAGAGACAGACTGCAGGCAAATTGGATTGTAAACATGTTCAAAGTCCTGTCACTCAACAAAGCTGGTTTGCTATGAAGTCAGCGAAGAGTCTCACTGGCTTTAATTCTAGCCCACTCCACCTCACACCCTGAATATTATGGGTTTGATGTTTAGCCTTTCCAGCAAATCAACGCTTTTCTTTTCAATCTGAAATCGGAAGTGTTTCTGCTCCGTAGTATCCCCTATATGCAAGAAGAACAAAGCAAAGCTAAATTTGCATAGGAGAATAAAAAAGTTTTTAAAAATGTTGAACCACACTTTGCTGTGTTTGAGTGTGAATTACCAGCAAAACATTTGTAGGTCAAATATAAAATGATTGAAATCAGAATATTCTATATTACAAAAAAAGGGAACTTTATTTTAATCAAGTTTTACAAATAAAAATCTTTTGGTTATGTATCAATCGGGACCCAGCGGGCTCAATATTGCATCTGCTCTCCGCTTAAATCATGTTCTTCAAGACAGACTTGAATGCTTTGAATTAAATCCAGCATAAACAATCCATTATCCACTGTACCTAGGGCTAAAAGCTGTGTCTTAACTGGTGTTGAGATGTCACTATGAAATCTTCTGACACCTGACAAAGATCATTTCTGTAAAAGAAGAAATTTTCTTTTCAGTGCATGTGTTAAATCTGATCTCCTTTCACCATTTTTATTCATCTGATGTTGCTCCACCCGTGAATTACCGTTCAGACGCTCTGTGCATCAATTTGTGGCTCACACAGAGTCATTTTTAATCTCTGTCCCAGTCTAGACACAATCCGCATATGCAGGTTCATTTTACATCATTCAGTCTCACAAGCTCCTGTGGGTAAAATAAATGATGAAACGCAGTGCCTGTACCAGCATAAATCCAATATATTTCCACCAAAAAAATCTAATAACAAATTCACTAAAAATCATGTGTTTATGTCTACACATATGTTATTCAAAGTAGAAAAAAATATCAGCCAGCTCACTTTTAAGTATGATTTTCCCTTGTTATATTTTGTTTTGCCTTTAGGCATCTCTTCAACACATAAATCCCTAAAACACAACAAGACACATACAAAAAACAAACTTAACATGTTAATCTACAACATAAATGAATGCAAATCTATGTTAAAGCTCTTCTCAATTATATATATTGAGGTTAATGGGATGGCAGCATTATTATGGATCGGAATGTAGTCAGCAGCCAAGGAGTCGCCATGCAAATTGTATTTACAGTGTCTTCATTCAGGAAAAGGCATCACTTAATTAGCATGTTTTATAAATTTTCCTCTGCTCTTAGCCTGGTAGCTCTAGGCCATTAAGCATGGAGAATAGTATGGCTCTTTCTGTTAAGTGAGATAGACTGTCTAAGTTAGTCCTCAGTTGTTGATTCTTCCAGTAGTTTAAGAGTAAAGTTTAAATTCTCATAAATAAAACAGGTCAGCAGTGCCTAATATTGGTATTCCTGTGTTTACCTCTTACACTTCTGTCCTGGTCCTAAGGCCTAAGAGGCTAATATTTTTAAATGGTATTATTCTTCAAACTCGCCAAACTTTTCTCTAGAGTGTGAAAGCAATTGCTCCAGAATGCTCCTTTACATACTAAAAGTAAAAGGTTTTTAAATTCCCTTCTCTGTAAGAACTGCATGTTTGGATGAAAAGAATACAAATGAGTAGTATTCTGCTTTATCTTCACTTACCCTCCTTCCCACCCTTACCATTTATCAGAGGGACATGTGTGGTGAAGAATGACAAATGCAGAAACCACATTTGCACAAGACCTGGGAGGTGTGTACATTGCAATGAGAGGGTTGGAATACAGTGAGACATTTCAGTGATATTCTTCTGTGCACCCTCAAGTCATCAGCTGTGTTGTTTTAAGGGGATTCAGAGAAATGCAGTTTCCCCTGTATCTGTATCCCTATCACCCCTAAATGAATTCCCTTTCTGTTTCTGTCTTTTATGCCTGTCATTTTGCTGCAAGCAAAATTAATAATAAGACTGTCCTCTCTAATAAATGACAGAATCAGTTTTTTCTGTGCCCCAAGACAATATAAGTTTACATTCTATGACAAAGCCCTCTAGCGGCTGTAGTAATTATGACAGAACGCTATTATAGAGCAACAAAGTCTATAAGGTTTATCTACTGCAGACTTACATTGTCAATGTCAGTCACCAGTCCACAGTTCATGGCTTACTATAATCATTTGCCACAGATGTGAAAGAGAAATATTGCTTAAAGCCAGCAGTTTCTCCAAGAGCAACTCAAAAAAAGATCAGTCATATTTTATGTGTAACACAGACATGAGCCTGTCCACTTGGTAGAAATGCACTGCCGCCAAGAGGAAGGCAACCCCACTGCCACCATTGCTGCCCTCCAGGACTCCAAGCAAAAATGTCTCTACAGCACCAAGCAGGGTGCACACAAGCAAGTGGCATGGCTCATACAGCGTTTACCACAAATAACTCTGTCCTGGCCCAGGGTGGCAGGTCAGCGTTGTTATGGAAGTGCACCCTCTGATTCCCTCTCATGTTGCCCCAGTGAGTATGTTGAGCCGCTATCCCCTCCAGAAACCAATAACTGCTGCCAGTACAGCTGGGAGCCATGTGCAGACTATCCCGACTAGCCTATGGCTCAGAGGAAAGATGGAGACTAAAACACAACAGCAGCAGAGCAGTTTTCCAGATAAACTGGCCCGCAGCCCGATCAGTTGTGTGTTTTTTCTTCATCAGTTGTGTACAGCAGGCCAAGGCAAAGAGCAAGGGCCTTGTTTAGACCCAAAAATAACTTTTCCCTGCTTCTGCCACAACCAGATTGCTGGGGGACACAGCAAGGACTGCAGCAAGGACATTCATCTGAGGACTTTTTTCCCCCCTCCTCATACTAAAAGGGAGGAGGAGCACCTTTACACTTTGTGGCCCAAGTGCATGCTCTGATGTTATGTGGAGTTTTGAGGCGGTGGGTCCCCTTCACCAGCGGGCCTAAGGGGGAACTCCACTAGGGAGCGCTTTTCAGGGGTGTGTCTGTGGAGGACATCTGTTTGGCCTCTTCCCTTTGAACTTAGTACTGTCTGCTGCATGACTGCTGGTTCTGTGTCTCATTCAGTGCTTCATGCATTGTCTGGAGGAACCTCATCTGGAGCAGACTGAGGTTTTTTGGTTAGTGCTCAGCTTGTTGCTGGCTTTTGCAGTCCAGTGCAAGACCATCAAGTAAGCAGTGTTTGACAGCTAGACTGCTGCTGTTTCTTGGTTGTGGCTGGGTTTGGACTAGTGTCTATTCGAGCCCAGCTGGGAGTATATCCCATCCCTAACAGCCCTTTTCCTTAAGTGATAACCAATAGCAAAGCCTGTTAGAGAGTGGTGCACATATGAAATAGAAATTGTAGTACCCTGGATGTAACTCCAGTTCTACAAGCCCAATTGGCCCTAGTTGTTTGTTTCTGAGTTTCAAAGTGAGATGAACAGTGCTAAAGCTGGGGTTTTATATCAGGAGAGTGCTGCATGATTGGTACCTCCTGATAGGGCATTGAATGCAAAGACCAAAACCCGATAGCAAAGCTCGTTAGAGGGCCACACATAATGGAGTTACATCCAGTTAACTACTATTTCATGTTGAAGTGACAGAAGCCCTGCATCAGCTGCAGTAATTAATGCCTGTAGCAAAGGAGGAAAAAGGTGACCTTATTATATAGTGATGAGATCTGCATAGGGAGGATGTGGGGGTGGATGGATTGGTCAACAAAACAACAAACACCGGAGATCGTCATTAGTTTCCCATTTCTAACCGCAAGTCAACAATGTTATTTTAAACCATTACAGCAAAGGACCCCTAACTTTTTTCAGTCAATACTTTTATAAATCATAGGACTAACACACACATAAAATGCATTAATTGACATCACAACTTTCTCCCATTGTCATTATTATTGATACACACACCCTGCAGAACACACACAAATTAAATCAGCACACCAGCTCCACCTCTGCATTTCTCTATTTATTGATTGATTTGATTTTAACTGTTTTATTTGCTCCTTTCTTTCTCTAGTCTGATCAGCTGCATCCTCCTGGCTGGGGTGCCCCAATCTCCTGTCTTTTGGTGTGGAGTGGGGTGGGGGTTGGGGGAATCTCTCTACCCACAAGAACCATTGGTTCTTGGGCTGTTCAGGATGGGTGAGTGGGCAACATGGTGCGTCTTGTGCCTGCCAGCTTCCTCCCTAGAGTCTGGAGGTAGCTATGGAAGGGAAAACACCACCCCCACGAAGAAATAATCAAGAATCCAAACAAAAAGCAAAGTCAAAACAGTAAATACACGAAGACAATATCATGAATTGGCTGTACATGGGACATCTTCTCTTCCCATTTTTATTTCTTCCTTTCCTTTTTCCCTTTTCCCTCTCTTCCCTTTTCCCTCTCTCTTGTATTGCTATTCTTCCCTCCTTTCCTGCTTCGTCTCTGGGGGCAGCAGGCCATGGGGGTGCAGTTTGGCAGACGGGAGGGGGAGATGAGTGAATAGGAAAGTCATAGTTTGGCTGTACCTGAGACATCACTAGCCTCCCCTACCTAAAACTTAATGATTCTTTTTAATTCCAGAATTTCTCTTTTTTCCTTTCTTTGTTCCTTTGCCATTCCTCTCCCTAATATTTATTTATCTACTTGTTATTATGATCATTATTTTTTTCCTTATAACTACTCGCCCCAATTGCTCTTCAACACTTACATACACACTCATACCTACACACACAGAAATCCTGTACAACAGTCTGCCCTGCACCTTCCCTGACACACACATTTCACATCATAAGTACTAACATGATTTTTTTTTTTGTCCTCAATGCATGTTTTGTCTTATCATGCAAATCCTTTTATGTCAGCCATTGGATTATGTTCTGTCTTGTCTTTTCTTGTACCACATTTTGATTTGTCATTTTAGTAGTCAGAATACAACTACCAAACAAGTACCTATTTTAATCAAAACCATGATCTTTCCCTGAATCTAGTCATGTCATTTTTGTGCCTAAACCTAACTTTACCATAAACATGGCAGATTTGGAAGGTGCAGACAAATTAAGGTGGGCAAGCTTGATATGAATTACTATCACAAAGCAACATTACAGTGTAAACCAAGAGGAAATAGCTGTGAGTGGGATGCAAACCAAAATCAACTCCATCCTAAATAACCCCTCATTAAATTAACACTTTGGGTGTTCTTTCTGGCCATACAACTATGTAAGGCTAACTGCTTTGACAGTAATCCAAGACACAGCCACCTTACCAGACTGTATTCAAACTGACTTGATCCAACATATTTAACATTCCACAGAAAACTCTCGGAGTGATTTGAATCTTGGAGACAATAAGATCCTGATGGGGTTTTGAAAGTGAAGTTAACTGTTTCAATCAGCATCACATAACAAAAGTAAACAATTGCAATTACAGTAATTAGTGTTGGTTAAACTTCAGCTTTGGTACACTCACTGGCAGAAAACATAACTGCTTTACGTCAGAGGAGCACAAGACTGCCATCTAGAGTTCAGGTCATCCCTCCACTGAGAGTTAATTTGAACATCTTTGAATTCCCTGAATATATATATTTTTCCCCTTAGGAACTACTGGTCAAAATCATATGAAAACATATCACTTTAAAATTGTATCATACAATATAGTAAATGTCTTCACTGACTTTCTTTCAAATATTACAGCTGTCATCATTTCCTTTGAAGGAAAATCATACATTACACATTCCAGAACCTTATACTTAATATTTTAGGTTTCTATCCACCTCCATTTATCACTGCCAGTCTTTTTTACTTTTTTTCAACCTTATTCCCTTTTACTCCCTTTTCAATCCTGTCGTGGTTGTGATCAGTGATGCCTCCAGAAGTCAATGAGGTTCATCTGCTGGGAACCTGCCTTGTCGATGTCAGTCAGTCTTGAATACCAGAGGAGCCTTGAGCCACAGTTCATGGTTTACTGTAATAATTTGCCTCAGATGGAAATGTGAGTGCTTAAAGTAAGCCATTTTTCCAAGAGCAACTCAAAAAAAGATCAGTCATGCTTTATGGGTGAGCACAGATATGAGGCTGTCTGCTCTGTAGAAATGCACTGGCAGCTGAGATTGTCAAATATCCATCAGAATGTTTCATAATCAAAGATGCTTTTCTACTGACATTTAGCCCTATTGTGCGGTGTTTGGGTCTGTGAGACCTGTTTTCAATGTTTACTAAAAGAAAAATGATGCATTGAATTATTTTTTCAACCTGAGACACATTTGCCTTTACTGTGAAGAAGATGCAAAAGAATGTATTTTCATTGACTGCAAACTGTGCATCTCCCTACACAGTTATATTACATGTGGTGTTCAGGTCCCATTGGACCCAATGGTAATAAAAGTGCAGGAATTGTAGGCAAAAACAAGTAAACATGGTAAAAATTAAAGAAAAAGGTTTGCTGTGTGCCTTCATTCTGTCTTCCTCCTACCTGGGCCTGCTGTTGCTGTTAGTGTGTCTGTACGTGTGTGTGTGTGTGTGTGTGTGTGTGTGTGTGTGTGTGTGTGTGTGTGTGTGTGTGGTCCAGATATTCCTCACATTGTGACATAAATCTGTTTACACAGTGATGTTGTGGGGACTGCCCTTATGGGGACAAAACATTAGTCCCCTAAACATCAATCACTAATTTTAGGGTGAATTTTTAGCGTTATGTTAAACCTGTAGTGTGAAACTTTTACATATAAATCAATGTCCATTACTGATTATATCACCACCAGGTAAATCTCTGTATTTCAGAGTATATGGAGTTTTTAAATCTGGTGTCAGTGGTGAAATTCAGGCACAGGCATTATTGCCAGATGTCCCAAGTTTAGTTCCATCACCACCCCCCAACCATGAACCGAGTGGTTTTTGTACCTAAACTTAACCAGAACTTAACCACAGCATTGTCACATCATAAATTATTTTTGGTGGAAAGTTAGATCTTAAACCTGATTGGGATGGAGATAAAATATTGAACAGAATGATGTACTGTGATAACTGATGAAAAATAGGTTTAGCAAAGATTTTAGCAATAGTACAAATAATAGAAATTGGTTGATAATTATTGACATTAGATGGGTCTCCACCTTTGAAAAGAAGGGTAACTCTGGCACATTTCCATATGGGAATTGAACAATAAGACAAAGACAAGTTAAATAAATCTGTAAGGTTATACACTATTATATTAGCAGCAAGTTTGGTTTCCAAACCATCTGGACCAGCACTACTACTTTCTTTTAACTCAGATATAGCACGAACAACATCAGTAGGCAAGATTTTTCTAAAGGAAAATGAACCATTAGAAGTGATGATGTTTGAGGAATCTTCCCATCATTAAAAGCATGGGAAATAAGTAAAGGATCAGAAATAATTTCATTATTAATTTGTATCTGGTTTTTGAAGCTTTTGTTAATTTTATTGTGAATGTGGTTCAGTTTATTCCAAACATGTTATGAGGGTTATGAAAATCCTGAGAGAAGCCATCTTGATAGTAGTTGGATATTGCATTCCTTGATTTGATCTTACATAAATTCCTCATGTATCTGTAGGTTTACCAATCAACAGAATCTTTAGACAAGCAATATTTGGCCCAAGCTTTATCCTTTTGTTTGAAAAGGCTGAAAAGATGTGCGCTGATCCAGGGTAAATGTCTTCCTTCAACTCTAATTGTTTTCGTGGGAGCATGTTTATCAATTACATTAGTAACTTCACATTAAACCTATCTCAGTTAATAGCAATTAAGTCTTGAATAAAACAATCTACATTAATATTCTTTGTCATCTCAGTCTAATATATTTAGGAGGAGAATTTGGAATCTTAATTTTCCAAACGCAAAATATAACAGTTGTCAATTAAACAATCTGACATAACACCAGATTTAATTATCCTTTCAGGATTAGTGACAAGTATCCAATCCAACAAAGATGAAGACCGATAATCCACTCTAGTAGGTTCATTAATTAACTGAGCGAGGCTTACACTACCAAATAAATTTCTATCATTGGAGGAGCCAGTTACTATCAAGCCAGTTACTATTGAAGTCACCCAACATAATAATTTCATTATGCCTCTCAAGAGAAGTAGTAGCTGACAAAGTATACTTTGTAGAGTCAGTCAGAGCAAAGGGGGGCCCATAAATGTTGCCAATAGTTAAATGTTTGTTATCATGAAGATTAATGTTAGTGAAAAGACATTCAAAATTAACTGGCTTTACATTAGGAATGACACACTCAAACACAAAATTTGTAGCAACATATGTGGCCAGCCTACCTCCTCTAGAAGCCCTATCAACTCTATACAGAACAAAATTGCAATTTTAACAGCAATTTTAATTTCATCATCAGTGATTTTACTTTGTAGACATGTTTCAGAAATAGTGATGATATTGTGTTTGTAAAGAGTAAAGTTGAAGTTATACCTTCCACATCTGCGAGTATGCAAGTTTCCTCTAGGTGTGATGTAAATTTCTTCATTGGGGGTGCAGGAGGTGTACGCGGGTATGTCTTTGGGTTAAACCAGGCTCTGAGGAGATCGATTTTTGAAACAAGGCTCCTAATATTAAGATGAATAACCTTTAATCCTTTAGCTAATTAAATTGTGCCTATAAAAAAAATAAACAACAGGTCAAAAAATTGAGTTGGACAACAACAGGACAGACAGACAGAAAGACATACACCACATGTCTGTACACACATACACACACATGAATACATAAAAAGAAGTGGATGGCAGGTAAACTAAACTAAAAGCAAATAATCACAGGATCAGACTGTTACATAGCCTACATATGGGCACAAAGGGAGGGTCTTGCTTATTCTAAGTCAAGTAAAATAAATTATTCAAAAATTATGTAGATTATATTCAGATGAACATAAAATTATACATGGCCTCAGATATTCACAAAAAAGTGAAAATAACAAAGGGAAGATTCGCCATTTCATTACATCAAGAGGCAGAAGTTAGTAAGCATTTAGTGTTCTATGGTTTTACAACAAAAAATAAATGGTTAGCCAGGAACTGATGCCACAGGTGTCACAGTTTATGGCAACCACTGACTCATAAATCATAGCATTATCACATAGTAGCATGTAGGCTAACCAAAATAAAGCTTGTCATAAAGTTATTGTTTGCAAATAACAGAACAGATAGGGCAAATTGAAGTTTGAACTGAAATAAAATAGTCAAAGTTACAGGAGAAATGAACTAAATAACATCAGTGAAGCAAACAAATTAGAAGGCAACTTGCAGGATGCTCTACTCACAATACTGTCGCGGGGAGGAGAAGGAGAGATCTTGGAAAAAGATTTCAGCTTCCTTAGGACAGTGGAATAGTTTTGGCTTTCCTTCCTCCATCACTCTCAGAGGCACAAGGATACTACTGATGTTTATGGTCAAACCAGCACTAAAGTCGGAATAATAAGGGCTTGAACACCCATATAGGTGAGCTCCCTTCTCTCCCTGGCCAGATGTAAAATCCTCACTTTGTTCCAGAAATGTAAGACCCTAAACAGTATAGCTTTAGAAGCAGATCTAGTGCTTGAGCTGAAGGTGGGAGAGCGGTGAGTCCTTTTGATGACCAGCACAGTTAGGGAAAGTTGTCCTAGCCAAGAAGAAGTGGGAACAACTGGTTCAACGGGGCAATCATGTCACTTCCTTCACTTTGTTCAGGAACATTAATAAAACAAAGGTTAGATAAACAACTTCTGTTCTCAGTGTCATCAACTTTATCCTTCACTTAGGCATTTTTCCTTTTCAAGTGTTTGCACACGTTTTGTAAGGCCATCAATGTGATCATTAGGGTGAGCTTCATCAGAGCTCACCCTATGTTCAAGTTCCGAGACTTGCTCACACAGTGATGATAAAGATCCCTGAATGTTGATAAGACCAGTTTGGATGGTTTTTATTTTTGAGCCAAAATGAGACATCATTTCAATTTTGTACTGTTGAATGGCATCCCAGATTGTTTGTAGGGAAACCTTGGCCTGATCCATAACGAGGAGCAAACAGTTATTTTCTGCATAGAAAAATACTTGGCTGAAAAGATCAAGCAGCAGGAGAAAAATCAAACGTTTATACTTTGAAGTAGATGTAAAGCAGTCGATGAAAGCAGTTAAAACAGGCCCAAAAGGGGAAGCAAACTGAGTTCTGCTGGAGATGCTAAAGCTATCGCGGTCATCTTTTTGTCTCCCTATGTGTGTGTGTTTGTGTGTGTGTGTGTGTGTGTGTGTGAGTGAGTAAATGAGTGAGTGATTGAGTGAGTGAGTGAGTGTGAGGAAAAGGAAGTGCTGCAATGTGTGTGGATCCAAGAATGACAGGAAGGCACAGTGTACATTCAACAAGTGCAAGAAATACATTTGTGACACACACACACACACACACACACAGTAAAATTCTGTCCCTAATGTGTTGTGTAGACTGGCATGAATATGTGTTCTTTTGGCTCTTTTATCATTTCCATAAAACACTATATGTCATTTTTTTTCTTTCCAATTTGTTCAGTTCAAAGCAATAAACATCAAAAGTGATGCAAACCTTGTTTCCTTTATATTTGTTCAAGATAAATATGATTTATTCCACTTATGTCTGGATTATAATTGATTTTTATTACAAAAATCACATTTTATAGCAAAAAAACAAATAGCACTTTTATTGATGAATGTGATCTAGCAGAGGCAATTATTAATCATATATGCTGTCTATATTGTTTGTAATCAACATAAAGTCAGCATCTTTTAAGTATTTTTACATAAATTGTTATGGCTGTATTGTTTTAAAAACCCAATAGTGTTGTGTGTCATCCTGGAATCACAAACACTGAGTGAGTAATAAAAACACAAACACCACACAAAGGTTAAGTTGTCTTCTAAAGTTTAAGTCTCCCTGGTGTCTGTCAGATCAGCACGGCTGTAGAATCAAACAAGAGAATGTTTGCAACACCAGGAGGCTCCCAAATCAATGATTCGATTACACTGATATTCATCATTTTCTTGTCTTTCATAATGTCTTAATGGCTTTTCTTGTGTAAACTAATCAAAGAAGCAACAGCACAAGAGAGAGTCACATTTTGATGTTTGTAAAATAATTCAAGGCAGGCAATTCCCCTTCATTTCCTCCATAATCACCCTCCTCTAGGTTTGTTCTGCTGCTATTCTTCATTTGAAGCCTTCAACCACAATACATTCTGATAAATTACTTTATAAGATCTTTTCACAGTGAACTCAGATGGAAGAAAAGCTTCATTGTCCTGCTGAAACTAAAATGAAAGCTCCAAAATTTCGGCAGTTTTGTTCTAAAGATGAAATCATGAAACATTTACATAAATGGTGCTGGCAGCTTGTTATAAAAGGTAATGATATGGCTGTTGATATCAGTCTGCCTTTTCCCATGAGCATCGCTGGGAGACTCAGGCCAGTGTAACATTTTACTGATTTATTTTTCCATACACAGCATCACAGGGTAGATTTGACTGTATACTTGTAGCTCATTTGACATTCACATAACACAGGAACAAATACAGAGACCTTGTGAGGTGGCCTCACTTTTGTAATCTAGACTGTATATCTCCTTTAACAAGAAATGAGTAATGCCTAGACCTTAGACTTCATTGTGGATATTTTTAGAGTAGCTGGTTAGTGCAGATTTACGTCAGAAACCTCGTGTAAACTGCATAAGCAGGATCACAGAGTAATTTCACTTTTTCAGCTGAGAGGACTTTGCTGTCTCTGAATACAACTGGGCTTAAAATGGATCTTGGCTGAATGAGCAGCAGTGCTTTCTATTCAGCTTGAAGAGGTCTTCAGTTAAGATGAGAGGAATCTTGAGAGAGGAGGTGTTGGTAGCATTGTCTATCTGTATGAGGTGATAGAGTTGGCCTGAAGGAATGATTTTTTGGGGTGAAACTAGAGTCACTGTTGTTTTAGCTGTCATGTTGTTGTTGTTGATGTTTATTTTTTTTTTATGTGTCCAGAACAATAACTTTCAGCTTGCATGTGTGTGTCCACTTGTGTGTCTATACAACCTCAATCTCCTGCGTGTCAGTGGTTTTGTGCCCTGCCGTGCACGCAATTTAATCCACAAACCACACAATTACAAGAGTGACAGAGAAGTTAATGAACATTGCTGTGCTCCTCTGAAGGACTCCCAAGGGTAGATCTGTTAAGCATTAAGAGCAATCAAAGTTTTTGTTTAGTTTGTTTACTGTATGCCATCCAGTGATAATGGATGTGCAGTGAAATGTAGCATGCTCATGATTGTCCAACACAGCATGCAACCATCAAGATTACAAATATTCTGTTTGATGACAATGGACAGTGATGCACGGGGCAGTTTGCCCTTTTTTTCTCACAACAAAAATTTTAAAATGCATTTGTTGATTTTGAACAGTGGAGAGTTACAGTGGAGTTTAATGTACATACATAACTGACAGTGTGTGGCTGTAGTTTTCTTTTTCATCACAAGTTGTTTAAATGATTACAATTTAAAATTTAGTAATAGACTGTAGTAATAGACTGTAAAATATATATATATATATATATATATATATATATATATATATATATATATATATATATATATATATGTATGGACATAGCCACCATGATGTCATCCATTTTTAAAGAGTGGTTTTGAAGCTCAAAGCAGGCGGCCCCAGCTGTCGCCATCTTAGCATCGCCTGACTCCACCTAACTCCCGACTAATCCAAAATGCGCAAAGAGGTGGAGCTGAGGTGGATTGAATGACGCCTCATTGCTGAAACAAGCCACCTAGCGGCTAGTGACCTGTCACTCAACGCAGACTTGGCTTTAAATATGCATAAGCTTCAAGTTATACAAAAAATCACTTACCTGTACAGCTGTTATGAAAGGGAAAATTAGCAATTGAGACCAAAAACATTTTTCTACCAGGCTGTAAACATGTTTATTTCTGCTGTAAAGTTGGGCATTTTAACATGGGGGTCTATTGGGATTGACTCACTTTTGGAGACAGCCTCAAGTGGAGCTGCAGTTTTTGCCATTTCTGCATTGGCTTCATTTTTCAGCCCCGGAAGTTGCTGCTTGGTGGGGAGGCAGTTAGCCTCTATCAAAAGAGTAAAAATGTGACTCCCAGTAATGTGTAAAAAGTATGTTCCCCCTACATAATGTGTTTCCCTTCTGTTAATGGTGTTAAAGGTAACACTCCACTCCACATTTAGTGAGTATTTTACTCAATTTTTCAGGTGACTTCCTCAACACTAGTAACTGAGTGTGGGAAAAAAAAGACAGTTCTATATATTGGTTCTCTTAAGTGAATACTCCCTCAAAACATGTTACATGACTGGGTTAATTGGAGAATCTACTGTGTTAAATGTGTAAGATGGGACGTGTAAGCAATTATCTCTTTCTAAATTTGCTCAGAAAAACACATTTCCCTCCTCCCTTCCTCCCATATTCACCTAAAAGTGAAAGTAATTTCTCAAATGTTCCTAGTAGTCAAAGCCAAGATGAAACAATCAGTGTAATGACTATTAAAATAATTAATTACCACTGAGTAATTAATTTATATATTAAAGAATAATTTATACTCAATTAAACAGCTCATATGATGTGACTGATAACCTGTTAATAAAACATGAGTGATTAAATTCAACAAGAATAAATTGTTCATCATATTCACCATTGTTTAAAAAAAATACTGGGACCTAATCAGACAAAAGTGGTGAAAATGACCTTATTTATTTTCCAGCAGTTTGTTGTCATAATTTCAAACAGAGACGCCTTGTTTCATGTTTCCTTACTGACATTTAACAATCAAACAGTGAGAAATCCATTATGAAGGAAGCAGATATATCCAATTCTCTTTCCATAATGCATTGCAGCTGTAAAAGGTTGGGTTCAGGGGCATAACATGCTTTATCTCAACTGGATATTGTCGCTCCCCTGACTGGGCAAGTTCTCAGTGAGATGCTGGAGGTCATTCTGGGAAATATAGGAAGTCAATAACTGAAGCAGAAGTAGACAAGAGATAAAGTGGATAAAACATAAACATATATTACACCACCTTATCACAAGCAACTCTTGAATACTCTGGACATTCCTGATTTATTATATTTACCACTGGAAGACAAGCATGGACTTTTTCATTTGCCGTGAAGCCTTGGTGGAAGCTGTTCTGTTGAATTGGCCCAATACAAATCACTCTGGTACTGTTAGTGCTGTCCTCCACCCACTGAGCATTACATGATTATATCAGATCCAGCTTTTAATCATGAAATGAAAACACTATTAAGCTGGCTTGCACTGCTTGCCTGGTTAATTAGATGGTTCATGTGTATGGGCTTACGTTCACTGTACAGTTAAATCCTTCCTTGGACAAAAGCACCACATACATCTTGTGATGGCATTTTAATAGATAATGAAATTTCTCATTTAAAAATAGTGAAAAAAGGAGGCAGGAGGTAGCAGATACCAAGAGTAGTGGCAACAAAGGTGTGGATATATTAAATTATGTATGCTTGCCTGTGTGTGTGTGTGTGTGTGTGTGTGTGTGTGTGTGTGATAGATAGATAGATAGATAGATAGATAGATAGATAGATAGATAGATAGATAGATAGATAGATAGATAGATAGATAGATGTATTATTTCATACATAATCCAGTGTTACACCCACAATACCACAACATTTAAATTCTAGTCATCACTGTTTTGACAAGATTACACGGAATAGTAGCCTGACACATATTACACCTGGACTTTCCCCCCACTGGTGTCCTACCGCTGCGTCACCAGGGAGTCATCAGCAGCAATGTAGCAAAATTGCTTCCCAGCTGCCTGCCTGCCTGCCTACTCCTGGGTGTACCAGTCCGCGAAATCACTGTTAAGCACTGCTGAGCCTGCCAGCAAGCATGCATTATTGATTTATATTGAAAACTTAACAGGAAAAAGTGTGGGTCTGTACTGCTCATGGCGTTAAAAATCCCAGTTTTAGGGGTTAAGTTCCGTTTAGGGCAACTGCTGGCGATTGTTAATACATAAATTCATGGTTTTCAATGCTTTATTTCAACCTCACCATATGTAGCAATTATAATCAGTATATTAACACTTAATAAATGTTTATAACACATGATAACAGACCATAATATAGTCGTAAAAAATCGGCAAAAATTGGCATTTTAAAAGTTTTAATTAATGTTTTGTCAGCAATTATAACTAATTTTTGAAGCATGCATAACTGGTGTATGAACACCTAATGAAGGCTTGATAACATAGTATTCATATATAATGATATATTATTACACACTTGAACAAATCTGTTTGATGACAGACAACCACTGAGGCGACTGAGCTAGAGTGACACTACTAGAGATTGTCTCTGCAAAGGAGTCCAACCAACCTCTGCATCACAATGGTATGTTACACCATCTTAACCTCCATCACTGTTATCCCACAGAGTCGTATTGTTTTGGATGTAGAGGCTGCGACAAGAATGCTGGCAGAAAGAGCTGGCTGCTACATCCGTTTTAGCTTTAGTATGGACTGGACAGACTGCTAATAAGTAATTAGCAGCTCATTATTGTCTGGACAGGACACTAGCCAAAAACAGAATTACCCATGCAAGGCACTGCAGGTGTTGCCTGTCCAGGGACTGTAGGAGAATGTGTATAGCGAACAACCATGTAAAACACATTTTTGAGACTCCCTTGTTTATGTAACTGGACCACCTCTTACTTTTCTCATAAAGGGTAACAGGAACCTTCTAGTATGTGTTATGTTATATGACTACCACTGTATAAACTCAATCTTATACTCACAAAATTACCATAGGTCTCATTTGCTGATGGAGAATGGAGAAAAGCAACCCCCCACACCCCCCGATTTGCTGCCAATGGATATTGCAGAATCTACTTAGTAGTTTGAAATTGCACAAAATATTTCTATTATCAAGTTAATATTGGTTATTCATCATTGGATCTCTCAGAAAGCCTGGGGGCTAAGTCAATTGAATTATGGTGAAGTGCTGATTCAGGTATTGATTATCATACTTCAAGGCCAGACAGAAAAGAGAAAATGCTATTTCTATCCTCAGCTTTTAATGTTGAAGCTACCTCTAGTGGTAGAAATAAAGAAATGCATCAGGTGATAAAATACAACTTCATTAACATTAAAACTCTATTAGATCCCAGAGAAACCACAAGGGATTATGTTTCCAGGTCCCTCCTAAATAATTAATAAACGTATATAAAACTTAAGAGGAGTCTGAAGGGCAGCATAAGTGCAGTTAGTGCAGGGTTGTTTTTCATGTTAAATGTCTGTGTTTGAGCCCCTGTGAGGCCAAGTCTTCACCCTGCTGAAGTGCCACACATCTAATATGAATACAAACAGAACCCTGGAGATAAAAATGGTGATATAACTCAGGCTACCGTGTGTCTCGAGGCATATTTATCTTTTTATTAAAATCACATAACCCTCTCTACTTTTGGTCCAGTTTTTGGACTAGTCTTTCAGACAGGATGATAGACAATAGTGAAATGAAGGGCTAACTTTGAACAGCTGGTTGACAGCAAGATCATAGTGTGCCAGTGATAGTGAGCAAACATCCTGCCACATCCTGATAACTGCAAGGATCCATCGGCCTCTAGGTTTCTCCTGAGATACGAGAGAATGAGATTGTGGCTTTAAAATTACTTATCACAATTAAAATGATACATTTCGACACATTTTGTAAATTAATAGGTATCCATAGTAGAAAAGTAACTTGAATTTCTCTTGAAAATCTACATTTCAACCTCTACTTATGACAACTGGTAATGATGAAAAACATTCTTTGCATTCTACTGCACATCAATAATCTGAGAAGCACTTAAATACCCACAAGCACTTACTGCATTGTTTATGAAAACCAGCACACCTGATTGGAGACTGAAGCTTTGTATGTCACTCACATAAAAAAGGATAGCCCGTAGGCCTCTGAGAGATCTGTTATTTATTTCTGTGCAGCTTTGTCTGAGGTGGCAGATGTAGTGATCCTCCCACTTCCCCAAGCGTAGACTCCCTTTCACCTTTGTGAAGAGACAGAAGAAGACTTTTACAGACACTACAGGAAGCAGGTAAGATACTATCATAGAGACAGGTACATTTACAGCTTTTCAGTTCAAAACTGGTGAATCAGATTCAGATGTCTTGTGCTTTTTCTTCATTTTATGGGTTGCAGCTTTTTCCACCACCCTGCTGTGACAAAGTACAAAGGGTCAGCATAAAGAGGGCAAAGCGTCTATCATTTTTACAGTGCGTAATGGAAATTTTAATGCAGGTGGGCTTTTAGCAGAATGTAATGACTTTGAATTGAGTAAGGAAAATGTGTGACTCTTAGAAATTTATTTCTTAACTGCACTTAAGGTCAGTTTGAAGCATCTGTTTGTCATAAGTTAGAACATGCAGACAATCATAGTGCTATGAAGCTGTACCTCTGCAAACTGTGCTATAAGCTTGAAGTTTGCAGTTAAAGATCAGGCAACAGCAGCGTAGTAAGGGCCATGTTTACAATAAACCATAATAAACCTCATAAATAAGGGCTGGCAGGGATTCTGCAGTTTGATTTGGCACTGGTCATGTAGGGAGTAAAGGAGAGGTCATTATTGTTTAGAGTTAGACACTGAAGAGGTTATCATAATTCATTTTGTTAATGATCAATACATATATCCTTAAGACCTGGTTGAAAAGAGCAGACTGAAGTTTCTGATTTAGTTTAATTTATCTATTTGTCAGGGCCAGTGCTCAACAAAAGAAAATTTGAAAATTAGTCTAGAGTAATGAGAAAATGACTCTATGCAAAACTAAAGCCCTGGTTCTTTTTCACAGCAGACCATTCGTTTTTTTGTAGCAAGAAAAAGTTCAGGTGTTATAAAAAAAATGAGACAACATGCTCAAGTCACAATAATAATACAATGAAAGATGGGTGCTGGATCCTTAAAGTGGTTAATAATGAAAAACAAAGACCAGGGCAGCGGTCCAAATTGACTTTTTAATTGCCACACAGATGTTTTGGGTAAGACGCCTTTCTTCATTGTGTGTATTGTCAATTTCACAATCAATAGACACAGGTGAGGTTAATTAAAGATGTCCACAACTAATAACAACAACAAATGCAACTAATAAAGTTAACAATAGATCTATTCTATCCACACATCCTGGACATGACAGAGCCAGCATGAATAACAGCAGGGCCCTGAGATAATTATAACATTCATGGACAATCATGCACCTTACTACTATATCATATAATATCCACCTGACTTGCATGAATGTACAGTGTCTTATAGCATATTAACATCACTGAACAGTAAAAAAAAAAAAAAAAAAAGAAAGAAAAAAAAAAAAAGTACATATATACAGGCGAGTGTGTGTCAGTCTTCCTTTCCCAATTTTCCTGGTTTTTGCATGCATTAAGCGTATCAAGTCCTGGTGGTCTAAATTTGTAAAAAAACAAAACAAAAAAAAAAAAAACAATTAAAATTAAAATAAAAGACGAAAACACAGATTATAAACCTGGCAAGGAAATACTCTAGTCTGACTGGTAAAAAGGTATTGGTCAATATGAAGGTAGCCTATAGCGCCACCCTCGAAAAGGCTAATAATTACAATAACCCACATCCAGTAAACAGACACAGGCAGACTACATGAGGGGGAACAAGTCTGAACAGCTTTGTATCGAACAGGTGTTCCTGTAGTTGTTGTTGCTCGCGTACCTTCAGCTTTAACGCAGGTGCTTTGAGTTGACTTGGCTCTTTGTTTGCTTTTTTTTTTTGTCGGAGGCGCGCTTACGTGCTCGCGCTCTTTATTGTACAGGTGTTCGCGGCTCAGCCCGCACTGCAGGTAGAGATCGAGTCGGTTAACGTGAAAAACGAAAGTAACAGAAATATCCAGGATTTAGGCCTATTTACTGTTATTTGAAGTTATAATCAACCGGGTGGCGTCTGTGTTTATGTGTTTAACAACAGGTGTTTCGAGATAAAGTTAATGTTGCCTGAGCAAAAGAAAATGGCTAATACATCCAGCTAGTGCTGCATCCTGCAGCAGCAGCGTATTGAAATTGAAATTTCAAATAGTTGATATGAATATTGCATTTGTTAAAACGTTCAAAGGATTGTTTATCTGGTGCAACAGTTGGCCGTTTTAAGTAAGTATTCATATATGTAGCTTATAATAAATTCCCTCTTTTAACAGCAGCAGCAGCAGAAGGATGATATGACTGATTCAGCAGAGAGCAAAGTCAACATGGAGGATTTTTTCAAAACGGTAATTTATCTCACAGCCTGTCTCTGTTGTAATGTTTTATTTTCAGTAGTCTAATGTACCTAAGTGTGTGTGTGTGTGGTCCAGGTATTTCTCATGTTGTGAGCACGTGAATGTGTTTAGGATACTCAGGCACGTTGTGGGGACTACCCTTCCTTATGAAAGGGGGAAAAAAGGAAGTCCTCTAGTAAATCATTAATTTTAGGGTGAAGAAGTTTAGGTAAATTTAGGATTATGTTAAGGTTAGGGTGGGGGTTAAGGTTATGATAGGTCACCAGGAAATTAATGTAAGTCAATGTAATGTCATCTGAAGTGATGGAAACATGACTGTGTGTGTAGGTGGGGGAGGTGAGGAGCCTCATTGAAAAAATATCCTGTCAAGCAGAGGCGGTGGAGAGAATACATGGTGTCATTCTCTCCTCTTCAAACCAAGACAAGAGTAAGTACAGAGTCTTAAACACTTTCGTGGTTAACAAGTGCAGATTTTATTGAAAGCTTCCCCACATGACCTCGACACATTTTCAAATGAACAGAAAAGTAGAAACTTGATTCTTTCACTGGTGTGCTCATGCTTGCGGAGATCTGTCTCCTCCTTCAGGGCACACAACACTGAAAAGACAAACAGAGCATCAAAAACAGCCTTTGACAAACACACCTGTGCCTGTTTATACAGAGAGTTTTTCTTTGAATAGACTGGCTAGATGTTATACAGAGCAATATAAATATCATAAAACTAATTTAGGCACAAGATTTGAACATGTGTGATCATACAGATATATTTACAGAATTTTCATACACATAATAAGCTTCTATATCTTACAGTATGCTGAAATCATTCCCTCTATGAAGTTACCTTGGTGTGTTGTTGTTGTTGTTAGGATACAAAGATGAGCTGGAGCTGCTGAACAATGAAGCCAAGAAGAATGCCAGCTTGGTCCGAGCCAAGTTAAAAGGTGTTTTTTTTTTTTTTTTGCAAAATGTGCTAATGTATGTATTGATTTGCCTGGAATTAGAGCAGAAACATGGCTGTGTACCATCATTGTTTGAGTGAGACAATGAGAAGGAACTGTACAGCTGTACATCACACTTCCTTAAACTGTGGAACAGCATAGTTCATGACACAGAATTTGACTTGCAAATGGGAAAAGGAAGGCTTCTCCGCTCTTTCACTGATCAGTAAAAATACTGTGTCAGAATAACACATCTATTCAGCTTATGCTGTGAACTTTCTACACAAGAATGTGAAGGGTGTTTGTTCCTGTGTTTGTATTCATATTAGATGTGTCTTATGTGCTATTTCAGCAATGCAGGATAACTCGCCAGTAGATGACAACTGCATAGGTGTCTCAGTCATCCAGCGTATTCAGAGGAACCAGGTTTGGCAGTAATTTTTATTTCTTGTAATGGGTCATGCACACAGATGATCAAATCTCAATTTATAGTATCTTCTGGAAAACATTAAAGGAATTATTTCAAAGAGGCTTCAAGCTTTATACACCTAACAGAATCGTTACTGAAAATGATCTATGTAAAAAAGGTTTGATGTTTAAATGGTTCCTTTAAATTTATAGCTCAATAACTTGATTTCATATTCTACCTTTCACCAGCACTCACACCTGACTCGGTGGTTTTCGGAGGTCATGAGGGGCTACCATAAGGCGCAGATCTCCTTCAGAGATAAATGCAAAGCACAAATTCAGAGACAACTGGAGATTGGTGAGTAATGCCAAAACCAAATGGAACCAAAACATAAACATGTGTCCACCCTCCCACACTGTAGCCCCCATGCAAAATCTTTAAAAGTGAGTTTTTATATTGTGTTCAGTTTGTTTCTCATTTTTTTGCTTTTATAAGTACAATGCCCTCCATTTAAAACAGTGGACATGAATTAAAACCAACTCTCATTCATATTCAGAAGGGATAAATCCACACCTCTTACTCCTTGTTCATGTTTCCTTTGAAAATCCAGCTGTGTTCTTTTATTGAACTACTGTATAGAGGTCCTTCCTGCTGGTGTGTTGTCTATGCTCAAGGTTAATTTTAACGTTCTTTATAAAATACAGGATCACACATTGAAATTCAGTTGAAGCCCTCACCACACTACACACATAGACAATATACATGTGGGTACATTTGTATATACATAGAAATAGAATATATACCCACATTTTTAAGTAAGTGCAAAATAAATGTAATATGCTAGTTATAGTGCAAAAGAAAAACTTAATTTAAATATTTCAGTTTAAATTTTACAAATGTGGTGCAATATATAGAAGACTTGCAGTGGAGCAGCGGATATTTTTTTTATATCGTTTGCCAGACAGCAGCAGGGTGAACGTGTTCTGGCTGGGGTGGCCCTTGTCCATTAGAGTCCTTTGGACTCTGCACAGGCACTTCATCATCCCCAACAAACAGCATTCTGAAGGAGGTCTAGCTATTTTCAAGATGTGAGAGGGCCGAGTAGATCTGATGTGCAGGAGAACCAGTTTTTCAGAGCACTGCATAAGAACAGGGGTGAGTGCCACTGACTGGTAGTCATTTAGACTGGACACTGCAGACTTGAGGTACAGGGGAGATGGCGGCTGCCTTGAAGCAGGTAGGAACACTCCCCTGTGACAGTGATTGGTTAAAAATGTTGGTGATGACATCAACTAGCTGGTAGGCCCATCCTATCAGGCCTAGCAGCTTCACTCACATTTTACTCAGTATTTACTTCACTTTAATAGTTACAAAGTAGCATTTTACCAGTTTCTCCTCACACAGGTTATGGTCTAAATCTGCAGTATACTTAAATTGATTGTGTCTAAGAGAAAGTGACACAGAAGTTGAGCAGAGATGTAAAATTACACCATCTAGGGGTGAACAGCAGTTAATGTATGTTATTTCATGCTGTCTCTGCCTTGGCTGCACACTCCGCAGCCTCCACAGTTTGTTCATTTACAAAAACACTTAACAAAACACACAATTTGTTGTGACTGAGTCATTGGTGAAAACATCACTGCTACATAAAACTGATCTTTTTCTGTATTTTTTAAGCATGCACTAACCTGTACACATTTTACAATCAACTGAAAATCACTTAGTGAATCTGGTTTGTCTCTTGTTCAGTGGATAAAGCGACCACAGACGCAGAGTTGGAGGAGATTCTGAACTGCGACAATCTTGCCATCTTCATATCTGATGTAAGACAGAATTTGTTTCAGTTTTTAGACACAAATGTAGTGAATAATACTTATTTTAAAATTATTATTATTATGATTATAGTTTTGTTTTTGTTATGGATCACACAAACATACAGATAGAATGTAGTGAAGCCATTTATGACGATGATTGAAGAGAAAAAGAAAACTTTTCACAGATCAGTGCTGATGCTCAGACTTCAAGGCGGGCTCTGAGTGAGATCGAGTGTCGTCATCAGGACATCATCTGCCTCGAGTCGAGCATCAAAGAGCTGCATGAGATTTTTGTTGATACCGCCATGCTGTTGGAGATTCAGGTAAGATGGCTGCCTCATTTGGAAATGTTTTACAGTGACACATATGAAGGAATATGTTGATGTCATGAAACCTGACCAGTGTCAATCATGTTTTTTCTTCTACCAGGGAGAGTTGATCAACAACATAGAAAAGAATGTGACGAGTGCCGCAGAGTATGTAGACATGTCCAAAGCAGAAACCAACAAAGCAGTCATGTACAAGAAAAACCCACACAAGATAGCATCTCTCCCGAGCTTTTTCAAACCCTTCAAGAGGCGAACAGCTGCTAAAACTGGTAGTGATCAAAACACCTCAGACCATGACTGAGCTCCTGAAGCTGTTTGAACATCGACTGCACCAAACATTCTGATCAACATCAAAGCCAGATGGAAAAATACTTTTCATCTGATTTATGGCACAGTGTCTGTCTGCCCCCTCAAATGCCGTGTTTCTAAAAGGATAATGAGGAATGTGTTATTTTAAATTCAGTGATTTTGAATACAAATCTGCCATATCTTGCCAAGGACACAGACACAAAAATGAATCACAATTTTAACGTATTTGTCATATGTTTACGGACTCTAAATCCTGAGACAAGACCTCTGACATAATTTGAAACCAAAAAATTGTTCCATTTACATTGAATTAATCTAATTGTTTAACACAAACTAACAGAATTGATTGTCACAATTAGCCAGTGTTCCACTTGGCGGCCAGTAGGTGGCATAATAACATTAGAAAACTGAGCCAGGTCAGTTAACTTCTCTTATCTCTGCAGTCCTCCTGATCTGATTCTGGTGCTGTATTTTATGTATGTGCTTTCTGTGTTTTATTAATTCAATATAATATTGTCTTTATGCTCTAAAAGAACTGTGGGTATGAATTGACCATGCCTAAGTGCCTATAAAAATATTCCCCTACTTATTAGTTTCCATTTTTTATTGTTTTATGACATTGGAGTGTGTGTTTTTTGGGGGTTTCTTTTGCACGCTGAGCAACAGAAAAAGACCCCCCAATCTTCCTCTGTGCAAGGCTGCTCAACCTCCGTCATGTTGATTAGGGATTGCAATTAGTCCAGCTACAAACATTCTTGATTAGATTGGCAGAAACCTTTCCTTCTTTCCCTCCAGGGTTTCCTTGTGTATTTTACTACATTTATTTGACCTTTATATTCCCGCTAGCACACCCTGGTCTGCTGCAGAGACACAGCCACACAGCATAATGCTGCCACCACCATGCTTTGCCTTGGGGAATAGTATATTGATTGCTGTTGGCAGCATTTAATCAGATGGCTAAAAAGCTCAGTTTAGTCTCATCAGACCATGTACCACGCTGATTTTTTTTTTTTTTTTTGAGCCTCTTCAGAGTTTGCCTTCTGGCAAACTGTAGTAAAAATGGCATGATTTTGAGTGGCAAGTGGAAGATAAAAGTGTATATTCTACAATCAATTGAAACCCCTCAACTCCACACAAGTGACAACATTTAACTAATTCACTTCTAATACCAATTGGCTCCACCGATGGTGATTTATGTGTCCTATAAAAGGGGGTGAATGCTTATGCAAACTAGTATGTTGCATTTTAAATTCTTAACTCATTTAGATCACCTTTATCTATTTTAACTTTGACACGAAGGGGTCTTTTTCTGTTGATCAGTGTCAAGCAAGCCACATTAAATCAATTTAGATTCAATGTTAATCACAGGTGGTGGGTCCATGTACAAAGTATAATTCATCTGAGATATTAAAGGGAAACCAACAAAGTGTCTTAGTAAGGTGTTTGGCCACTATGTGCTGTCAGAACAGCTTCATTGTGCCTTGGTGTTGATTCTACAAGTCTATGAACTCTACCTGAGAGATGAACATCATTGTTCCAAAAGATATTCCCTCATTTGGTGTTTTGATGATGGTGGTGGAGAGCACCGTCTTACACGTCTGCCCTGTCATGTGGGTTGAGATCTGGTGACTGCAAAGGTCATAGCATATGATTCACATCATTTTCATACTCATCAAACCATTCAGTGACCCCTTGTGCCCTATGGATGGAGACATTGTCATTCTAGAAGAGGCCACTCCCATCAGGATAGAAATGTTTCATCATAGGATAAAGGTGATCAATCAGAACAACTTTGTATTGGTTTGCAATGACCCTTCCCTCTAAGGGGACAAGTGGACCCAAACCATGCCAGCAAAATGCCCCCCACACCTTGACAGAGCCACCAGATCCCCTCACTATAGGGGTCAAGCATTCAGGCCTGTACAGTTCTCTTAGTGTACATCACACATGCACTTGCACACTGTCAAGAACATGGTGAAAGATGATTCGTCTGACCATATTACTTTTTTTCACATCTCTGTAGACCAGTGCCTTTGGTTTTTGCACCAACAAACTCTCAAATGTGCATTCATCTTTGTAATAAGGGGTTTACGCACTGCAACCCTACTATAATATCTCTCTCTATGTAATTGTCAACGTACTATTGTTGCCGACGCAGTCTGATCCTGCATTGACATTCTCAGTCACCTGAGAAAGAGTTGCTCTTCTTGCACTAATGCACATTGAATATATGTTGTCGACCACAATTTCCAACCCTATTTACTGATGTCTTTCCCATAGATCTAAATGCAGATGTCACTTCAGTTACTGTTCCTATTGAAACACCAGCCAGTTGAGCAGTCTTTGTGACTGAAGCTCCTGCCATCTGTGCTCCAACAATGAACCCTCTTTCAAATTCATTTAGATCTTTTCCTCTTGCCATCTTCATACAACATTAGAATCACCCGGGCCTGCTGAGCATTTTTATACATGCCACAGAGCATGATTGAATGTTAATTGCTTATTTGTGTCATGCAGTGCACCTGTGTTGAAGCATCTGCATTCATTATGTTTCTCCACTCATTTATTCAGGATTTTTTTTGAGTTGTCTCTGGAACTCCATTAGAGAAATAAAAGAGAGAGGAGAGTGATCTTTTACATGTATGTGCAAAATCTCCCTTTAGCGTCAATTTGGGTGGAGATCTGGTGACTGCTTATAATTCACATCATTTTCATGCTCATCAGACCCCTCAGTGACCTGTAGATGGGGACATTATCATCCTGGAAGAGATGACTCTCATCAGGATTGGAATGCTTCATCATGCAATAAAGCTGATCACACAAAATAACTTTGTATTGATTTACCGTGACCCTCACTCAAAGGTGGCAAGTGGACCTGAACCATGCCAGGAAAATGTTGGCTGTATCGAATCATACGCATTTGCTATGTTCCTCTACTCGTTACTTGTCCTATAATTTGTCACCTGTTACTAAAACAAAACTTTATGTATGACAGGTAACTGCTTAAACTGATTCTTCACCTGTATGTTTCTCTGTGTGATCTGACTGTAGCAGAGAAAAGGGAGAAACTCTCAGATAAGCTCTTTCCTGCATCATGGGAACGCTGCCAGGATGAACCCACTGACATATCTCTCTGACTGTGTTTCTCCCGCTCTCTCTCTCTCTCTCCCTCTCCTCCCCCTCCTCCTCCTCTCTGTCTCCTGGATAAGATTTCACAGCACCTTTGCACTTTGCTGAAACCACTGATGCCCAAATGGCAAACTGAAGAAGAATAGGGTTACCAGATAAGGGTGATATAAAGAAAGAGAAAGGGAAGAGAGACATGAGTTGATGAAACAGACACAGGCCTACATAAAAATATGGTTTCTTTATTGGTTGTGCCAGGGTGGTGGGTCCCTTAAAATAGGGCTTGATCACAATTTAAAAGGGCTGAGTGGTGTGTGGGCATTGAAAATGTGGGGCCTGGCTGTCGGCTTGGATTGACAGGTCATCTCTGTCTGCAATTGAAGCAAACAGGAGGCTAAATTGTTGAAAATGGCCCGTTTCCAATAGAACCATTAAACATTTCCCCAGTTGGAATGGACAACAAGGATGGAAAAATGGTTAGGAGGAAAGGGTTGTGGGACAAAAGTGGAAAAAGTCTCTTTTTCTTCCTCCTCACGGAGCCTCCGGGGCAGGTTTACTTCTTGGCCTTGCCCTGGGCGGCCACAGCCTCCATGGCCTTCTTTACGGTTTCCGCATCACCGAGGAAAGCCATGGGCTTAACAGGCTTCAGGTTTGCGTCCAGCTCGTACACAATTGGGATTCCTGTGGGCAGGTTCAGCTCCATAATGGCTGCATCAGACATACCTAGAAAGACAAACAGGAACCAGACAAATTGACATGCAGATGAGCAGACAGAACGGAGGAAATGTAATTGATACAATATGAAGCTGTCTGGAGGCAAAGCAGAAAGGAAGCATAATAATCCTGCATAATAAAAGTAATTAAGTTATTTTGATTACAGCAATTTGTAACTAAAACTTGTATCATTATTTATTACTTTTATTGTATAAAAAACTTGAGTTGCTTCTTTTTTTTATCCTCGCTGACATTTTCTATTTGACCTTGAGCCTTTCTGGCTGTATAACTCCCTTATCCATGTCTGGCCACTCCTTGAGAAGGACAACCTTTCTACATAAAGGTCGTGACTGTAATGGGAACCAAGCTCATGACTCTCTCAACCTGTCCCTGAGCTCTAGTGTGAGAGTCCCTGTCTGCTATTTATATGCACTGTAATCCATGTGTGTGTGTGTGTGTGTGTGTGTGTGGGTCTGTCATAGGCTACTTTGAGAGACAAAGTTCAGGCTAAGGACCTGTTAACTGGGGAAGACTTTTCCCCAACTGGGAAAGAGCTGATTTTTTGGTCAGTGTTTAAGTTTAGGGTTATGTTAAGGTTAGGGTATGGGGTAGGGATAGGCAAGTAGTGGTTATGGTTAGGGTTATGTAATGTCCCCAAACGTGACAAATGTGTGTGTGTGAGTGTGTGTATGTGTTTAAAGACAAGTCTGACTGTGGTTATGCAATTAAAGTGACTCTCAAACCATAATATTTGGTTAATTTGTTGAATTTGACTGCAAAACCAATTTTTGGTCTTTTATGGAGATTTTATAATGTCAACATTCAGGTCTACCTACCACTCTCTTCTTCACTGTCCTTTTTTTAAAAATGTTGTACACCTGCAAACTGTAATGCTCACCCTCCAAGTGCTTGACGATGCCACGGAGGCTGTTGCCGTGGGCGGCGATGATAACGTTCTTTCCAGCTTTGATCTCAGGAGCGATGACCTCATTCCAGTAAGGCAGGGCGCGGGCAATGGTGTCTTTCAGTGACTCACAGGTAGGCAGCTCACCAGGCTTCAGGCCCTTGTAGCGCCGGGACTGGAGGTAGAATGTACAGTTAGAGCATAGTTTACTCCCACATCAATTGACAAAAGTTACATAACTGAGACTACTGAGAAACCACTGGTGGTCCTCCAAATAAATGCATACCAATAGCTGCTTAATGATTTCATATGACTTGTTTAAATAAACATCTGTCTCAATTTCAGTTGTCTCACCTCACTGATGACCTTGTGGTAAGCGTGGTCCTTCTCCATGGGTGGAGGTGGGATGTCAAAGGAACGACGCCAGATCTTGACCTGCTCCTCACCGTGCTTCTCAGCTGTCTCAGCCTTGTTGAGACCGGTGAGACCTCCGTAGTGACGCTCATTCAGACGCCAGGTACGATGCACAGGCAGCCACATCTGGTCTGTGCCCTCCATGATGGTCCACAGGGTCTTGACAGCACGCTTCAGCACAGAGGTGTGGCACACATCGAACTTCATGCCTGCATCCTTGATGGCCTTGGCTCCACGCTTGGCCTCCTCCACACCCTTCTCACTGAGGTCGGCATCAAACCAGCCGCAAAAGCGGTTCTCCTGGTTCCAGGCACTCTCACCGTGGCGGACAATAACCAGACGATGCACACCGGCCATGCTTGCAATGTATTTCCTGAGTTTACCTTAAAGCAAACAAATACCCTCAGCCCTTCTAAGTTGTGCACACACACGGCCTGACCAACAGTGAGCCCAAGCCAGCATACAACAGTCTTTTTATAGCAGCCTGGGTTGTGGCAGTGCATAGCAGACAGGCCTCTATTACATTCCACCTGTGAGAGGCATTCATGCTCTGATGGACATACAGGCCCAGCCAATGAACCCAGACCTCTGCATGTGGTGGCTGGGAAGGCCAGAGGTCAGATATTAAGCCAAAATAGCAACATGACTTTTAAACTGAGAACTGTGGAACAAAAGTGTAAAGATCAGAGTTGGCTGCAGAGAGGAACCTCAGTCTGACATGAACAGTTTATTATACAGTATATGAATTAAACATTGCATTTGTTCACACGGAATGTGTTATGTGGAATATCAATGACAACAAGATCTACATAGGTCCACTCAGTTTCCACAGTGAAACAGTAATATGCACGGGCAACGTGTACTGTATGTTCCCCAAACACAGCTGATTGGACAGCTGCATACAGTATGTACTCATGCACCTTCTCTTACATAAAATAGCTGATAATGCAAGCAAGACAAATTATGTAATCCTGCAACCAACTATTACCTATTACCTCTACTACTAATAGCAGGGGTGGAAAGTAACTGAGTACATTTACTCAAGTACCATTCTTAAGTACACTTTTGAGGTACTTGCACTTTACTTGAGTATTTCCGTGTTATGTTACGTTGTCCTTCCAGTCCACTAAATTTCTGAGGGAAATATTGTGCTTTCTATTTCACTACATTTACATGCCAGCTTTAGTTACTTTTCAGGTGACGATTTGACAAACTGGATTGTATCACAAGCTTTTAAAATACAGCATTTTTAAAGATGAAATCAGTGGTTTCCAACCTTTTTGACTTTTTACATCTTACAAAAAGCAGTGTGTAGTCAGGGTCATATTCCAGATGTCTATGAGTTGTTAACAGCTCCACTAAATCCTGATTTTTCAACTTCTCACATGGTTTCATTTCAATAAATGTTCAAATGATCCAATATTTCACCAAAAATCAAAAACAGATTTGTGTATACAGACTTTGTTTTTCCTTCTTTAATAGTTAATCATCTCACGACCCCTCAGATTTATCTGGTGACCCTTTGGAGGGACCCGACCCCTAGGTTGGGAACCACTGGACTAAACTAGCTAACTGTATATAAAGTTGTTCAAACTAGCTCCACCTCCAGCAGCTACAACAGTAACATGCTGCTCTAACACTGATGCTTCAGTACTAATGATCTAATGATGTCATATTAATAATATATCAGTCAGAGGAACCAAACCACTGCTTTTACGGCAAAACTTTTTCTGCCAATACTTATGTTCTTTTACTTAGGTGGGATTTTTCATGCAGGACTTTTACTTATAATGGAGTATTTTTATATTGCTGTATTGGTACTTTTACCTGAGTAAAGCCACCACTGACTAATAGTAATAATTGTTAATAGAATTTAAATTTACATTAAGAATAGGGTTGTGAACAGGATGCACCTCTCCCTTTTCACTGGGCCCTGGTTCCTAACATTACAAGTGTTATGTATATTAAACAATGGCAGCTGCTGACTCAAAAAATAGAGGAGGAGTCAGACGAGGTTGCTCCTCCACTGCCACTATGGGCCAGCCGCCACTGGTATTAAATCACCAATTTCAGTCCAATGTCTCTGTTAATTTATCAGTCATGTTACACAATAGAATATGAGTTTCAGTGGAGTAGTTTGTCTTTCACAGTGTTATATTTTCTTGAAGGGCTCCAGTCCTGGTGTAATGTTGTTGTTTTTTTTTTGAGAGAGAGAGTTTTGTGACGTTAGGGCAGACGTCTGCTTAATCAGTGATGGTGACAACAGGTGTGCATCATTGACTCCACTAAGCAGTGAGTCACTTGGCACTGTTGAGGTAGGAAGGATATAACTGCTCTGTCGTAAATGACATTCTGTATAATTTGGTGCACTCGTGGCTATGTGTGTATGATCACAAAAAGTTGTGATTGTCAGCAGTAACAGAGAAATACTACATCAGTGATGTTCTATATGCTTTGAAAGCATTGTAAGTCTAGCTCATCCTATGTTAACCTGAGGACGTTTTGGATAGAGACTGAGAAGGTAAAAGGTCAGGCAAAAGGAGAAGGGAAGAGCATAGGTGGCAGCTTGCTGTGAGGCTGCTTGTTTGCTGTTTGTTTTTGCTTCAGCTTTAGTTATTTTTGTTGAAAATCCCAGGATTAAGTATAAGTATCACTTTTTTGAACATACTCCTGCCTGCTGACCTGCTTCTTTAACACCCCTTTAAAAGTTTCCAGTGCCAAACAACCTCATCTGCTCTTTATATCAGGTGGTGGCACTATAAGGGTAAAGAAAGACACAACATAATGCATAAAATAAATAATACTGAAAAACAGCATATCTTATCAAATAATGATAAACTCTCTATGTTAAATCTTTAACATGCAGAGGGCTTCATAAAGAGTGTTATTTCTGTCCATCACCTCTAGGAGTTGCTCTTGTATCATTTACACAAATTTTTTTTTACAAGCACCATGCAGCATGTTACACTGTATCATGTTAGACTGAAGAGGCTTTGCATCCCATAAAAGGTGTATTTTAGTCATGCAATGTCATTAGTCTTAGGAGTTGTATATGTAGTACACGCATGGGGCTGAATGCAAACCAAAAGATCATGTGAGAGAAAATCCAGTGATAGGAAATAGATATGTTTCTGTATCAACACTTACTTTTGTCATATTTAATGATTAAGCTTTTCAAATGTTGCATGTTGAGTTGTGAAATGCCTACTATGCAAATATTGTATACCACTGAGATTTAAAAATAAATACATAAATCAAATATTGTGCAGTATCCCTGATGACACTGAATGTTGGGAAGCAGAAATGCTCCAAAACTTACAGGATTTACAGATAAAAGTGCTGACTAAGCCTGGAAACTAAGCCACAGAGCCAAAACTGAGCTGTCAGCTACAGTCAATGTCTCCTGTCCAAATGAAATTACAATCTATATATAGACAAAAGAAAAATACAATAATCCAAAAATATATTAATGGAACTCCAGGCGTGACGCCAACCTGCATCATGTGTTCATGAAAAGGGGTTTGGTTATTGTATTGAACCAAACAGGAACTAACAAGGATGATGGTGCAGGAAAAACACTGGATGTGAATGGTGAATGGTGAACAGAAATTAAAATGAAGTTTTTAATACCAAAATAATGAAGAAATAATACCCAGCTCTGCAGTTCGGTGGACTATTTTAGCCTCTTTTAACTACTTGTTTTGGTTTACAGCACATTTTTTGGTTTTGTCTGGACTCACCTCTTTGATTAATGTGCTTACGTGACCATTTATAGCAAAAAAGCTAAAAAATCAGCTGCGCTGGTTCTTTTTGCAGTAGTTGACAGAAACCAGGACAGAGCTAAAATGAAGAGTGAATATTGGACTAGTATTCCTGATACACAAGTCATAGTCAGTGCTATATATTTTTCTGTATTTGGTGGATGTGAAAATACATTTTTTTAACATTGCTGGCTGTGTATCTGTCAGCTTGTTTTTGTTTGTCTGTCCCCAAATGGTTAAAAAGGGACCAATTCCCTTAAAGAATTGATAAATACAATTCAGAAAGCAAGATATTCAACCTAATGCCAACTTTGCACCAGTTCTAGTGAATCAATGATTCTCTACATCACTAATTTAAACATAAACATTGTAACTGCTGACATGTACGCTTAAAGTGGCACTTAGGCTTTTGTTGTCCTGTGGTCAGACTTGGATTATCTGTGCTGAGGCATGTAAGAGAAGCTGTACATACACAACAGTAAAAGAACATTTGTTGATTGTGTATAGAGGCTGTAAAGGAATATGGATGCTGTGCACTACAAGGTTGCTGTTTTTGTCAGTTATGTAATGCTGGGAATGTGACCAGTAATAATTTGGTATTTTATAGATGTTTCACAGACAGAAAAACAAGAAAAAGTAGCACAATAAATGAGTTAATTTGATTGAGAAGAGAAGTCAATGGTATACTCTGTCTCATTTCCTTAGGTCTTGTAAACGTCTGCGATAAATCGTGCTGGTGTGGATTGCTGTAAGGGTTAGAAAAAGTGTACACAGGGGAGTTTGTGTGATTACAACTGTTACGATGACTCAGCCTGCAGCAGAGTCCGTGCAGCTCCCACTGCCTTCCTCACTTCTGTTCGGGAGCAGCATTGTTTGTAAGTACTGCATACCTTGCAACCCCCACACACGCAGATATTGCTGCAAAGCACCGCAATACATTTCATTTATGCATGCAGCTTGAAAGCAAGATGAATCTCCCAATATAAACGCTCACTGAGCCAGTGAATACCTGCACATATACACACCCTCACCAGTCACACAGGAAAAGAAAATGCATGTCAGCAACTGGGTGTAATTGACCTGCCAAGAGTGTCTGTGCTGCAGATGAGAGGGACTGTTTGTCTTTTTAAGCATTTAAAGTATAAACTGGCACAAAAGGCAAATCAGCTCCTCCTTTCTGATAAAAATACTTATGTTTTGAACAAATTAAAAGTATAATATGAACATCTCATGTGTTGATGGTATATCATAATGCTTTCTCTTATCTCAAATAATGAGGACAATATTATATACTTTCATTTACTAAACACTGTAAATGTCACTGGCAAATGATACCAGCAGAGACATCGCAATTCTATCATTACAAATTTAATCCAAATCTGTGCACAAATAAAAAGCTGACACAATACTACAGCCAGATTCAACACATGTACAAACCAGCCTTTTTTTCACCCTATATAGCTGAAATCAGATACTATATGACCTAGTTTTCCATTAAGTATAGTCCTTTTGCACAGACAGAAAAAGAAAAGACAAATTAGAGAATTTATAGTAACATTATTAACAAAAAGAAAAAAAAAACAAGCTTGCATGTATACACTACTAATTAACTGACTGAATAGTAAACAGCTGAGCTCATAGATGGACAGAGTAATTTGAAAAATGCATTTATCATATTTCTACTAACTGTAATATTGACATTGTATGTCTTCACCATCTGACCCTTTTACCTTACATTTGGGTTGAAATGTATCAGTAGAGGTCTTTTGAGGTCATTGCTGCAGTTCTGTTCTCCACCAGAGGGAGAGATGCTGTGTCACGGCTGTTAAATCAGGACAACCCCCCCTTCTCCTGCAGTGACAATAGCATGGCTTATATCCAAGTATGTTTAAACTATGTTTTTGCTCTCTATAATATATATGGAACTCCTAACAAAATGTATCATGGTCTATCCTGCTCAGGTGCAGGTTCTATTTTAAAGCTGGTGATGTGCTAGATGTCTTGTTTTGTATGTATTTATGATTTTGTTGCAGTGCAAAGCACTGTGATGAACTGGTTTTATAGCAAGTTATTTTATTAAAAAAAAAGACATGACTTGGTTGAACACTTATATCTATGGCAAAGTCAAAACAAGACAAATATATCCATTTAGCCTTACAACATTTAGTTTTGCAACCTCTTATCTCCTGTCTTTTCTTCTCTCTATCTTGAACTCATTTTCTTCTCATACTTATTCCCATGGTTCCTCGCTGTTATATTTCTTGCCAATGCAGTGTAAGCCTATCGAGCCTGCATTGTCAGAGTTGGGGAAAGCGCTTGCGTCAGAGATCACTGTCCTGCTATAAAAGCACAGGCTGCTGCAGCAGCAAGCAGTCGAGGCTTAAACCTGAGTCCTGCATACACCTCCACACACACACACACACACACACATACACACACATACACAAAGCGGAGAGGGCGAGCAGCCTGTCCTCCCAGCACTCAGCCATGAGTAGCATCGGATATGACCCCTACTACTCCACCTCGTCATACAGACGCTGGTATGTCGAGGCTCCCCCTCGTGTGGTAACCAGAGGGAGGACCCACTCCGTCTACTCCTCTCATGCTTCCCCGCTGTCCTCCTCTCGTCTGCAGTACTCCACTCCCGGCCGGGTGCTGCTTTCCTCCTCCTCACCAGCCCATTCTTTGGAGCTGGAGCTCAGCCAGGCAGCCCAGATCAGCTCTGATTTCCGCACCATACGCACCCAAGAGCGCTCTCAGCTGCAGGACCTCAACGACCGCTTTGCTGGCTTCATAGAGCGAGTGCGTGACCTAGAGCAGCAGAACCGTGCCCTGGAGGCAGAACTACTGCTGTTGAGGCAGAGGCACACTGAGCCATCCCGCCTGAGAGCCCTGTACGAGCAAGAGGCCCGTTCCCTGAGAGCTGCTGTGGATGAGGCCAGAGCCGAACAGCAGGCTGTCCTGGGACAGAGAGAGCGGCTGGAACAAACCCTGAGTGCCTTGCAGGGTCGATATGAGGAGGAAGTGCTGGCTCGTGAGGAGGCTGAGAGCAGGCTGATGGAGGCCCGTCGTGAGGCTGACCAGGCCGCCTTAGCCAAGGCCGAACTGGAGAAGAGTGTGGAAACAATGCTTGAGGAGTTGGCCTTCCTCAAGAGGATTCATGAGGGCGAAGTGGCCGAGCTTCAGGCCCAAGTTCAGCTGGGTGTCCAGGTGGCCGTAGAGTCTGAGGCTGCCACTCCGGACCTCTCTGGGGCTCTCAGGGACATCCGGTCCCAGTATGAGAGGCTGGCAGCAAGGAACATGCAGGCAGCTGAAGAGTGGTTCAGAGGGAAAGTGGGTTCCATGACTGAAACCGTGGCCCAGCACAGCGACGCAGTGAAGAGCTCAAAGGACGAAGCAGGAGAGTACCGACGCCAGCTCCAGACCCGTCTGCTGGAGATTGATGCATGCAGAGGCCTTAATGAGTCCCTGGAGAAACAGCTGCATGAGATGGAGGAGAAGCAGAGTGCAGAGATAGCTGCTATGCAGGTCAGCAGTGGTTCAGATCTTTTGATTTTTAGGATTAGCATGTAAATTTCAGGATAGATGTCAATCATGTTGCATTTTATATGCTCTTACAACGATGTGTCTTTGTGACTTAAAAATATTTTTGACTTTGTTTTCCTATTTAGGACACTATTGGAGAGTTGGAAGGTGAGCTGAGGGGCACCAAACAGGAAATGGCACGCTACCTGAAGGAGTACCAAGACCTTCTGAACGTCAAGATGGCTCTAGATATTGAGATCGCTGCATACAGGTGAGTGGCAACAAGAAGGAGGCTGAAAAATCAACAAACAATTCCGGTTAGTTGTGATTTTATTGTGTCTGTATATATATATATATATATATATATAGGATTATTTTATCTAAAATACAAGTTTAAATAGTTTTAAAAGCAATTCACATGGCTATTTCAGTTGAAAATATTTAAGTGATATAATGATAAAGTGCATTACTTTTTCTCATCTTGCTCTTTATGTGGATATATCTGCTAAATGTATGGCAAAACTATATTTAAGAATTTTTTGATGCATGAAAAGAGGATAGTATAGGAATGTATCAAGAAAGAGCAGGACCTAGCCTCAGTTTGCCACTTTCACCCATCAGGTAAACACATTCTTGCATAAAGCCATCATTAGAGCCTAATTGGAATACATGTCTTGAGTACTTTCTTGAGTATAAATAAATAGACACTAATTGACAATTTTAATAACTATACGTTTAAAAAGAGTTTTTTGTCTACTGCATGACTCATCACCTGTCTTCTGCCCAACCTGTGCAGGAAGCTCTTGGAAGGGGAGGAGTCTCGCTTCAATGTGGGAATGGCTGGGGGAGTGTCCTCTCTCTACAGCCACAGTTTCTCAGCGCCCTCATTCGCCCGGCCCGTCCTCTCCAGCCTGAGCTCGGGCGCCTCCTACCTGATGACATCACGCCTCCTGAGCTCCAGCGTCAGCACCACCGAGGGGATCATCTCTGCCAGCCACGCCCAGCAAGCAGAGGCCACTCCACCCAAGGAAGAGGAGGAGAAAGAGGAGGAGGAGGAGGAGGTGAAGGAGGAAGAGGAGGAGGAGAAGGAAGAAGAGGGAGGAGAGGAGACAGAGGAGAAAAAGGAGGAGGAGGAGGAAGAGGAAGAGGGAGATAAAGAGAAAGAAGATGAAGAAGAAGCTAAGGAAGGAGATGAAGAGGCTAAGGAGGGAGAAGAAGAGGGTTAGTGCATCTTTTTTTGATTGTATTCCGTAAGTATTCAGGTCATGATGATTGATAATAATAAAAATTCCATCCATTGATACAGGAGGTGATGAAGAGGAGCAAAAGGAAGAGGTGACAGAAGCAGCTGAAGATGAGGGGGAGAAAGAGGACAAAGGAGAAGGAGAGGAGACTGAAGTGAAAGAAGAAGAAGAAGAAGCACAAGAGGAGGAGAAAACAGAAGAGGCTGATGACAAAGACGAGGACGCCAAAGAGGAAGACAAAAAGGAAGAGGAAGAAGAAAAGAAGAGTGACGAGCCAGACGATAAAACCGATGCCAAGGAAGAGGACAAAGCTGACGACAAAGATGACAAAGCCGCTCCAAAAACAGATGACAAAGCTGACACCAAAAAGGAAAAAGATGAGGGAAAAGCAGCCAAAGCTGAAGCTGCAGAAGAAAAGAGCAAAGAAGACACAAAGGATAAGAAGTAAGCCAGTAGCCTCAGCAAACCAGTCAAAACTGTCCACATACAAAACCTCAGCCCAGTAACCAGTAGAGGCATCAGCGCAATCCTCTTGAATCTGCTTGTTAACAACGGTGCTCAATGAAAACAGTCCAATAGCCAATTATACAGCAACAAATCAAGGTTAACTGCTTGCTTGCCAATATCCAGAGTAGTCCATAAAGGTCTGGTGCTTCCTTCTTGAATGTATTATGTGTAATTGCTCAATGCAAAAGTGAGAGTGTGAGTGTCTGGTGGCTAAATAAAAACTTCTTAAAGCCATGTCGGTCATTTGTTTTGAGTTTGTGAAACCATAAAAAGTGCTGATGTAACTTGACCCCCAAGATGAAGAACACAGATTTACAGCAGTAGCCCAAATTCTAGTATGATTTGCATGTCTGATTAATAATTCCACTTGCTTCTCAGTCAACTTGTCACAACTACAATCTTGCTTCTCAGACCATTAATATCCTGCTAGCTCAGTATTCATTGTGTAACCTATCACAGTATGAGCCCTGCTGTATTTCAAGACATATTTTATAGCATTTAAAGTGAGGATATGTAGGCTTTGGAAGAAAACAAACACATCTAGCAATAAAATGCATCCTTACACAGTTTAATAGGCTGGTTGTCGTTAATTGGCCTGATACAATGTTTAGCTCATGGTGGGTAATGTGAGCAAATGAACTATTACACTATGTTTTAAGTTGTTACAATTGTTTCATCATAAAAGTGAAACAAGAATTAAACACACTGAACCTCACCAAGCAACATATTTTTCTGGTTTACTGCCAATTCCACTCACTATGGGATGATAGCCTAACTGAATCAAAAAAGGAGAATGAAGGGAAATTAAATATGTTATACTGTACTTGTACTTCTAGACTGTTCTAATGACCACAGTGGCTGCTGTTCAGCAAGCGTTACGCCTTGCTTAAAACTTTATTGGTTGCATTATATTAAAGTGTGCATGTGCACAGTTAGATAAATAGCAGTCACTGTTCTTACACAGGATAATGTAAACAAGAACAAGTAAACAAGATTCATGAAGTCAGTGAAATGACTCAGTGACGTCAGTTACATGACAAAAAGTATGTCAAGTTTGCTAGCATTAGCCACCATAAGCCACACTTGACACTGTGGCAGCAAAGCCCCTGAGTATTAGTTTACACTTATATGCATATGAATTAAAGAGGAAGAATAAGGGTTTTCTACTTTCAAGAGTTACACAGTCTCACTTTAAAAGTAACATGAAGGATGTGGGAACAGTGGAACAGAGGACAGCTCAAGAAGCTTCCATGATCCTCCAAGTGTGCTTGATTATAACTATAAAACAAGTATGGGAACTCAAACCAGCAACCTTTTGGCTATCAGGGGGCCACACTCACATAAAAAGTAGCTTTTGCTCAGGTTTGAATGTGCCCAAACTGAGGCAAAATGACAGATAAAGGTTCATATTCTTACACAGAGTAGCTACAAGTATACCATTAGGAACTGTAGTTGCTTGCACACCTATAATAGATATGATGAGGAAAACACTCTAATGTGAATGTGTCTCCTGTTTTCCATTATTCTATGTGAAACATAAAAAAACAGCACCCATTGTAACTAATGGGCTATATCCTAATATTGGGTATCTTTAACATATTGATTTTGCTAATGACCTTCATTAGTAGAGGAAGAAAAACAAATTAAGACTTTGACAGAGAAACCAGGAGTAAAAGTTTACATTTTATTTCAGAACCTGTAATCTACTAATGTAATAATAAGCTATCCACACACAAACTCACACTGATGCACATTATCTTCTGACACCTGACACCACCCAGCAGCTGCTCTATTATTTTATTCCCTTGAGTCGACATTAACTGTCAGCAGTCTGCGGCAGCAGCCTCTCTTTATCAGGTATGAAACAAATAGTCCTCATGGCGGGTAAAAAAAACAAAACATTTATTTGATTTCAGTTTTATTTCTGCACCCAGCCTTTCTGCAATAACATCTGCCATCACTTTGCTGTTGACAGCAAACAAAAACATGCCACATATTTAAAATATCAAACTGGCAAACTAGTTCAGCAGAACATGAAATTTAAAGCTGGAAGAAATATCTTTCCCACTACATTATCAGATGGCTGAGCTATAAATCATGTCCATCCTTTTCAAGCATCAAACCTTATCACAGTGGTTGGTCTAATATTAAATGTCCACTAAAATGATTAATGGCATGAAATTTAAGGAAATTCTGGAGCTTTCTAAATTATATTAGATCCATGTTACATCAAAGTTATATCCATGGTGGATAGCTTCTTTTTAATGAATAACTTTATTGACAAGATTGTTGTTTAAGAGCTGTTGTATGATATAATTTAGGTGGTAAATGGTAAATATTCTACTGATACTGACTGGTATCAGTAAAGTATTTGTTAAAACAGTTGACAACATAAATCTTAAAATCCCTATCCACTCAATTCTTGTTCCCACATTGAAATGTTTAAGCTTCCCTGTGCAGAATGATGTACAGTGCTGCTTGAAAGTTTGTGAACCCTTTAGAATTTGCTCTATTTCTGCATAAATATGACTTAAAACGTGATCAGATTTCCATGTAAGTCCTAAAACTAGATAAAGAGACATTGATTAAACAAATCAGACAAAAGCCTTATAGTTGTTTATTTATTGAGGAAAATGATCCAATATAAGTAAGTTTTAAATATGTAAATTTGGATCGATTTCCTCTATAAATTAATGATTAAGTTTAATGTTTTTGTCTCATTCGTTTAATTGGCTTCCCTTTCTCTGGTTTTCGGACATGTAAAAATTTGATCATGTTTTAGGTCATATAAATGCAGAAGGAGAAAATTCTTAAGGGTTCACAAACTTTCAAGCAGCACTGTATGTGCAGAGTTTGAAACAAGAAGGTTGTTTTCACATTCATCTGCAGAAAGTGGAAAGTTTCTATGTGCTCATTGAAAATCTTATTTTAAAGGATGGTCCTATGAGCAGGATTTGTAACACATTTAGTTTGGAAGCCAATGTGGAAAACTCGAACCCTCCAGTGTGCATGCACTGAAAAATGGACTTCACATTGAAGTAAGAAACATCTTGTGTCCAGCAGTTAAACTTTTAAATATAATTGTAGATATATAAGATAAATTATACAAATATACATATATATAGTATATGCAGTATTTATAGATTATGGAGTGTTAAATGAGGAAGAATGAGTAGATGCCATTTAAGGGATTTTTATGTGTCAGGTTTTTTTTTTAATTCTTTTTTTGTGTGTGTGTTCAGACAAGCGTTATTTGTTCCAAGCAGAGGATTTTTTTAAAATATCTTAATACATGCCTGAAAAGGATCTTTGATTAAACTAAATGAGGTTATAAGATGTGATACATTTTTAAATGTAATGTCATTTTCACAACCAGACATCAATTGTAAAGCTCTTTGCTGTTGAGATGTTTTGGCTACATACAAACTTAACTGGCAAATACTTTGTAATGTTTGATACCTGTGCATGCAATTGCAAAGCATACCTTAATAGAACACAATGAAAGATGAGAAGAGACAAAAGATTTTTTGATTCATTATGACATTTATTGAGCAAATACTGCTGGGAAATTCATGATGATTAAAGTCATGGGATTGCAAACAGTAGCACCTCATTTATTTCTGTATTTAAATTCAAGTCCATCCTATGCATACAAGAATGCATGTATGTGCGCATTTACAGTTTTTTTTTTATTTGCACTCAGGTAAACATAACAGACACTGATAAAAAGCATGTTTAAGGCTAAGAGTTTCTTCAGGTTCGTTAAGCTTTAACTGCTTCAGATACTGGATGTATATGTTCATGTGTTCATCATATCACTACCCCGTCTCTTGCTTCCTGTACATTGTGTATTTGTTGAGTTTCTTTTTGGCTCAGTCGGTATCTTCACATATCAAGTAAGGCTACTTCAGTAGAGCATGTGTCTATGTAGACGATCCCCCAACCCCCCGCCCCGTTTATTTAAACTCAAAAACCCTGCTCTACTGTAATAAGATTCATCTCACTCACCCACCCACATTACATGTATTCCTTTTAAATATTCACTCATTTTATAGTGTATTTCTACCATACATACAGATAAGAGAGGAAAGTACTCCTCTCCCCTGAGCTAGCATGCAGAGACCCCCACCCTCCCGCCCATGAACTCACCAGTAATCTGCAGAATGAACGTAATAGAGGATAAAATGTCTCGATCGCTTGCTCCTGACCGCGTCTGCAGCGAAGCCCATTTAAAGCTTTCACTCAACATGCATTTTTGAAGTTTTTAGCATTTAAGTTTTGGCTTTTCTCTATGATTTGTTTCGTATGTTTGAGAATGATTATCTTTTCTTTTTTTTTACATCGCTCTAGCTGTATGGTTTTCTTTGTTATTTTAGTTCTGGTTTGATTGCTTGTCTTCGTGTCCTCTTCTCCTCCTCATTGTAGGATTCTGCTCAGTCGCTCTCAGTCACCTGCTTGATGGACTGGGTGGAGTGCTTCTCCAGCTTCTTTGTGGAGACCATCTTCTCCTGCAGTGTCTCCTCCACCTCCTGCACTGTCTCGGTCACAGTGACAGACGTGGTGACGTGCTTGGATCCATCTTCTCCAGTGGTGATTGTCTCCACGGTTTTGGTGATCACAACTTTCTGGCTGCCGTCCTCCTTGACTGGGCTCTCATCTACGCCATTAGCGATCACATCTTTGCCCTCGTCCTTCTCCTCTGGGCTGCTCTTGTCTATGTCGCCATTCATGGCAACATCTATCTTTTCAACCTTCTTGTCTTCTGTGGAGTCGCTCTTTTTCTCCTCAGCAGCTTTGGGAGCCTCGGGCTTGGCGGTCTCAGTCTTTGGGGATTCAGCTTTTGGAGATTCGGGTTTAGGGGATTCTGACTTAGGGGACTCGGCTTTTGGAGAGCTAGGTTTTGGGGATCCAGCCTTGGGGGACTCTGACTTAGGAGATGCAAGCTTGGGAGATTCAGATTTAGGAGACTGAGGTTTAGGTGATAAAGACTTGGGAGATGCGGGCCTGGGAGATTCAGATTTGGGAGACTGAGGTTTAGGTGACTCAGACTTGGGAGATGCGGGCCTGGGAGATTCAGATTTAGGAGACTGGGGTTTGGGAGATTCAGACTTGGGAGATGTGGGCCTGGGAGATTCAGATTTAGGAGACTGGGGTTTAGGGGATTCAGACTTGGGAGATGCGGGCCTGGGAGATTCAGATTTAGGAGACTGGGGTTTAGGGGATTCAGACTTGGGAGATGCGGGCCTGGGAGATTCAGATTTGGGAGACTGAGGTTTAGGTGACTCAGACTTGGGAGATGCTGGCCTAGGGGATTCTGATTTAGGAGACTGAGGTTTAGGGGATTCAGACTTGGGAGATGCAGGCTTGGGAGATTCAGATTTAGGAGACTGGGGTTTAGGTGATTCAGACTTGGGGGAGCCAAGCTTTGGAGATTCAGACTTGGGGGAGCCAAGCTTTGGGGATTCAGACTTGGGGGAGCCAAGCTTTGGGGATTCAGACTTGGGGGAGCCAAGTTTTGGGGATTCAGACTTGGGGGAGCCAAGTTTTGGGGATTCAGACTTGGGGGAGCCAAGTTTTGGGGATTCAGACTTGGGAGATTCAGGTTTTGATGCCTCTGTTTTGGCAGCCTCTTCCTTCTTGGCCTCAGGCTTCACAGCTTCTGTTTTGGGAGCCTCTGTCTTAGCTACAACTTCTTCTGATTTGTCATCCACTTTCTCATCTGTTACTTTCTTCTCATCTTTTTCACTATCTTCTTTTTTGTCTTTGTCTGTGTCCTCTTTTTCCTCTGCATCATCCTCATCACCACCCTCCTCTTCAGCACCAGCTTCCTCTGCAGCCTCCTCTTCTACACTGCCCTCTTTGTCTTCGGCCTTCTCTTTGTCAGGAGAGGCTTTAGACTCTGGAGCTTTGGAGCACAGTACAGTTTCCTCAACCTCCTCCTCCTCTCCTCCCTCTTCTCCCTCATCTTCATCACCTGCCTCTGTGTCATCCCCCTTTTCTCCCTCATCTTCTCCCTCTCCCTCAGCTTCTTCTTCCTTCTCTCCCTCCTCACCTGCTTCTCCTTCACCTTCTTCCTCCTCATCTTTTTCATCCTCCTCTTCCTCCTTAGTGGGTGCGCTAGCGCTAACTTTGGCTTCAGCGGCGGCTACAACTTCCTCCTCCTCCTCCTCCTCAGCCTCTTCCTCGCCTTCTCCCTCTTCTGCCTCACCTTCTGCTGCTTCCTCTCCTGCCTCTTCACCCTCCTCTGCCTCTGCCTCCTCTACTCCCTTTCCAAGTGTGGCAGACAGCTCTTGTGCTATCTCTGCCAGGGCCTCGTCAAGGTCTTCTGTCTTCTCATCCTCCACCCTTGTCTCCTCGATAATCTCTTCCACAAACTTGTGCTGCACCTTCAGTTTGGGAGTGTCTGATTTAGCCTTAGAGATTTTGGAGGAAGGGACTGGCTGGCGATAAGGGAAAGTGCTGAAGTGGGTCTCTTCACCCTCTAGTAGTTTCCTGTTGGGACAATAAATGTATATATTACACATTTGGTGTGGGAAATTTCTGTAAATGTCTGTAAAACTGTAAATGTTCATTCTAAACTACTTTTCAAATTACATTACATTACAACATTAATTTATACCTGTATGCGGCAATCTCGATGTCCAAGGCCATCTTGACATTGAGCAGGTCCTGGTACTCACGCAGGTGACGTGCCATCTCCCATTTGGTGCTCTTGAGCTCATTATCCAGCTGGTGAATTGTCTCCTAAAGAAACACAGCAAACACAATACAGAACTGATTAGGGACAACAAAACTATGTAAAGAGCAAAGATTCATTCTCTGTTATGCAGTTTTCAAAATCCCTTTTCCTTTTCTATTTCCGTTGGATTACTCACTTTCAAAACCTTTTTCTGGCTGACCACACTGATGTGGAATAGAATCCATGTCCATTTATCCCTCTTGTATTGTCTGTGTATATTTGTTAAACTCTGTAGAGTCTGTGTGCAAAAGGCTGTTGCTCTAATATATTCTGACGCAATACAGTATTCTAGAGCTGTTGAATGCCTCTTTTTCAAGGGCAGCCTCCACACTTGTTCAATACACCCCCACCCACCCACCCCCTCCCCTTCGTCCCAAAATCTCTATGGTGTGATGCAAGGACAGAGCCAATGAAGGCATCGACCCGTGCCTCTGACTCAGCAAGAGATGGATGAGAGAGAGAGAGAGAGTGAGAGAGAGAGTGAGTGAGTGAGAGAGAGAGAGAGTCTGCTGCAGTGGTTCCCTTTAACTATTTCCTGACACTTGTAAATCTCTCAAGCTTGTAAAGAAAGTCTTTGCTGAGTATTTGTAAGCTCAGTAGTGCGCACACAGGAATCATTACGCAGCAGAAAGTGTTTTAACACAAGCCATAATACAAACATGAACATACAATTTGTTTCACTGTTATTGAGGAATATTGACATTTTTACGTCCTTCGAATAAAAACTGCGTCACTAAGATACTAAAATATGAAATAGCATAGAAACATAAGCACATTAATTTAATACATTTATGTTATAGCAACATAAAGCCCGAATATTGAATTTCAAACAAACACATGAACATTTTTTAAAACTTAAAACTTAAAATAAGTAGCATCAGGAACTGTTTTCCTACCTGCAGGCTGGCCAAGTCGCTGTTGTGGCGGTCCTCGATGTCATTCAGCTGCCTCTCCAGTGAGTCTCTTGTCCCGCGGACAGATTCCAACTCCACCGTCTTGGACTGCAGCTGACGGCGGTAGTCTGCTATCTCATCACGGGCGGACTTTATGGCGTCTTTGTTCTGTTCAGCAGCCTCGGTGAGCTTGGCGTAGCGGCACATGAACCAGCTCTCTACCTGCTGCAGGTTCTGGTTGGAGTGGCCCTCCAGCTCGCAGCGGATCTCCCGCAGCGCCTCGGTGATGTCTGCCTTCTGGAGGTCTTTCCTCTCCACGGTCACCTGAGACGCCTGAATCTGGGCGATGAGGTCGCTCACCTCCTCCTCATGGTTGTTGCGGATGAAGGCGATCTCATCCTGCAGTGACTGAACTTTCTTTTCCAACTCAGACTTCACCAACTCCGAGTCGCCGGAGTTCTTCTTCAGGACACGGATGATGGCCTCTGTCTCCTCTCGGATGCGGGCTTCTTCGTCAAAGCGGTCCCTGAGCCGCTGGATGTCATCGTCAATATGGTCGGTGTCAAGCTGAATTTGTGCCTTCTCATGGTGGATTTGCTCCAGCATGGAGCGCAGCTCCTGCAGCTCCTGGTCATAGAGATCGCCCAGCTGGGAGCGAGACACCTGCTTCTGCCGCAGTGCCTGGATCTCAGCCTCGATCTGCTTGTTCTGCTGCTCCAGGTAGTGCACCTTGTCAATGTAAACAACAAACCGGTCGTTGAGCCCTTGAAGTTGCTCTTTCTCGTTAGATCGCTTGTAGTCTCCGTTCAGGATGGAGGTTTGATTATAATCAACGCTGTCGGCGGAGCTGAGCACCGTAGAGCTGTATGCCCGGGACACCGGCACATTCACGCTCCTCTTGTAAGATGTGGTCATGGTGGAGCCAGGGCTTGCCCGGGACCAAGACTGGGATCGAAAGCCGCTGGAGGTGGTGCCGCTGGAGCGGCTGTAGCCGTAGCCGGTCGTCCTAGAATCCATAACTCTCCGGAAGGGGCTCCCTATCGTGTCCACCTGGTAACTCATCCGGTCAGACCAGGGGATGTGCGCAGGATGAAGGGGGACGGTGCAGGAAGTGGAGGTGGTGAGTGTCTATGTATGAGTATGAGTGCAGGTGAGGAGTGTATGCCTCTCAGTCGTCGGTCTGCCCCTTTTATACCCGAGACTCCGTCTAAGAAGGCAAGTCCAAGCAGTTTTTTTCATCCATTGATGGAAGGGAGGGGAGGGTGCATCACCCTCAGGTCGTCTGCTAATGGTCCGGAGTCCCGTTCAGTCTGAACCACGTGGGCTGGAGGAGCTGCGTGCATGTAGGTAGATAGATGCTTAAGTTTATGTTTGAACTCCATGCACTCTTACAAGCACATAACCAGATTGAAAAACCGACTTAAGAGTAAGAATCTGTTTGAATCACAATGTACATTCACTAATATGAATCATACAATCAAGATATTAATCTGAGGCGACTGATTTTATGAATCAATCAGTGCAGAAATTGTCCCGTCATTTCAGCACCGCGGACAGCGACCAGTAAAATATAAATCAGTGTTTTTTACAGTGTGATACAATGACAACAGTTTTATTATTATTATTATCATTACAGCTTATTGAAGTGAACTATGAATGTAAGAATTTGAGGGACGACCATACAGTGACAGTGAATCGGATGAATACTGCTGACACAAAGTCTTCCAAGGAACGTGGCGACTTTGCCTGCTTGCTTTGTCACTTAAGCTTTTCAGCAATTTCAGTAATAGAAATAATTATTCATTGTATTAATACTATTTCTTCTATTGTACTGTAGACATCAAAGTGACAGAATTTCAGTGCCTGCAGGAAGTAAAGTAGGTTATTCATCTTTATCTTAAATTAGAGATGATAATTATCTAGTGTTACTGTGATTCTGTAGGTCACAGTTTTACTTATTGGACCATTGAGGCAAGCTCACACTGAATTTAGTTTTAAAGTGGAAAAAATTACATACTGATTGGCATAATATATTGAACATAAAACTTGAATAAAAAAAATTAAGTTTAATATATTACATTCATTGATTTCCCTGCTTTTAAACAAAAATGTGCTTATAGGAATATCCTGTGTCTTTACTTAACAGCAGACTACTGAAGAAAGATGCTTTGTGAAACGTCTGGTGAATTGGCCGTCTTATTGCATAGTGTGCTAGAATCATTTTATGTCTAGAAGTTAATTTGATTGCATTAATTTATTGATTTTAGATCACGTCAGTGCAACATAAAATGGTCAGATATAGTCAAACAACAGTCATGAGGTATCTAACTTATACATCCTGACTAACCAAACTAAAGTAATTTATACAGTCTACACATAGATGTTTTCACCTACAGTGTTCTTGGACATTTTCTGTTATATTCTCTTGTTTGTGGGAACACATAAGCAGTTTGACACATGCATTTTTAAAAGCACTTTCCCATTATATATGACTGCTTATCTATAGTGTATGGTGTTAACAGTTGCACACCGCAAAGACCCATACTTTCCTTCTGGGAGGAGTATCTCACTAGGTGCAAAGCCACATGGGATTTGTGGCATATCCATCCATTTGCTGAGACATTCCCCTGAACAGTGAAGCGTCAGGCTGGGCTGCCAGTCCGGTGGCTCGACCTCACGGACAGGCTATTGATCTGCTATCAATCTTGATGCTTCACTCTAATCTCAGGTCACTACGGTCAATGCGAAAATTACCATTTGTTGGAGGTAATGCACCAAAAACAGCTGCATTAATGTTTTTTTGAGGATCCATTATTTAATGCATTTAATTCTATCAAAATTATTTTTACACTCCTCTGCAGGTGCAGCCACACTGTAGGTCCTGCCACATGAATACATACAGCAATTGATCAAGACATAATTGCACATACGGTGATTATGGCTATTTTTGCTTGATTACATTCCTGCAAAAGTATACACCCATAAGATATTATCTGAATATTTAAGATTTGATTCCAAGGTGACACCTCTGAAATTTTGCTTGTTGTGTGTCTAGAATGTGAGTAGAAAACGTATTCTTTTTATGACACTGAATTAGGCAGTTGCCATTAATCACCTGTCTACATTTTCTTGCCGCCCTGATTGGCTTTCCGCTGCAAGCTTTAGTCAAGCAGAACTAATGCATCAAGCATGGCCAATTTTAGATTGCTCCAGAGACAGAAAGGCAGACAGAGAGAGAAACAGAATGAGAGCTAGACAGGGAGGGAGGAAGAGAGAGACAATCACAATAACTTTCTCCTACTTTGTGCGCACGTCTACCTATTTTAAGCACTAATATGCGCTGTAAATGATAATACATCAGGAGCCGCACCCACAGTCTCCTCGCATGCTGACGTTACTGTGTCCTTGACCCATGATCCGTGACTCTCGCTGTCCAGGCCCTTTTGCTACCTACAGGATATCAGACACATATATTTCATTGCTGGACTGTTCATTCGGAACCTCGAGGTGCTTTTAGATGCCCTACTAGGGCAGTGGTGGTGTGATGTACGTGGTGGAGTGAGGGTGTGTGGGTTGGGCAAAAACAGGGGAGTCATTCAACATAAGTTCTGGGCATCCAGCGCACTGCAGAAGGGTTGGAGTGTTTTCAAATGGCACTGCAGCAGAAGCAGGCTCTAGCAAGCAGACAAGCCCATCCCAGGCAGCCCCGGTCTGTCCCCGGCCTCCAACATGCAGAGACCAGACCACGGCGTTAGAATGTATTCAGAGTGCATTCACCTTTGAATGAGGTCAACACACAAGCATCTTTAGGTGACATACTGTAGTGCAGAGGCATGTTGTTATTATATGCTGATACAGAGAATACAAGGACAGCATGACCTTTAATTCGGCTGATATACAGTTGAGTTGCACATATAGGCAGCGCTGCAATCTTTTGGTATAAAGCATTAATATGACAAGTGAAATATACGCTCCGAAAGCATTCTTTGATAATCAATTGACTGACAGACACAAAGGCAGACAGCCAATATTATCAGGGCCATAGCCTGGATCTCAGAAATACTGAGGTTTTATTTGAGGTTTTTAATAGCATCCTGTTAGGAAAAAAGTGAAATAATTTGTTGTTTATTTTGTTGACTTGAGAGCAGTTAAATTCAAATATACTCCAGTCATCCATACTGGACTCAGCCAACTACTCATTGTGTGTAATTTTTGATTGTAGAATGTATACTCCTGCTATGTTGCTAAAACTCCCAAATACCATGGGAAAAATACATGACCTCAGTGTCCTTGATGGTAGCTATGGACCTGCATAGTAATGTGACCACAAGTTACAATTACAGGATAATGGTATGTTTTAATAAAATGATTTATATGATATAACAAAGTTTAAGGTTGACATTTTGTTGATAATCCTTCATAGGTAACATTACGCAAGTAAGGTTTTGCATGAGTTTTTACGCATAAGTATTTATACATTGTGGTGTTGCAACTTAAGTAAAAGAGTTGAATACTACTGAATACAACATTGTTGTGATGTGTCATGCAACTAACATGGTGGCTGGTCACACTTCTGTTTCTAATTTATTCATGGGGATAAACGGAGAAGGTCATGAGCCAGTGGAGAGGAAGAAGGACATTAAGATAGAGAGAGAGGCAAACACTGGGACCTTAATTAAGATTTACGTTGATAACGCTCGGTCCACTGCTTCCAGCAGGACCTCACAGGCTCACAACCTTTGTATGTGTGCATGTGCAGGTGTGTGAGGCCAGACGATTAACGATCCATGTCATGGTGATGTCAATACTGCGATCACTACATATCTAACACAGGTTTCAAATGATGAAGTAGCTGAAATGAAAATAATGTAGTTCCAGTATATGGATGTATATACATATTTGCATTTTCAGTAAATCAGATTATTCATCAAGGTCACATGAACTGTTGGAGATAATATAGTCTGATGGAAGTCTGTTCTTACATAAGAGAAATGTGCAGACTTTTTTATGATAAACCACGTGTCCAAAAGTATGTGGACATCCATAATTGTTAGAGGTGTCATTCAAAAATTGATAGGCATTAATATGCTGGTAGCATCGCCTCCATTCTTCTGGCAAGGCTGTCCACAAGATTTTGAAATCTGGCTGCAGGGATTTGCTCCCATTTAGACATAAAAGCATTGAGGTCATCCACTGACACTGGGTAATAAGGTCTGGCTTGCAGTCAGCGTTCCATTTCATCCCAAAGGTGTTGGATGGGGTCGAAATCTGTGCAGACAAGTCAGGTTCTTCCACATCAAACTTGGGGAACTATTCATTTGAATTGTTTCGGGTTGAAACAGAAGAGGGCCTTCACCAAACCGTTGCCTCAAAATATGATTATATGCTGTAGCATTAAGGTTTCCCTTAGTTTAGTCTAAAAAACACATACAAGCTTACAATATAGTGTATTTCATGGAACAGACTCTATATAAAGAGCATAAGTTGAAGAAGACATAGAGGACAGCTTTGCGCTAATGCAGGTGGCTTGACGAAGTGACTCGACACACACATGGCCATAAATACTGAGCTGCTCAGAACACCTCTACTGTTGTCGTCTTTCTTTCTGTCATCCAATTTAGTATGTCACAATCACATATTACTTCCCCCTCCATCTGTTCTCAGCTCCCCCCGGACTTCTTTCTTCCCTCCCTCTGTATCCCTCAACCACCCACCCACCTTCTCCTCTCTGTCTCCTTCTCCATCACCCTGTCTGGCTCACACCTGCCCACTCACTATAACAGTTGTACTCTCTTGTTCACTGTGATAACATTATTGCTTTTCCACTCTGTACAACACCAGCATCCATCTGCTACATGTGGCATCGTTTACCTGCAGTTAACCACCAAGTACTTGGCACTGAGGTGTCCTTCACAGGATACAGTACATAAACATGTCGGGTACCAAGGTGATAACGAATGTCTCGATGCAGCATTAGACCTGAGGCAGCATAAGGTCCTTGTTTCTCATAAAATATTAAAGGCATAGTTAGTAATTTAAGCACTTTGATTTATTCATTTAAGTCTCTATAGTCAGTGACATTATTCTAAATGATCAATTTTTTATTTTTTGGTTTAGCGATTTCTATTAAAATTAAATCATGTCCCACAACTCTTCTGCAGCACACTATGCTTTATTCACCAAACGTTTTCAGCTATCCCACCTGCATCTGCAATGTTTCATTGTTATGAAAGTTAAATATATATTCCAAGTCAGGAAAATGACAACAAACAGTTTCCTACATCAAATACCTTCCCCATTTGCCTCAGTGTGCACATGTGTTTGTGCATGTGTGTGCACTTCAGAGCCTTAACACTGGAGGATTTAAATTATTGCATGTTCAGCTCCCACTCAAGGTTTGTCATATATTGATTAACATTTTTTCCCAGAGGATTTCAGCTGTGCCAAAGAACACATTGGCTGAGAAATTTTATATGCGAGTTCTCTTTTGAGGCGAAAGAATAATATATTGTACAAACACGTGACACTGAACCTGCAGAGACTTTCAGTGAGACTGGTCATGCACTCTTTCAACTGCTGAAACCTCACTGGCCTGCTGGTGGGTCAGTCATTACAAACTCATGCTGTGCAGCCAAACATTGTTAAAACTTGCAGATGTTTATTCTAAATTCTAGTGGAGATACTAAAGTTTCTGAAGATACCAAATATGTCCAACTGACTCCTAGGAAAATCACATTTAAAAAGACAATGTTACTGTATTTGCATAGCAGAGAAATCGTAGAAATGTGCGATTCAGTGCAGATTTGTTAAACAATCCTACATTTGTAACGGAATTCAAGACAGTGTTCCGCAAAGGTCAAAGCCCTATTCATTCTTGAGATGGATGGGTAAGAGGTGTAAGGTTAAGAGGATCAGATGGTGAGCTAAGCAGGGTGTGACAGGCTGTAGATCGCTGTATGGGGTGATGCTAGTGGGAGGTCTGGAGGCAGTGATGATGTCATATACTGTATAGTGGCAGGGTAAAAATGAGCAACAAGAGTTGGGGGGTTGGGAGGGGTAGGGGGTGCAAAGGCGAGGAGAAAGGGAGGGGTTATACTAGGATCTGCAGTTTATCTGCAATGCATCAGTAGCTCTCGCTCTCTCCCTCTCTTTCTAGCAGCGTATGTAGATCGGGCAGATGCAGCGTCTTTTCTCGTAGGTGATCCTCTGTGGACAGCTAAGTAGCCACAGAAATAAAACTGCTCCACATTCTACTCATACAGGGAAAAGGCCTGGCAAAAATCCAAGAAATTGTTATGTCACCACACACACATACACACACATACACACACACACACACACACACACACACACACACACACACACACACACACACACACACACACACACACACACACACACACTCACTCACTCAAACACATCCATTATGACACAATACACACAATGACACACAGAGAAAGCAGCTACCAGTAAATTGAACTTGTTTGGAACCCAGCAGATAATTTGTTCTCAGAGTAAGTAATTGCACACTCACATATAATCCATTCACGCAAATAAACATTTTGAAAAATAAGACCTTGATGCAAGACGGAAACACACACTTTTAAGAAGCAAGCTGAAAATAACATGTTATATCTTTCACTTCAGGGGAGTCATCAAGCTTTCAATAAAACATCAACATTACTTTCAGTCTGTCACCTTTTAATGAAGTTATGCAACAAAATATATGACAAATAAAATGGGGGGTTTGGTATAAATCCCTAAGTGAACGCAGAAGCAATTTAAATCATACACACAAGTGCACACACTCACTTTATATTCCACTAAACTTGTTTCCTTGTGTGCAAGTGATGAAAGGAAATATTCATTTTGTGTTGATTAACTAGTGATTTATGATGTTCTTTGCACTTAATGCGGCATTTTCTGCAACAGATAAATGATTAAGTGTTTCGCCTGATAATCAGACTGCTTATTCATGCTATGCATTATGATAATATGCTCTTACCTCCAGTCACATTGCCATCAGTTGTCCTGAGAGCTTTATATGCATTCCACACTCCACCCTCTACACCTGATCACACAGCAGCTAACAGTACAGCTAGTATGACATTGACCTTCATCTTTAAGCGCAGTATATGGCGGCTTCAGTTCTAACTTTGTTCTTCATATTGTAAATTTCTCTATTAATATTTGTTGTCTTTTTTTATTATAGTTCGTTACCATATGGAAGGAAAGTGAAGAGTTCTGACACAATTATTTTACTTATGATGGAAAAAAATAATTGTTATCTACTAATTCTTTGGTCACAGTTTCAAACTTACCATTTCAATTTAAAAGAACTGAGACTTAACTGCTAAGAAGCACTGCATGTAGCCACAGTATGCTATCTGAAAACGAAATCCACAAGAAAAGCATGCAAACATGAATATTCTAGGGAGAAAAAAATCACTTGAATTTGGTAGTCAAGTTTCAGGTGCTGGAGCGAAATTATCAGCAAGACTTTTTAAAACAGACTGTGCTCACACCTGCATCAATGACATAACAAAAGGGACATATGTACATTTCCAGGTCTATATATTCCAGGTTTATATTCTGGGGCTCTTCTGGAATATCATTGAATAATTTACAGTTGAAAAAACTCTTTATTTATCTTACACTGGCCCTTTATGCGACCCCTCAGATCAGCCTATGTCTGTAAACAGGCTGTTTTAGGTCCTTCCTCAGTTTGTTATCATAAGTGTCTGACAACATTATGGAAAGGATCCCTGCAGATAAATAAAAGTTTTTTTTCTTTACCTTTCGCTTGATCTGGTCTGTTTGTTATCGTGTCTAACCAAGTCTCGCTCAAGGAGAAGTATCATTCTGAAATCTTGCGAGAGTTGAGTTGAACCATGCTTGGCTTTTAACTTGCGGGTACCATTTTTACATACATTCACCTCAAGTTTTGGACTTTTGACCATGTTTAACACAGCCATCTGAAATCATGAATGTATAAAAATAACAAAACAAAAACAACACAAAAATCATGATATGCATAATATGTCCCCTTTAAGGTTATTCATTACCCGATGACGTTATCTCATTAGAAGCCACTTTCTGATTACCATGTTTGATGCATTTCATTTTCTTTTTAAGTAAACCTATGAGGTTGCACAAGTTAAGAGGAAAACCAGTGCAAGAATCCTGTGTCTGTGATTTAACTGCGTGCTCTAAAGAAGAGTGGACAAATTTAGAAACGGTGATCAATGTTGAATATCTGCCCTGCAAACCAAGGCACCTACAGTACACTGTGTTCTCAATATCTATATTTGATTAAGTATAATGCCAACATAACATTTTTTTAGAAAAAATGTTTTACTATTGTTCACCTTGGTAAGATAGTAATGTTTTAACAATAACAACAATGCTTATATTCAGCGTGTATAGCTTTTTCTACTGCCTCCAGCATGTTTGCAGTGTTCTGTTCCACGCTATTTGAGCCCTTGTTGTCCCTGAACCATGCATGTCAGCATGTATAGTGTGGCGGTGTAAGTTGTCCATATGTCCTCACGCCAATGTCATCGAGACAAATTCATTTACAAATGTTGTACTTGGCAAATAAAGTGACCTGATGTCTGGGGGTGGGGTGGGGGGGCATCCTGCATTATGCTGCTGCTGCTGTTCTTTAGGGTCACTGAGAACAAAATGATCCTGTAGTGCGTTGAATATACAAACATTTTCATATCATGTCCATGTGTCATATTCTGCCTGTTCACACATGACACAGATCAGTGTCTTTTTCTGTCTTTCTGTCTCTTTCATATACTGAAAAGGTCTTGCCTCACGATGAGTATTTAAAGCTAAAGTCAGCAGCTTTTCTCGTCTAGAGGATGAAGTGAGTGATCAGCGGAACCCGAGCAGATTTAAATGAATTACCCCACTCAGGATGACCACTGTGGGACTCCTATTTAATTATTTCATCAGCGTCCTCTCTGTGATCTTCATCTCCTTTCACAAAATCAGGCTGTTCGTCATGTCCTATAGGAGGGTTACTTTTTGAAACAAGCCAAAAGAAATCATTATGTGGGTCAGCCCTTAGGTCCTTCAGGTTCTGGTGCCCTATAGGGTGCCAACTACCTGAGTTATGCATATAATCCTGAGACACAACTGTAAATGAAACCAACCTACTTCATGAGTCAATTGTCCAGTCTGTGACATGCTTCTGTTTACAAGCATGTATGTGTTACTCTCAAGGTACAAAGCAAAGCAAACACATGACATTCAATTAAAAATATTGTGCATTTGAATAATTGGTTAGCAGAAAAATCACCTGTGTTCAATTTTCAGAGTTCTACAGTATCTATCTACCTACGGTATCAATATCCTGGAGTATCTACAGTGCCTGGCATCATGTTTTTAATCTGCAGAGTCACTCGTCACCCTCCTTTTCTGCAACCCTCCCCCCTCCTCTACTGTCTCCACCTACACAGAAGCAAATTGACTGTCCCTCTTTTTATGTCTCTATCCTCCATCATTTTTTCTGACATTTTATGGCTATGCCCTCTCTGGATCGTATTTGGTACTCAGCAACTGTGCTTCAAGAAATTACCTCAATGCGTATTTTCTGTTGCGCCAGAGGAAATGTGAAGAAACCAGACTCAGAATTTGAATAACTTCAACCACATTTGCAAAAAAGCTCTAAAGGGTGTCTCATAGACAGCTGTGCAGCCACATGTCCAAGTAATCACTTGACCTGGGAGACAATGCGCACAAGCCAGTGGGGCCTGCTTATGGGTCAAGAACTATTAAGTGGCCCAGTCATGAATGAGAAGCAATTGAAATGTTTTTGAGTGTGATGTCAGAATAAAGTTGAAATAAACCTTTGAGTGCAAACACAACAGTACTGGGTTAATATCACTGTGAGAGAGAAAGATACTGTTGAAACAATCCAGGTTGTCTCTGTTGGACATGGGTGACTCATCTGAACTGATATGAGTCATCATTTGTTGTACAGGAACTTTGCGTCTCTCTCTCTCTCTCTCTGTGTGTGTGTGTGTGTGTGTGTGTGTGTGTGTTTAAATTACATTCAAAGAAAGAGGAGAAATGTGGTAAAGAAAAGAAGAAATGCAATCAGCCATCTCTGAAGAGAACATTATTTGTGTTGTAAATTTTGAAATTGAATTACCTAGTGCTTTACAGAATATAAAAACAATAATGCATCAGAACAATGTGACCAATCAACTGTACATACTATGTTAAATGGAAAAGGGGAGATATACTAAAGGAAATTGTGAGTTATTCATCTTAAACCTAAGTTAGAGATTTATTAAATAATAAAAAAAATGTTCAATATAAAAAAAAGAAAATATTTGATTTGCTGGATGTTTCTTCTTCAGTAGAACAACTCTCTGGACTTCTTTATGAAAAATGTAACACTAAATCATAAATCATTCCTTTCAATGTTACTTCCAAGAATGATTGAATAAGTATTAGGGATGTCAGTTCCAACAGATTTTACAGCTGGATCTCAGCATTGTGTCTGCAGTTTACATGATTGAGTGGCAGCATAATGAGCAAAGAAAAAAGGAACTAGGATCGAACCTTGTGGCACTCCTATATAGACTTATCCAAGCCAATTGAACTTTTTGTGAGAGACTTTTTTAATGGTAAAGCCATTTAAGTGTGTCTTTAATTCCCATGCATTCTTTATGATGATGCTGTTATTGAGAGCATCAACAGTCAAAAATCTGCAAGAAGGAGATGATTTGTGACTCAAGTTACTGCTATGGTACAATAGAAAATAAAGTAGATTTTTGGTCATGCTAGCAGTGTGGTTTGACAATGTCTGTTCTCCATCCACTACTAACTCTAGATTAAAATATCTCAGCAACTAATGGATTGTCATTAAATTTTTCATGATCCCCAGAGGATGAACCCCATTGATTTTGTTGATTCCATCACTTTTCCTTTAGTGCCATCATTTGTTGACATTTGTGCTTTTGAGTTAAATGTCTCAACAACTAAAATGTCCCTTACAGAGCCACTAGAGTGGCTGTACACTCTTATTTGTCCTAATTTTGTGTGAGCCCGCAACATACCCCAGTGGCGCCAGAGTGGGTCCCACTGGGACCTAGTGTGGGCCCTTAAGTGTGGGGCCTGTTGTGGATTTTCTGAGCTGATGTTGGCAGTTTCAGTTGAAGGAGAGGAACAGACAGACGAGAAGTTCTTTGAAAAGGCTGGGAACACTTTAATGAAGCTTGATTAAGGAGAACACAGAGGCCGTATTTCAGTTCAACTGATCCAGATAATGTCTCTTTCTGTTCTGAGCTCTGAAAGCCTGAGTCCAGTCTTTAAGCCAATCAGAGATCTATTTGGTTAATCAATTTCAAATCATAAATCTGTGGCCTCTAGTTATGTTGTATCTCAGGTCTCTGGCCTTGGTTTGCCAGTAAGGCTCCTGCTTATCAAAACAACACACGCAGCTATCTTCTGTTTAAGATGACAGAAAGCACAGCTTGACCTCTCTAACTTTGTCACCCTTTACTTATGGAAATTTCCATTACAGGGCCCACACGTGCCCCATATTTCATACCCGTAATGGGGCCCACAGTGGGCTGCCCCTGAGGGGCTCAATTTTCTTCCCACAGTGGCCCCACATGGGAACCATAGGGACATTTTTGCTGGGCCCTGTCTGGGCAGCCCACTGTATGTCTCATTACTGCCATGAAATGTGGGACACAGTGTTGCAGTGGGATAGCCCACACCCAAAGTGCAGGCTGAGTGTAGGCCCACTGTAGACCAGTGTAGACCACCAGCTGGGCCCCATAGTGTGGGACCCACATGTGCCCCATAATTCAGACCAGAAACAGGGCCCACAGTGGGCTGCTGCTGTTTAAGTTTATGTTTCGAATACTTAGATTTATTCCCAGCCAGGTTAGAAGAAAAACTGAGTGTGTGGATTGAACACTGAATTTTTATAAAACAGAACAACAACCACATAGAACCACATTAGAACACAATAAGTACATAATAAATCAGTTTCCTCAGGGATCTCTGCCATTTATCTTTTGGTCCTTCTGTTCATGGGGAACCACAATGTTAAATACTTGACAAACTAAATAAGAACAAACAAAAAATCTGAAAAGTAAAGTGAAAAGTAACACACACCAAGGGTTGTAGTGAAGTACTGATCACTGGAAGCAGACTTAAGAGCAAGAAAAAAGTGTGGTGGTGGCCTCAAAGGGCAAAACTGCTGTGGGACATATATGCTTACCCACATGGGGTCCACATAGAATTAGTGTGGGTTTGCCCTGCCCACACTTCCCCACACATACCCACAGTGGGTAGCTGGGAAGTTGTTAGACCACAAGATAAGAACTGCATGTTAAATTTCCTTAGATGTCAAAGGAACCAAAGACTGACCTCCATAGGTAACTTGGTGTATAAAGCATATAGGATGCTGCATCTGAACAGGCTATAAAATTATAAGTCAGTAAAGCATAGAAGTCTCCATTCAAGATGTTAAACAACAATCTAGTAATTAGTCTTCATGATAGAATTACAGCCCCTCTTTTTGGCTGACATACTGCCTATCATAAATCAGTGGAACACAATTTTTACTTTGTTTTCTCTAAGTCGTGACTTGTGAAGCTCCATGCAAAGAATAAAGACATTTTTAACAAGAGCCTCAGGAACAATGTCTGTGTGAAAAAAACTGTTAATGCAGTGCTGTTTAATGTAAATGTGTCTTTTTTCCAGAAAAAAAATCCATTGAAACAGCTGTATGTTGTTTTGTTTACACTAATTAACAGCTGATGACTTCATCAAGTAAGAATTCAACTCAGTCAGTGCTACTAAAAAGTATGATGTACAGTGTGATGTGTGTGCATGTGTCTAGAGAGGATTGTGAGGTAAAATACACCATATGGTAAGAGTGCTTGTGTGTATGAGTGAGAGATAATGCGTGCATGTGTGTGTGTGTGCTATAGGTCTGCCTACAGTTATTTTAAGCCATTCCAGTATTTCTCTTGGACATGTCAGTTAGCTGCCGGAGAGGCTGAGACGCAGAGGAAAGTGGAGTCATGCTGCAGAGGCTGAGCTGCAGAATCATAATACAGCTGAATAAAGGAGGGAGAGAGGAGGGGAGGGGAGAGAAGGGGTGGGGAAAGAAGGAGAGGGGAGGGAGAAAGAGAAAGAGAGAGAGAGAAGGAGAAAGAGAGAGAGAGAAGGAGAAAGGGATCAAAAACAGAAATCAGATCAGAAATATTGAAGTTCAGAAAGGTGTGTGCTGGTGTGTGTGCTGTGGGGATACTAACCATCTATTCGAAACTCATTACGTAACTGTATCTGTTGCTGCCGCATGAACAGAATGTTGTTGCAGTGAAGGCGGTGGTCTCTGTCTACACTGTTGAAATCAACAAGTCCTTATTGCTATACAGTGCCCTCCAAAGAGAACATTACAAAAATAATTCATATCAGCGCTCTCTCTGCCACTGCCATGGTTAATGTCTTGTTAGATTTAACAGTCACAAGAAACTCGCATGTCATCTAAAGTCACTGCAGATCTCTTCAATATTTAACCAAGTCCATGATCTGTCCCTAGCCAAGTACTGTGGGCGCCCTAACATAACCATAAAAATACTTTTACCATGCTTTAGTTTCAATGAGTAGATATTGTATTGTAAGAGCGGATATTGAAGGGAAAACAAATTGAAACAAATGATATCTTCATCATTTTGCAACTTGACAGATTCATTCATTAACAGTGTTTCCTCATATTGACGGAAAACATAACATGGGCATCATTATATTTAGATTGCAAAACATATTGCTGTTGCAAATTAGTAGTATATAATTTCTCATAGACAGAGATGGATTTGGAGTCATGTTTGTAGCCACCCAGCGAGTGTAAGCCCAATATTCACTCTCCTTTTAGCTCTGTTTTGCTTTCTACCAACTCCTGAATGTAATATATGCCTCTTCAGCTGCTAAATGCTCCTGTTTGATTACCAGCTAGTTTCTAATTTTGTCTGTCTGCTGAAAACCCCACAAATTAAAGTAGCGTGAGAGAATTAAAACAGCAAAGTCTCACCATGGAAAACCAAAACAATAAGCTGAAATATGCTAAGAAAAGCTGCAGAGTCAGACGATACTTCTCTGTGGGTGTATCACTACCAGGGACACCTTTTACATTACACCATGCCCTTTGATACATCATTAATACAACAATATTGATTAGAGCAGCTTTTATAAATCTGCTACAAGTGAAACAAGAGTTAGGTAACTTAAACCAGCCTGGTTAGATCCACTTAGTCCACAATTTCTTGGACAAATCCAGATAAAACCAGGAAATCTTATTTGTACAAATAAGTACAAAAGAAGATAATCCATATATGGGTCTACTTGTTACATGCAGATTGATATAATCTATTTTACATAGTATAATAGCCTAGTATTGAGCATCTTCTCTGTGTAAGAAGCCTTTATAAATATTCAAGACACACTCTAAGTTGTCAGTGTGTCGCTGTGGTGCAGCCATCATGACAATTTCAACCACATTTTTTCTACTTTGAGATTAAAGCGATTGTGATTCTGAAAATGGCTGGAGGTGAATCAGGGTAGATTTATTTACAGACAGTAATAGGTTCAGTAACACAGAGCCAGTGTAGAACGCCTGTAGCCAATCCTGCTAAGTGCCACTTAGTATTCTGAGACAGTATGTAATCCCTCAACTCAGTGTGACTGCCTCCAGGAAGATGTATGTGTGTGTGTTTGGGCATGTGTGTCACTTCTAGCATTTCATACAGTGTGTGAATCAAGTGTGTGTTCTTGTATTGCTACAGTTGTGAGGACAAGTAGTTTCCCTATGCACTGTGAATCAGTGGACTGATACCAAAAGTGCATTAACATCACACTGCTGGTGCAGAAAATACAGAAAGATCAAAAGAGTCACATGATTTCATTTTTTGTGTTTCTCTGCCTTTTCATATTTTTTAGTGTTTAGGGGTTAGATATGTAGTTAAAATGGTTACAGTAAAGGGATAGGAATGCTTTACGTCAATGAGAACCTTATGAGTACAAAAATGCATGTGTGTATGAATTCTTGATACTTTGTAGGTTACTTTTCACAGAAGAGAGAGTTTTAGATTTGAGGGTGGAGGGTGAGGACATTTTGATTATTCTTTACCTCTTCAAAGAGCTGTTTGAAGGCTAAGACCTGGCTTTAGCAAGTAAGGGTTAGGCTTAAATTACAGTGAGGGTTAGAGGTTAGATTTAAGGTTAGGCATAGATTAACAGTTAGGTTAGTTGTGATGGTTAATACGGGCTATAGGGACTGCATTATGACACCAAGCGTCCTCTCAAGTTCAGATGAATAAAAAGATCACATCTTTTTATGCATGTGTTTCATTTTGAGTGTTTTCTTTTTTTTAATGCCAGTGACTGACAGCTTTTCCCATGGTGACTGTGCTAAAAGCCAGAGATGAAGGTTGAAGTGGAAAAAGTATCTTTCAGTCTTTCTACCTTGGTCTCCATGTCTCTGTCTCTCTCTGTTTCACTCATTCCTACTCTCTCCTCCCCTAAGTTCTATTTCTTTTTACCTCTTCCTACCTGTTCTTTTCATGCCTCTCTCTCAGGGGCCCTCTCTGTTCATATTGCATATAAATGAATACAGTCACAACTTATTTGTAACAGCTGCATCTACAAATATTGAGTTGGAGTATTGGATATTTGTATTAAAATGTGTTTTGTAAAGAAGTAAATAATGCTTCTTCAAAGAGCTTCTAAATCAGTTTTCCTGCTGAGCAACTTCCTTAAGTCTTGATTTTTGCTTGTTAATGCAGAATTCACTATAGCTACCCAGCGTGCTCGGTCGAAGAAAAGCTATCATGCGATGCAGAGCAGAGATGCATTAAGGGAAGGGAGGGGCAGAGGATGGATAGAAGACGGAGGGGATCAAGGGAGGGTGCTTCCCCTAATGGAGATGACTCATAGTTGTTGGAGTCTTACATCAGCTTTGTGGCTCAGCTTTGCTCTCACACGAAAATCCTTGACGTTCTTGCTTCACATTTTCATTTGAAATGAATAAATCCTGAAGTTGCTTCATTTTCCCAGTGACACAACCATGCACTCATCTTTCCACTGTGTTAGCTGAACATCGTCCATACTTGTTCCATAAATGGCTTATATAAACTACAGTTTTATGATAATTTATACAGCTCTGTGCTTTGTTGTTCCCTTCAGGCTTTAAATATGATTATGGACACTGTACTCTTGTATGAGCCAAGCTTCTTACTGCACCAGCACCCCAGTTTATAATAACTGAAAATTTGGAAGAGTGCTGATTAGTACCACTTGATTTGTGAGAAATAATAGGAATGAGTTTGTTTGCACTAATCTCACCTAAAGGCAAATTGTTGTCACTGGTTTTCACAAAACAAGAGATTTAAACTCTGTACTTTATCTTGTTAATAACTTATTAAGTACAGAAAGTTTGTCCCTAATTCCTTGTCAATTTTATTTATATAGTGCCAAAACAAATCAATTTGGCAGGTAAAAAAAGAAGAAAATATAGTATATGATACTATATACTATCTCTTAATATGATATACTTTATAATAAAAGTGAATATCCTTTTAAAAAAATAAAAAAGGTAGCAGTAAACCACGAAAGGTTAAAAAAAGAAAAGAAAAAGAAAAAAGGAAAGAGAAAGTGTATCAAAAATTGACAAATTTCATAAAATAATGGGTTAACAACTTAAATTTTTCTGCAGCACTAGAAGTAAATTAAGTCTTGAAAGTTGATGCAAACAATTCCTATAGGTGTCCCAACATTTGTTGATTACTTACAAACCCTTTATAAAAGCATGGAGGAGGAAGCCTGATGGTCTGGGGCTCTTTTGCTGGATCCAAAGTTGGCGACTTGCACAAACAGGCTCGCACTGGCATCCTGGACCAAAAGAGCTACTACAGCGTTTTGCTGAGCCATGCAATTCATCCTACAGCAAGATAATGACTCACCTCCAGGCTATGTCAGAACCACTTAGAAGAAACAAGACAAGGCAATAGGTTTCAAATCATGGAATAGCCAAGCAAAGTCATCGAGCTGGTTTGGGATGAACTGGACAGAAAGGTGAAAGCAAAGTAAAACACATTTGTCAAAAACTTGGATGAAATTTTGTTAAGCAAAAAGATTCCATGATTTTTTTTTATCTCTAATGGTACATTGAGGCATCAAACTATGTAAAATCCAATAAAAACTGGAAAAATGGAGGTGTTCTAAAATCTTGACCAGTAGGATGAATAAAGACATCAACTGAAATATTGATGCAACCTGAAAAAATTCAAATGAATGATATGATTATATTGTTTTTTCTCTGTATAATCTACTTACCTCCATTTTCATTCAAACCTTGCTGTAAGGCAGCCGGGCTGAACAGAGTTACAGTAGTATTACAGTAGAGTAAGCTGTCTCTTTGGTTTGGGTCAGGAAAACACAAAGTCACGCAAACCTGGCTGACTGAGCTTAATACTGCATATTTCATGAGACATGGCTGCAGAAGAGAACCGCTGCATGCTGGCAAAGTGTGAGCGTGTAGAAAGAGTGTTACAGTCCTGCATCCTGTTTATGAGATGACTACAACTGAAAGGGAGAAAGATGTTTCAATAAAATGAAAAAAAAAATCACATTTTCAATAAAAACTGAGCAAATAATATGTTTGTGAGGTTATAATATATTAACAAAGTGCTTTACAGACCAACTAAATCCAATATTTAGTACAGGAATAACATTCTGTCCAGTCCAACGTCCAACATTTTTATTATTTATCATATCGTTTACAAGTTGTTTGAACCACTTCTGATCCATTTGTTTATTTATTTCCCTCTATCCATTTATTGACTGTTTGTCATTTTTTTGGCTTATAGCAGAGCAATGAGTGGCTTAAAGATAATTGGATATCACTCATGTCCGCAGTCTAGAAATACTTAGAAGACTGAAGAGAGCAGATGGTGTGCATAAGTTATGAGGGGCGACTAATTAAAGTTCTACTAATTAAATAAAAAAAAAAAAATCAACTACCATAACACGGTGCATAAGTTCTCGCATAAACACAAAAGTTGGAAATCTAAATTCTTAGAAAAAAAAAGGACATATCACACATTTTTGAGAACATCCTCTACTGTACAAGGAAGAGAAAAGCAAGTAGTAAAACACCAAAGACTGACAAAGATGAAATATCACAGGCTTCCCCCCCTGGGCTACTTCACTCACTCTGATGTCTCAGAAGGAGCATTGCCAAAATGCTGCGTCTTCAGCCATGAGAGACCAGTCAGCCTCATCAGCATATCTCATTTCCCCTGAAAAGGGAAAGGGGGAACAAGGAGGTGGTGTACTGGGGTGTTTTGCATTTTGGGTGTGGCAGATGTTCCCCTGTGTATGATGAGCATGAAGTTTCTTCTCTGCAAAGATCCCAAAAACCCTTTCTTCTTTTTGCTACTTTGTTTTTTGTTTTTGTTTGTTTGTTTGTTTGTTTTTTCATTTTTTTTCTCCCACATTTTCTCAAAATTAACTCTTCCAAGTCAAGCAGCAAAAGTTTGAACTAGAATGTCCTTGATGAAAAATATGTAAAGTATAGAAAATATACCCTATCATAAATGTAAGTCAGTGTATTATATGCATTTTTCTATGTGTATCTGTGCATGTTCATACCTTCTTGTGTCACACTGTATATCCTTGTGCATTTATGTTAATGTTCTCAGTAAGCATATTATAGTAGTAGCCTGCATAGCTTAGTGGGTCTGACATTTCATTATAATTCTAACCTGAAGCCACAGTGAGCCTGGGCTTAGCTGGGAGATCTCATCAATATTTGAGAAGCACATTCAGTGGTGAAACAGCTCTGACGCAGTCAGGCACCAGTGCTAGGAACACTGAATTGCAAACGACTGCATCAACAACACAAAAAATATATACCATTTTGTTTTAACTTGTGCTGAATTTAAAAATCACATTTTCTTGGAGCAAATTGTCTGACAAATAAAGTTTATTTTTATCCAAGGCTAGAGTTACTTTTGGAAATAAAAAATAAAGGTGACAAAACATACAAGTGAAAACAGCTTACTTGCCTTGTTTAAGCCTGTACATGTCTAATTTAACTACTGGATAAACATTTTAATTTCAAGAAAATACTTGAGTGGGGAAGCAAACTACAGCAAATCACAGAGGAACATGTGGGATCAAATTCCAGGAGAGTCCAGAGATCACAAATGAAATCATGGAAAAATAGACATAGAGAGACAAGTGAACACAAAGTGAATGCATTCATACATAAAATAATAAATGTTTGAGTGAATAATAAAACAGATACATAACTCATACCAAATGTATGACTTTATGCAAGTATCACTTGAAATGGAGGCTGCTCAAAAGAGCCAATATGACAAAATAACTCCTTTTCAATGCAAAAAAAAACAAACATGTTAAAACAAACCAATTTTTTTCTACATAATAACATCAGAATGCTAATATGCTCACAATGACAATATTAACATGCTGATGTTATCAGGTATAATATTGACCATATTTTGTATATTTCACTCAAAACTACAGTGGCAATGTCATAGTGGCGCTAGAGGAAAAATCAGGATCACCAACATCTGCAGGGTTCATCCTCTAGGGACCATGAATGTCTGTACAAAGTTTCAATCCAACCAACAATTGTTGAGATATATCAGTCTGAACCAAAGTGGTGGCTAAAAAATGCTGTGGGTGTCAATTATTCTTCAAAGGTTTTATCCTCTTAACTGTCTTCCTCTCTAATTTTCCTCAATGAATGGCTCGCTCATTATGTCTCTCTGTTTTTTGCACTTTTGATCCCTTTCTCACTTGCAATTCCCTGTTTCTGTCTCATTTCCTTTAAAAGCAAACACAGCTCTCCTGATCGCAAAAGCAGCACCATTATCAATTACTCCCCGTCTCCTGCACCAAATGACCGCCCTGCAGACACAGCACATTTTCCTGGCGCAGAAAGAGAGGGAAGGAGGAAGAAAGAAAAGGGGGAGAGAGAGAGAGAGAGAGAGAGAGAGAGAGAGGCAGAACGAGCAGGACAGCAGACGAAGGAGAAAAAGGCCAATATAGTGCAGAGCTAAAAAAAAAAAAAAATGCTTACAGCATTAAACATTATATTGCCTTCATTAAGGTGAGTTGGGTGATAAGGGAGATACTTGCTAATTACACCTTCATATATTACAATATGACAGCTGGACTGAAATTTCCTGTCGCGTGTGTGTCTGGGATGTGTCCTCATTTGACTTAGCCAAAACACATGCACAGTAGCATATCAAATAAGAACAGGGATTCAGGGTACACTGGTGGTTATCATTAGTGTGACAAATATGAGCATGTGACAAAGTAATGTCCATAATCTGACGTCCAGGGATTGCTAATTTATTGAACACAGAAATAAAAAATGGTAACAGATGAAAATGGCTGACAATGGCATTTAGACTGAGCAATACATAAATGCAGTCCAACTTATTTATCACTGTAAATATTGATAATGTCCATACTGAAGAAAAAGAGGGTGTTTTAAATATTGATTATGTATGTGGACACAGAAACTGAAATATTAAGTCTGTCAAAGCTGACAGTATGCAGAGACAAATACATGAAGATAGAAAGATATAGTTGTCTACAACTGCCTTACCCTGTATTTCAACACAGCAGTGCTTTAAGCTAAATGCTACTGTCAGCATACTAACATACTCACAATGACAATGCTACCATGCTGATGTTAAGCAAATATAATATTGCCATGGTACCATGTAAAAGTACAGCTGAGGCTGATGGGAATGTTATTAGTTTTGCAAGTATTTGGTCATAAACCAAAGTACTTGACAAATTGAAACTGTGACCTGATGATAGCACCAGATGAAAATCAGGGTGGCACCAAAATTATTGCAATTCATCCTGAGGCGAAAATGAGAGATCCACATTTCATAGTAATCCATCTGATAGTTGTTGACATAATAGGCCTATTAGTCTGGACCAGAGTGGTTGAACTGTGACAGACCCCCACAGACAGATCGACATTGCAATCCCCGGAGCCATCCCGCCGGCAAATCCCATAAAACCATTAGTCTAACAGTCTGGTCTTTTGTTATTTTAAGGACTGAAAATTAATTTTAAAGATCTATTTATCAAAAACATAACTGTAGAGGCCATCTGTCAAGAATGAAAATCAAATCAAAAAATCTATTTTAACTCAAACTTAGAATCAAAGTACCACTGACATACCATGGACATGGTATGTGGTGGTGGTGGTGTACACAGGCAAAAGAAGTCCATTGTCCATGCAAAGCCTTTAAGGTTTACTCCTCAAAAGCAAGCAAGCAAACAAAAGAACAAAGAGATCATGGTTCCTGTTGCTTTTCTTGCTCTGGTAAAAAAAAAAAAAAAAAAAAAAAAAAAACCCATAGGCCTATCCAGGTGCATGCTGGTCCTATACCTGCCCACCTACCTATATAACCTCAGGTGCCCATGGTGTTATCCAATTCACAAATAAGTACAAAACAAAAACCTATGCTAAACAAGCATAGTATTTTGAAATGAAACTAAACAAATAACTATCAAAATAAAGCCAATATCTAGAATAATCAAACAATACCAATTATAAATAATAAAACAACAACCAAACTAATAAATAGCTCCTAAAATAACATTAACCACAATGTTCCCCTGACAGTTTCCCTTAAGGCTTTCAAGTCATAAAAAAAGATTGTTTGTGCAATTATGATGCATACATTGTATTTATTTATCTATTTTTTGTGCCCAAACAATTTAAAACAAAAATATTCCTGATATACAAGTTTCCCAACAGTTCCATTTGATATATTTAATATCTTTTAAAAACTTGGGTGTCTTGGGTAGAATTTAATAAAAGTTTTCTGTTTTCAACAAGTTTGAAACAAAATATTAACTTAACATAAGCCTTAAGTGTCGACCTAAACCCTCAGAATACTGTGATTCTAAAGACACTAACTCATAACTATAAATGTAACTGAAGCTCTAAACATTAGTGATATAACCTCTACTCCTGAATTAACTCCACATTGTTCAAATTGAAGAATATTTTGACTCTGCAAAGATAACTACACCTCCTGCTGCCACTAATATACAGTTTTTGTCTAATTCTCCCCACAATACATCTGAATCTAGTGCACTTCTCCCCTACCTTTCATTCTGTCTCCTTCTCTCCTCTGCCTTTTTCTGCCTCCTTGCTGAGCCAACGCCCAGTTGCTGCAGTGCAGCTTGCTTCCCTCTTTCCAAAAACTCTGCCCCCTCCCTCTCCTGATCTGAACACCCTTGCCTTTCTGCCTCTCTCTCCCTCTTTACCTTTGTCTCTCTGCAGTGAGGCAGCGATGGGGCAAAAGGACAATGGAATGAGTTTTTATGCCACTCACCAACTCAAATCTGCACTGTCCTATAAATAGAAAAAGAGTGCACATCTACAATGTGTTGATAAAAAATTTAGTTTGAGGAATGTAGGATTCCTCTTGGCTCTACTGTACTTTAACTGTCATTTATCAATGCATAAACACATCTTTATAAAATGCAAAGATGAAGAGAGACACAGTTTTATTTATCTTAAAAACACTGCAGCAGACAAATTTTAAACTTTTTATGACTTCTTCATTCTAGTCCTCCCTCCCCTCCACTGTTAACAAACTGATAACCCCAAACAGATTCATGCAGATCATTTCAATGTCTCTAATTTGTTGAAAGTTCACAGAATGGTTTGGGATTTCTCTTGGACTTTAATAGCTTTAATGGTCCTCTCTTAAAGTACTTTGTATTTATTAAGCATTGTTGTTCCAGAAGTGTTAATCTCATAAAAGCAGTGTTATATAAGTCAGTATATAGCATTTTGGGGTCATTTGAAAGTGAGGAGACACATAGTTTAGATTGCATCTTCTGAGAAGGATGAGACCATCAGAAGAGTGTGGAATAGTTTGTGAGAAGTGAAAAGACAGAGGGCTTTAATCTCACAGAGAAGATAACACAGATAGCCTTACTGTTCCCCTGGCACATGTGCTTAATGGTAGAGAAGGGAGAAAAGAGAGTTATATACAGTATGTATGTTGTCTGTATTTCCATGAATAGAGTACTACTCTAACTCTGGAGGATTGGTACTTTTATAAAAAAAAAAAAAAAGTCATATCATGACTTATTTACATGAAAGAAAGAAAAACTATGACTAGAGTTGGATTTCAGTATAATTGAATCCAAATGCTTTCAAGTCCCTCATCAAATCTATTTAATTTTGATAAAATAGTCTAAACAAAAGTTATAAATAGTTATATATCTAAAGGTGTGCTAGAGTGGCTCTATCAAACAATGTTTTGGTGAATTAGTCCCAGTTTTCTGCATCCTCAAGGATTTACATGTACACCTGAAAGGATATGATGAGATACATATTCCTGGTCTACAGTTGGTGGATGTAAACTTGCATGTAACAATAAGGTTAAAACATTTGTAAAGCAGCTTTGCAAATAGTTTGTTTGTTTGTTTTGGGGGGTTTTTGCAAAAAAAACATACTCAGAAAAGACTATATTGACATTAAATTCCTCCAAATGTTTAAGGAGACAAGTTTTTCCAGATATACTATATGACATGTTTACATTTTAGTTAATGAGTGACTACAAAAAAGAGGCAAAAGAGTCAATAACTGAGCTTTATAAATTTAACCAGATCCAAAATGTAAGATACTATCGAAACACAATCCTACTATGACAAATGCCTTAACTTTAACAACAATAATTTTACTTAAACTATAAAACTAATTATGCAAATTCAGTAGTCATATTAATTAACTATGATTCTTTTGTGAAACATTTCCTTCTCTTACCATATCACATGAGAGTTAAAGGTCCCATCCGTTTGGTACCTTAGTTGATATGGTGATGGAGTTGTGTCATGTGACTTCCTGTTAAATCGTGTCATACCTTGTCCTATCCTATATGTATAATATCCATCATTTTCCATTATATCCCATCACATCCTATCATGCCCTGTTCCTTCCCATCACATTATGTCAAGTCACACAATTTCATGTCATATAATGCTGCATCATGACATAAACTGGAGATCACACTTGTGATAAAATAAGGCACTTGCTTTGTCATGCTTTGGGCAGCCATTTGAACGGGCTCAGACATCGATATCTCAGCTGTACCTCCTAATTTATGGAACAAGGTATTTGCCGTTGCAGTTTGAAGAACCACTGCAAAGCAAACACATTTACTGTAATGTAACTCTTGTAAAAAAAGGAAAAAAAAAAAAAAAAGAAAAAAAGAAAAGGCACAGTCGATGAGCATTGATCGAGAGCAGCACGAGTCTTGTCCTCAAGTGCTCTTGAACTGCTCTCTCAGGCTCTGCCAGGTAATCCAAGCCTCAGAGGTCAGCAGATTTCCCGGAACAGCGAGAGAGGCAAGGCTGCAGCTTCATGGAAAAAAAGAGAGAAAGTGATCTGAGGCTCGATTCAATCCGAGTGGAGAATTTCAAGAGTTAATCAACGCCTCTCAAGGTATCTCATATTTTTTCCCCACAAACTAATGACAGAAACTTGGATGCTGGTGGGAGGTTAGGATTAAGGCCCAGAGAGTAATCCAATAACTGTGATTAAAAGCTGATAAATATATGCAAACTGCACCATCATCAGCTGCTTTCTGAAAGGGCTTTGACAATGAAAAAGGAGACTGTATTATAAAACAATGCAGAATTGCCATGCGCACTAGTCTCCTCATCAGCATTTCAGATGGAAAGAAAGTTTGCATTATTCTTTTCTTGACAGGAAGCTGGTCTGCAGTATTGTGGCGTCTTGGCTTCCACATGGGTGACTCTGAAATAATTTCTGGGTGTCTGCCAAATCCTATTTGCCCCCAAGCACTTTGATTCTCCCAGAGTGGAATAGCATGCCCTGCTCTAGTGATCAATGGTTCCATAATGGAGAAGTGGTCATGCACAGCATGAGTTTTAAAAAGAACACTAAGATTCTTTGCTTTTTCTGAAGCCATTTTCTTTGTGGCAAGATAAATCAATGGCTCAAATCACATTTTTATGATTCATTTAAATGTGCAGAAGTCATCCCGAGAATATGTTATCAAGGTTTTTAAATCTCATCTTCATGAGTGCTTTTTATTCATGTTAACAAAAAAATCAGTTACGGACTTGAACTTGCAGCAGTATCAGATGTGTCAAGAAAACTGCTCACTTAACACAAGGGATTCACATCATTTGCCACTCCAATTTGAAATCTATTAAGATTTTTTATCTTTTGTTTTTGTATTGCTATGATTAACAATGGTAGTTAATATACATCAGAATGAAAAACACACTTTCACATGGGCCATTGCTGCAGTAGCTGAACTGCTAAGCAAACTCAGCGTTTATCTGCATTGATGTCCTTACATAGTCCTCACATTTCTACCCCACCGAGTGTTGCTTAAAAGAGCTGGCAGTACAATTCTTTAAAGGCTTATGTCTTGGCTTATCGTTATGCTAGAGCTGCTTGATTAGTTCTTATGTTTGACATTTAGTCATTTCCATATGAAAATTGCACTAATGTGCACCAAAGTGCCTTTCCTTCCCTTTTCTTCTCATCAGTTATAATAGTATAAATAATTTTAAGTGTAATGATATAGCCATAAAGTAAACATTTGTACAGAGTGTACAACCTTTGCAGACACACACACAATATTCCTGCATGGCTACAATGTAGTTTTAAGTGAGTCTGACATAGCATAGCGTCCCTACAAGGGGGGAAAGGGGGTATTTGTCATGGTAAAGGCTCATTCCATGTATTTCCTACCTTCTGATAATGACAAAAGTGTCAGAGTGTCAGAGTGTGTGCTCTTGCATCTAAATGCTTTTTCCCACAATGCCCGTGTGGCAGATTCACAAATTGAAACTTTACTGACACCTAGAGTTTAAAGTGTGTAAGTGTGTTGAATTACGTGCCTGTACTAGTGCTGCAACATTAGAAGCAGTAGTAGTGATGGAAGAAGTAGTTATATTACTAGTAGTAGTTGTAGTAGTAGTAGTAGTAGTAGTAGTGATGGAATTACTAATTTTGCTAACAGAAGAAGCAGTAAATACAAAGTAAGCAGAGAAGCTCCCTGTTGTGAAAAATTAACGCAGAATAATGTCATGTCATATTAACCACTAGAGGGTGCACTGTTCTTTGATCTGTTCTATATGATTTACTTTAATTTACTGTACAGAATGTATTACTTTGTAAATTTTACCATAATTACTATATATTGATTAAATTGAAGTCTTTTATTGAGTATTTATTTTATATTTTCTATAGCTGGATTTAGGTCCCAAAACAGGCACAGTCAGATCAGTTATGTATGTAACATACTGTACATCCACCTCTCCAACACACACACTGCAGATAAACTGTGCTCAAAGATCTTTCCTCTCTTCCCTTCCAAACCTTAAATCCTAAGGCTAGGACTTTGAGGTGATCCCATCATTAAACCCCTTATGAAAACAACAAGATGAATCAATTGATGGAAAATGTAGTTGATGCTGTTAATTCCAAGAGCAGCATGTACAGAAACATCACATCAAGGTGAGGTGAAAGACATGTCCTTTTGTTACAGCACTCAGTACCTCTCTTCCTCTTTCAGAAATGGCCATAGACTTTAGATTGGACACAGCAGCATTGGCTGAGTCCCAGAATGCTTTTTTGCTGAGGGAAGTGCAAGTCATCGTCAAGGGCAAAGACCAACGGATACAGAGTCTGTTTTGGAGTTAAGCCATATGGCATGTGACACAACTGGAAAGGCACTGCGAAACAGTACAGGGCATTTCACGGACATCAAACTCACATACCCATAACATATATGAATAGTTGTACAAGAAAATCAGCAACAACAAGAACAATAGTAATAATACTAGTAATAATAATAAATAGTATAATACATGTGTAATTTAATGTTACCTTGATGTGTGGTTGACGCTTATTTAGCCACAAGCATTACATTCCCTTGAGGGGGACTATAAAGACTGAACTACAATTTAATAAAAACAGTTCTAAAGTGCAAAAGCAATTAATAAAATCATACCATAAAAATAGATAAATATTTAAAAAGCCAACACACTGGATCAGACTACTTAAGGGAAAAAAACAGCTACCTTCATGTTGAAATGTCAATACATATTACATAGTTAGCGTTTTCTGTTTAGAAACAGCAAGCTTTTGTTTATGCAGATAATTTTAATTAAAAAGTAATTGTAAATATCATTGTGATCATAATAATGTGATCTGATGTTTAACATTGCAAAAGAATAATTTAAACGAATAGTATATTGCAACATCAAAGATGTATTCAGTTAAAAATATTAATTATCTAGTGCACATTAACCCAAATGGTGGACTGACAGCAGTTTCATAGATGATCATTTTCATTTGAAATAAAGCATTTGTGTGACAACCTGACAAGTCATAAATATTGTAAAGGCTCAAAGATTTTTTTTCTCCTCATGCCAATTTCCACAATTCTATTAATTAATTCTAGTAATGAGACCAATATATTCATAATGCAATCCTGTAACAAGGAGGAAGGGGGGGGTAGCAAGTAGTAGCAATAGCAACCAGCTGCCACCTGATGGCGCTCAAACACAGTGAGCATGAGATGGACAGAGCTGTTGCAGTGCAGTTGAGGCTTTAAATAGCAGCGATGTACTTGTAAATCTAAGCACTATAGAATCATGAATCACCATCCACAAGAAACAGTTTAATCTACTCAGGGATGTAGAGCGTGACATGCTGGCAATAAATATTTCACTTTCAAGCAACATCCTATGTCGACTGATTAACCATGACTTTACTGTTGCAGCTAAAACTGAAGAGATTACACATAATTCACTCCTGTTTCAGCCACACTGCACTACTTCCCAGTTACATTTCATGTTTACAGTCCTTTCGCTAATATAAAAAAAAGGGTTGAATTGTTTAGTCATGGTCATGTATCGTCCTTGGGAATCCTCTACAGTGAGCTAGATATTCCCAAAAGCACTTGGGAGAAAACTGAAGTGCTTTTATTTTGCTAATAAAAATAAGTAACACCCTGCCCAAACATATTAGAGTGGCTGACACAGCAGACACTTTTAACAACTGAAAAAATATGCTTTTGACAAATCTTCCAGTTCCCAGGAGTTAGTGTATTGCTCTTTATTTCTTTATTATTGTTTGTTTATTGCCATGGAACCATGTAGAACTGTCCTGATGTGGTTATACTGTTAAACTTCATCAAATTTAGGTAAATTCCAGGATGAGTCTATATGTACTGAAGTCCTATTCAAGACCAAAGATTGGCAGTTATAAACCATGAAAACAGCTGCAGCCATTTCCAAATTCAAAGACCATGATGGAATTAATTAACCCTTCATAGTATGGAGTGGGTCATTTTCGACCCGACTCAAGTATTCCTTTATTATTAGTCCTTATCCCAAATTTTGAACCACAAATACATTTAGATTAATCCTTCATTAATGTTTCAGAGAGTAGAGAGAGTGTTTGCTTTAGGTTAGACACTACTTGTTTATAGAAAGAAAATAAATTCACAATCACACTATATTATGATCTCATGTAATCTACAAACTAAATCTAAACAGGATAATGTCTATGACTTTTATTAAAATCGAACTATGCAACAACATTTTTAAATGGTAGGTTTCAGTATAATCAGTCAAACCATCAATCAACAATGCCCATAAACACATGGCCTTTTCTGGCAGTTGTACAGAATAATCTCTCTATTGAGTGTATTAGTCATAAAGCAAAAAAACCCAAAAAACTTTTGCAATCCTTTTTTATTATGCAGTAGTTGCATTGCCCTTTCTTTTGTCCTGTTGTGGCAATAAACTGTGGGACTGCAGACTGATCAGGGCAAGATTCAGACTACTGTGCTGCTGCTGCTGTAGATGGTGCATGTGGAAAGTGGCATCACCTTTGCATGAGCAAAGTAACAAGTACCTTTCCTCCATTTTCCCTCCGTTGTCCTCCTCTTCTAATACTTCTCTTCAACTCACTGTGTCACTGTGAGCGCTCATCTTGGAATAACAGATCCATAAAATCATTCATTCCACTCCACCAAATCAGTGAAGGACTCAGGTTCTTTTTATAGTTCTATGAAAGCTGCCCTGCACTACAGGAAGGACTATGTTGGTCAACCACTATGTTGGTTGCCTGGTAGTTGATGGGTTTGATTTGTTACTTTGTATAAGGCTTGTTAGTAGGTGCAGATGTACACCTGGGTGGGAACCCTGGCAAATGTAGCAATTTGGTGGGAACACGGGCAATTCTCATGACAATGTCAAGGTCACCCTTGAGCTCTGTCCCCATTGTCCCAGTAACAGAATTGCACACACATGCCAATTTATAGTTTCACTGTTTTAAGATTCCACATAATCACTCTTTTCCTTGATTTGACCTACTCTATAAAATCCTTTTGAACAAATACAGATCAAATTTAACCCAGAACAGCCTCTATGTCCAAATATTTATATCAGCTGCACAAAAATAAGTAATCTTATAATATTTTAATTTTTGTACATTCTGGGCCAATTTAAGAAAAGCCATAAAATTTCAGGTTTAAAGAATGTCATCTAGGGTGTTGGGTCAAATTTGACCCAAACAGTATGTAAGAGTTAAGAAGAAATAAAAATTCACAGTTAATATCATAGCTTGATATCAATGCATACAAGTTTCTGCAGATATCTTAAAGTATCTTGAAAATATCAGTTAAAGTTAAAGTATCTTTAAGAAATCTCAGACTATAGATTTAATATGGCAACGATTTGGACTATTGAAATTATACAATGTTTGATTGTTTAAGAAAAAATATAATTTCCTTCCCAGGCATTATCCTTAAAATAGTCATCTGTGTTTGTAATTCTGTTTTCATTATTAACTGGACCTATTCTCTTACAGTTATGTAAGAATACAACTGTATCAATCTGAAATTCAAAGTTCATACACAAGGTTCAGCTTGTGTCCCAGTTAGCAAACCTTCTAAAAACAGGTTAGTATGCCTGGCCTTCTCCCCTTTTGTTCTTACAACCCCTGTCAAGTAATTGGGTTCATTTAATGAAACTCTTCAAATTGTTGTTGCAGATATCAGATTTTTTTGAGATAACACAGGAAATTAAACATTTTTGCTACTTCACCATTTTCCATATTTAGCACGCCACCTTTGGCTGAGGAGCTAATGGAATCAGATCTGACCCAGCGCCAGTAGTCTGATTGTTTTCATCAGTGACAGATCCCAGCACCATCTGCTCTAACTCCTCATCTCTATTTATTCTGTATGTGAGATCATCACTAATGTCTTCTTCATCACTACTATCAGCTGATTTAGCTAATGTTCTGCTGTAATGGATTCATTTTGACTGTGACACAATATTTAGTCATGTTTTAAATGTCATGCATTTTTTTTTGCTTTGTGTTCATGGTAAAAGCCTCCTGTTTTTCTCATATTCCGCTTCATGCACACCATTTAACCTCCTCCCTGTTGAAATGATATGAATTTATGATGAGCAGTGGCAGCATGACTGTATGTTCTCATGGTTGAGCCTCACAGAGTGCAGCCTGAGACCACACCTTCACAGACTGGGCACCAATGAGTTTCACAGATTACTGGGGCAAAAAAAATGACCTAAAATAAATAATATCCATAATATCCCATTCATGGGTTTGCAAGATAATGGTAAGCAAGTTATGAATTAATGGTAATTTATTTGGACTGTCCATCCATTATTTAAAGGTAGCTAGTCATAAAATGTTACTTTATCTTGTCTTGTGCTGGCTACCATAAAATGTATTAGCTAAGATAGTTTACTTAAAGATCCCCTCCAGACATGTTTTAGGATGTGTATAAAATAATCTACTTTGAATAGTAATTTGTGTCTGATATGTTTTTTTCCGCAAAACAAAGTTCAATTGTTAAAATCCTCCTATCTTAGGTGTATGTTTCCATCAGAGGAGGCTTGTCCATAGCGGCAGAAGAAGTGAATGAAGTGGTAGAGGAAAGGAAAAAAGGATAGACTCCTACTGGCCTCCTCAGGGCGGGATCTCTTATATCAATTTAATGCCCTTTTTTCATGCTAATCTATGATTGGCCAAAACATGAACAATGATTGCTAAAGGGGAGGATGTCCTCCCTAACCAATCAACAACCAGAATACAATATTGACATTTGTCCAATGACAGTTTCCAAACTTAATTCAATGTTCTACCACTGTATGTTTTAAAGCAATAAATAGATTCATACTATAGACTGTAAAAATAATGGATGTAGCCACCTTGACCAATAGAAGGTAGCGATTTGTCAATCACAACATAGCCACGCTAAAGCATATTCTGCTTTATCGTCAAATTAAAATGAAATGGGACCATATTTTCCAAATGAACATCATGCTGTATTGAAGAAGACTTTAAACTAGCAATTGAGATCACACACTCATTAGGAAGGTGTTTACTGAGGTAATAAATAAAGTGAGAAGTGGGTTCATTTTCCTGTAGATTTGTATACAAACGGACTTGTTGATGGTCATGGTGGTCATTACAGAGAATGCTGGTTTTAAAGCACTTTCGCACTGGCTTCACTTTTTAGACAGTAGCATATTAATAAATAAATTATAACGTGCAAATTGCGAGCTGCAGTAATTTTAAACATATCACTAAAAATCACATTTTATTTAGGCTTTTTCAACAAATCCAAATTTCCTGTTTTGCAGATAGCTATTTGCGTTAGCCAACGCAACAGTTAGCTTGTTGTAGCAGCCCTGAAAGACTGTTAAGCTAACAGCAGGAATTGATTTCAGCTGTCTGGGCTGGACACACGGCAGGACAACGGTGGAGGCATGGCCAGCTGCTGCTCTGAAGCAACTCCTCTCATCAATAATTGGAAGTTAACAACATTTTTTAAATGAACAAAGTTCTGTTAGTAAACAAACAAGATGACCAACAGCAACCAAATGCAGTGGGATGTCATGACAAAGATACTTGATGAAAGAAAGGAGACGTCAGATAACGTGAGTCAGATACAGCCTCTCTCTCACTCTCTCTTTGGTCGTTAATTTCATCTCTGAAGGTTAAGTGTGTCTCTTTAAGGCTGTTATGTGAATTTATCTCCTTAACAAGAATGGAGCAAAGAGATAATTTAATATGCTGTAGGTAGTTTGCCTGGACACAGTGAAGCTGTTGAAGAGTTACAGTGAGCTGTCTGGACTGGAAAGAGTGATTCATTTGGAATTGTTCCAGTTTTTAACTGGAGTGGTTGTTCAGTCACCTGTTGATGTTGTGTGATTTGTGAATGAGTGTACACGAGGTCTGGCTGCTTGCTCGTGAGAGTTTCTTCATTGTTTCAGCTTGTTTTTCAAGCTAAGTTGCACATGTGTAATAAGCTTAAAGTAACTAGAATTAAGACTTTTTAAATACTAAAAGCAACAAGAATAACAACCTGCACTTTTAAATCTGTGAATGTTTTTTAGGGTTATACACTATATGACTGTATTTGTGTTTAAAACAACAACAAAACAAACGCACACACACACAAAAATTGCTGAGCTGCTGGTGATAGAAGTATGTATGACATTGTCTAGTGGTGATGCATTGGTCAGGGTTTTTTAATACCTGCGTCCACCCGACCTGTTATGAGAGTCAATCTGCACAGCCTGACCCACAAAAATATGCAACCAACCCAAACCTGACCCGACCTGCAAACTGCCAACTGTGCAGAAAATATGTTATGAATATGGGTGCATAGGTGGAAGTACAAGGCAAAAATTCATAGATAAAGGAATTAACAGTCTCTTACCATTCATCTGGTACCACAACAGAGAAACAGCTGAATAAATGTCAGGAACAAACTTACTGAAGGCCATTATCAATGATCACTATGATTATCAGTACCATAACACCATGATACTGCTCAATCCTAAATTACCAACTAGTGTACAGTGGAGTGTATTGGAGTAAGAGACAGTAAAAACCGATGATTAACCTTTGGTTATTGCTTAAATAGCACACAGAATGTATTGCACCAAAAACCTTTGCATAAACCCCAGGTATTACAGGGATGTTGTACTGAACACTGGCTAGTATTGTTACAGTAGAGGTGAGGTCTGCATAAGAGTACTTGGTAACATCAGTGGCACCAGCTTCTTCTTATCTACTTAGTGTTTTTGAGCTGCATTATTTTATGGCTAACATGTCGCCTCCAGTTTTTGCCTCTCCTATATGAGAGGGACATTATAATGTGATTGCCCAGATGGTGGCTAAATGGCATAGCTATAAAATGATGTCATTCAAGTTGCTATAGCAATATTAACTATAGCAGTTGGTATAGCATGTTGAGGATGGCAGAAAGACTCTTGTAAATCAAGCAACATGAAACTGATTTTGATGTGAACGTAGGTTTTAGTGAAGCATGAAGGCACATTCATCACCAACAGTAGGCTGTAAACTTTAACAGCAGTGCTATACAGAATCATAATGACTCTTGTAATTGGTGGCGTGCATGAAACCTTACAAACAGTAGCCAGAGATGTCAGTTATAGACGCTATCTTTCACAGTAACATGCTTATTAAGATTATTACACTATCATTGACAAACGTGAATAACCAGCACAGCACATTCCCTGAATATTAGCTTTTACTGTGAGTGGGATTAGCTGCCATATAAGGCAACAATTAAAACAACAGTGATGCATGAATTCCCTCCCTGAGCAAGTTGAATTAATGTGACAGCAAAAAGACATCTATACACAGGACTGATGTTCCCTTTGTGGATTATTCATTTAAGTGACTAAGTGACTGGTCACCTGAAAGATTTGCGCCTGCCAAAGACCATTTGACACATTACTGAATAAATCACTATAGGGCCCGTTAAATCTTGTGCACAGAAACCTTTAACGATGTGCACATAACATTTTACACATGCATCTTCTTGAAGGTCATATTTATGTGGAATTTCGGAATGGGTAGATTGGTTGCATTGACAGCTATTCAATAGGACCATTCAGCTCTTCAGAGGCTGTGGTTTAATTTTTTTTTTTTGGGAACCTCCACCTTAATAGATCCATTAGCATCATGTGCAAGGAAAATACAAAGCTGTCACTCAAATGAAGGCCTGAGGAAAGATTTAACCCACACACAAACACAAAGGGGCACAAACAGTGTAAGTTAGAGGTTACGTAATCGGCAAAGCAAACATATCCTCAGAAATAGTATCCGATTTTGAATATCCACATATGGCCCCGGTATTGATTTTTATGTCAAGTCTTTTTGCTTGACAGGATGGAATGAATCTGCCGTTAATCTGTTTGCAGAGGGCATCTGTGAGTATATAAGTAAGTATGCATTTATACTCTTTGTCATGTGGTCTCTTTGTTGAAGGCTATGCTGCACGTTACATTGCAACATCATTCTGCAGAAAGATGATGTTGCAGAGGAGGAGGGTGTGTGGGGGGACGTAGGGGGGGATAACTGAGATAGAGAGCGAGAGAGAGAGTTTGATGTCATTGCCTCTTCTCTGTGATGTCGAACAGTGGGCGACAGAGAGCACATATGATGTGTTGCTCTCTGTAGCCCATGAATAAAGATAACTTACAATGACACGTAACTGTTGAGATGGCAACAAAGAGATGAAACTATTTTTCATACTGATGGGTGTGATTCATTTTACAGTTCTATCTGGTAATATTGACAGTTTTTCTCACATTTTTTTAAAAAAAATGAGCGCATCAGATCAACATGTTATAGTTGTCATAAGTCATGCAGTAAAGCTATATTTATGTTAGCAGTAGATTTGGTTTCGCCATGGTCTTTTCCAACAAAGAGAGATAGTTATTATCATTATTAAAAGTTCTTGGTTTTACAGTACTCGGTCTGAACATCAAAGCAGAGACAAATCACTGTCTTTCTGCTTGCATCATCTTTCAATCTGTTCATACCGTTGTTCACTCATCTGCTACTGAATTGCTGCATCAAACATCCATGCATTCCCTCCTGATGATGGGAAAGAGGGGAAAGTGGCGGAATGGAAGGGGAGGAAGAGGACATGCAGTTTTTATGAAGCATTCATGTTCTTGATGTTCATTCTTCCTGTCTGCTCCTGACACTAAAACATGAGGAAGGAAGTAGGCTGGTGTAGATGTTAATGTATGTCACCATGTTTCCATGCCATCTTAACATCAGCCTTTGATGAAGTCAAGAAATAACCAAGCTATGATGATGATCCATTTCTGTTTTACAAGCTTCCATCTCTCTCATTACTGTTCTTCTTTCTCTCCATCTGTCTCTAGGAGGGAGGTGCCATGGAAAAGCCATGATCAGAAGAGGGAAGACGCAAGGATTTTTTTTTTAAGGCATTCTGCAGCTTTAGCGTCCTCATCTTTTGTTCCTCACTTATGCAAGATGCAACAACAGCTATTGTGAAAGGCAAAAAAAGCACAGAAGAAAGCTGTGGAGAAAGAGGCAGAGCAGCAGGAAGAAGAGGACATTTGATAGATAAAAAAAAGAGGGGGATCTGCAGCAGGATCCCCATCGTGCTGAACACACGACTGCGTGACTGGTCTGTGCAAGCGGAGGGAGAGAAGGGAGGAAGGTAGGAGAGAAAGAAAGGGGGGAGGGGAGGCAATTCAGCGCAGTGCAAGCTGACTGGATGAGTAGCAGCCGCGGCACAGGCAGCAGCGGCAGCAGCAGCATCAGCACCACTAGCTGTAGCATCTTTCTCCGTGGCTGCTGGAGGCTGTCTTGTGGCTGCAGTAGCATCTATACCATCCACATACACACACACTCACACACAGAAATATCTGGACACAGACGTTCCCATTGCTCGCCTTAAACACACACATGCCGTGGTGGCTACCAGAGAAGAGGTAGTAAGTGACGGGGCTTGGGGGACAGAGGGACACAGGAAGAGGAAACAGGGACGACTGGTGGTAGTGCAAACGAGAGGAGGGCTGGAGCAACGGTGATAGGAGCGCAGCAGCAGTAGCAGCGGCACCATGGCGCAAGCCGCCAAGCAGCTCCGCAAAACCAAGGACCTCGCTGAGGCCGCCGCCCAGGAGCAGAGGGAGAAGGAGGAGGAGAAGATAAAAAAGAGGAATCGATCCAGGGACCGCAGGCGTAAGGTATGGCTGGCTGTCTCAAGAGACAGGAGAGGTGACGGTATTTCTCACACCCATCCTAACCCCCCCCCCCCTCTACCTCTCTGTCACCATCATCTCGAGCTGTCTCTCTTTCTCTGCATCTATTGTGCAAAATTGGTGAGGATTCAGTTACACATGTATAATTACACAGTTGGTCTTGCGGCCTCAGCTGGTGTGTGCGTGCGTGCGTGCAGGCTAACCAGTCAAGCACATATGCTCTTGTACAGGTTGTGTTTGCTCGGTCAGATATTTAGCTACGGGGGTGGAGGAAAAGGAGGCTGATGATGATTGTTATGCCGGTGGATGTGTGATCATGACAGGCTGTTGATTAAACAGACCAACAGGCGATGTCATTTTTTTTTTCTCCCTTTCTCATGTCAAGCTTTTTTTGGGGGATCTCAGGCTTTTGTTGGCACAGCTCATTCATATTAATGCAACTACAGTGTACAGCTCATACGTTTAGCCTACGCATTTTTATGCTGTTAATCACATCAGTATTAAGGTGTATTAACTGTATTCTTTTGGTCACAAAGCTGTGTTGGTCTTAGATCTGTTGTCTTCCCCCATATTACTGTTTTTTTCATTGGGGGAGATAGAAAATGGAGGGGAAGATGGAGGTACACTCTAATAATAGATGCAGTTTTAACCCATCTGTGTACCCTTCTTGTGACATGTTTGTACTATGTTTATTGTTCAATTGAGAAATATATGCTAATGATTATATATGCTGTTTACTCCTAGTAATGTTTGCTGTGTAGTAAATTAAACTAAGCACACAAAATATCTTGTAGGCACGAGAGCTCTCATTCACCCCTTGTCTCACTTCTTCCCTGCACTCTCCCGCTTTGGCTCTGCCTTTAGGTGCAGATTTTATTGGGGTTGTACTATCCTTGCACTCATACTTGGCAGCAATGATATGATTTATGAGAATACATTTTATTATGAAGGATGGATTAAAGAAATTGTTATGAATTGTATCCCCTAAATTCAGAGCGGTATGCCTTATATAGAGACTCACTGCTCAGTGCAATGCCAGCTCTCAATTGTTCTCTGTTCCTCCTGCAATATTTCTGTGGGCACATATTGATGTGGAGTAGTAACAGAGGATAGACAGGTCTTTTTATATTAACTCTGTGAGGTGTGTGTGTGCGTGTGTGTGTGAATGTGTTAAACACACAGAGAGAATGAGAGTGTGTCGGATAGAAAGAAGAAAACACAAAGGAAAAGAGCAAAAAATGGCATCTGCAGAGAGAGCTGTGATGCTCATGGAGCTTAATCTCTTTTCTCCTATAATTTATTTAATATTCCTTCAGCATGAAACTGATTTTCTTTTCTCTCTTGTTTGCCATACTCCATGGTTTTAACAGTATATTCAGCTTGTTTGATTGGTTTACAAACTGGAAAAATGTAGTAAAGAACTTTGCTCTATAATTTCAGCAAGTTATAAGCTGTTATTCCTTCATGCAGTATACATTAGTATTTTTTCACTATCATTTTTATTATTAGTTAAATGTAAAATCATGATTTCAGCAGTGTATATATATATATACAACATCAAAGTCTACAAATATATATATATATTTATTTGAATACATTTAAATCTTACATACATTAAATTGTGTATTAGCTACACAAGTAAATTTGATCATTTGATTGTTTTAGGTAGCTACATGCTTCTAATAAAATGATATATAGTATAAATATCTAAAAAATCAAGCTATAACATGACAGTATGAGTGCTTACTTCATGCTACAGCACTTGCCATCCACTGATCTTTATGCTGTTAATGTTCACTACTGAGCATATTTTTATTTTACTGTTCAAAAATCGATCAAGCTGATTTCATTAATAATCATTTGCTTCAAAACCACCTTCCATCTCAATTGGCTCCCCTGTAAACACTTGTGATGTCTTGTATGTTACTTTGGCTTCACTGCACTTAAAAAATATGCAAGCCCAAGTACAGTTTATCAGCTCAACAAAAAATAATTATTTAATGGTTCCTCTTAGCCTGTTTGAGCCTGTAAGGCACAATATGTGGCCCAAAGGGATTTGCTGTTGCTATTATATAGTTTTATTTTATTGACAAAATGTTCCTACATTTTTAATGTAAAATTGCAGGAATTAGCAAAAATTGCAAGTCAAGGAAAAAAATTGCAATTTTTTTTTCTTTCCATTTTGTTCCACCACAGTGTTGCACAGAGTGTAAAACAGTTTGCCTCCACTTTCGTTTGAAACATTTCTAAATGTTTTGGTCTTATGCAGTTATTCTTCGTTAGGAAATGAGAGGAGTTCACTGTCTTCATCATGTAATTTCACCTGAATGTGCGATACGATGGTGTGTCACGTTGGTTGTTTTGATGAGGCTGACACAGAGAAGTGCAATGATTGGTAGTCTAATTCTGATGATAACAACACATTTCCTGTAAAGTCCCGTCACTTCCTGTTTTGCCATTTTTTCCACTTTTTGAATTTGTGTTAATTATTGCAATAACAAGATTGCGATTTCCTGAAGGGACTGAGTAATAAGGAAGAATTTGTATCAAATAACTCCCATTTCTGGTTCACTACTTCTGTCAAAGAAGCCCTTCTCCCTCTTTTTCACCTCAATCATCAGCCTTGGCACTTTGTCTCTCTGTTCACTGTGTGTCTCTCTCTGAATCTGTCTTTATTCCTCCAATAGATTGTGGCTTTGCACTCAGAAGGAGTGAGGAAGCAAGTCAAAGAGACAGAGAGGGGAAGAGGAGGCACAGGCAGGTCTTAATGTTCTGGAGATGTTAATTAGTTCCATTCGATGTAAATCAAACTCGGCAGCATGGCATCTCTCTTCCCTACGCCTACCCTTGCACAAAGGTCATCCACTACAGTGCCCACAGAGATCCTATCATAACTCTGGATAGACTGGACAGCAATAAAATCTGCTAAGAAAGTGCAGTGGCATTCTGCTATCTCTGTTGGATAAGGTGCCTGCCATACAACTGCAAAATCCCAGGTTTGGAGTAGATATGACCTTTGTTGTCCACTCTGTCTCTCCTTATTTGTCCTTTCTTTCTTCACTCATATCTGAAAATCGAGAAAACATAATCTTTGACAGAAGAACACGATCAAAAATGTTGCAGAGGTCAACCAAAATTTTGAATGCAGTTGTACTTTCATGTTCTAAATGTAAGTTTTATGGATAGAGGTGAGTGGTGCCATGCTGTATTAGGGAGGCACTGTGATCAGACCTGACTTAAAATAACAAGAACACATCTAATATACTTGTTTGCAAATGCATTATGAATCAACATTAATATTTTTCATCCTAGTGTAGAAAATAGCTACATTAGTTGCTCAACACAGAAATAAAGTCAGCAGGTGCTTTGAAATGTAGCTAAATCTTATCAGATTCATGTTGGCAGCAGTGGTGACTCAGTAAAGCACTGACTGCTCAACACCTTGTACAATGTCACATGTGGAATTAACTGCAATTCAAGGCTTAGTAGCATTGTAAGTATATATTATTGTGTCTCTGGCTATACCCCTATACTAAGGATCACTGTCTGACCATACTGTGACCAGTATGTCTAGCATCATTGATCACTGCTATCTGTTTACTAGTCACCAGTCACAACAGCCCTATGACTGTCATTGATTTGTGTTACTATGAATACAAAATCCATTCAATTATACAGTTTCCAAAGACTCATGCAGATTTGATCTTTTGAATTGCAGCATCAAACGGTCAAGTTTGAATTCCAGCTTAGTAGACCACTAAACAAACACTAACCTGGGATGTGGCTCTTATCAATAATCAATTATTTATGTATTACACAGAAGTATATAGCTGCAATATATACAAAACCTGGATTAATGCAAACGAGGAAGTACGTGGGAATACTTGGTCATCTTCAAGTTGTGCTAGTGATTGTTTGGGTTCATTTTCAGTGTTTTTTTGTAACCAATGGGATAGAGTAATATGGGACCTTTTTATTGTAGTAGCTCAGCATGAGGCTCCTTGGGCATGTACATTTTCTTATTTCCTCGAGGCATGCACTTAATACAATGGATCCAAAGATCTCCTAATGGATAGTGTGTGCTCTACACGCTTCGAGCTGTGTGTGTTCATGCATGCACATACAGTGTGTGTGTGTGTGTGTCAGATAGCAGGGCTTCAGGGTATCTCATTCCACTTTTATGTGACCTTATGGATACCCACCCCTAATTAGCCAAAATTCTCTTCTGTTTCTTTGCCTCTTTCTTTTCCTCTGTGTCCACTTTTGTCCTCAACAAAACAACACACAAGACAGCAGCATCAGAAATACTTTTCTGCGATGCCTAACTTTGGTAATTAAAAGTTTTATCATCTGCATGAATAAATAATCACACATACTTTTAGACAGGGGGAAAATAAATCCAGCGCATTGCATGCGATTAATTGATCATTTAGATAATTCATGTCATTGCAGAGAAAAACTGAAAGACTCACAACCAAACTAACTAGTTGTCAAACCATTGCAGATCTTGTTGCACGTAGTGAGTTCTACAGTTTAAATACAGCATTGTTGCTCAAGATTTTGACGAAAGAAGTGGTTTGAAAAAGATACTTTGATTCACTGTTAGTGCTGGCAAAAAATGAATGAGCTATTCTTTTCTACTGATACTTTTGCAAGTTCGATTCGTAGAGGGTCTGCACTGGTATGTACTGCTTCCAGGAAATAGCTGTACAATTACACATGACAAAAGCCTCGTCCTTCTCCTGCCTACTCTGCTTTTATATGCTACCAAACTAACTACCAGTGATGTAATTGGAATACCAAAGATACTGCTTGGGGGCTTTAGGGCTCGCCAGATTTGTTCACTCATGTATCAGAGTCAAATAGTAGGGTCAGTGCTTGCTAGCCTGTTAGCATATGATTACTATTTCTGCAAGGTTCACCATGTGGTTGATAGTTAGACAGGTTTTATTGCTTGTTAGTGTTAATAATGATTGTGCATATTGATTTAGATACTTGTATTGTCTCCTGATTTTTTTTATTTCTGCTACTATCATAATACAACATACATACAAGTTAGTGGAGTTTATTTATTTATGTCTATATGACAACTGTTACTCCCATAAACGACCCATTCAATACACAGTTATTTGATTCAATATTCAAATTTAAAAAATGCATCATTTAGGTTTGCTTTGCTCTCTGTATTGCTGCTATAAGATAAACACTCAGTGAACAGTTGTGCAGTTTAATGCAATCCAATATAACAGCTTAGCCATAAATTCTACTTTTACGAGGTTGCATTAGCATTAGATTTCACAGGTGTTTTTAATAAAGTGCTTGGTGAGTGTATATATTTCAGCATAACCTTATATTTGAGAAAAATTTACTGTTGAGTGTTGAATAATGTTTCAGGTGGTAGAGGGTATGGTGAAAGCTTTTACATTGGATCAGTTCTTGAAAATCTTGATGTTTAGAGAGATGGTATGCGTTATTTTTTGAAAGGCAACAGTAATAACTGTAATAGTGTGGACTGGTGCCTTTTCAAGCCCTTTGAGGAAAGGGAGGGCAGGATGAGCCAAGGTCGAGCAGAGCAAAGCAGCACTCAGCCAAGTCCGAAGCAGCCACAGGCTATATTTACCTGCCAGCCTAGGATTACACTGCATCTGAGACCAGAGCTACCCATCTATCTACACACCACTACTGTGTACTAACTGAGCACCTGCTCTGATACTGTATCTGATGTTGCCCCGGATCTGTACCTGCTCTGACTACACAGGAAGATTCCAGAATAGAAGCATGATGGCCGATATTTATCAGGCTGCTTTGAGGGCTTATCTAGGACTCTGTCACATATTTTGATCTGGAGATCAAAGTGATTTTAGATTAGCATGTCTTGTCAAACACCTTTGATAAATATCAGCAAAGTCATTTTGCTCTATTAATGTAAAACTTTGGTACTCGTTGTGACTAACTGAAATTCTGGTACATTAAAGGTGCAATATAGACATTCAACCTCACTAGATGTCAACAAACAACTATTTACGATGTAAAGATGTAGTGGAATAATGGTGTCCTGAGCAGAGAATGAAGTCACACTCCTTCTGTGTGTGTAACCTGAACCTCTCTGTTCTTTGTTCTGATAGCTTGTCTGGTCGTGCATGTCAGTGCACGTGAGCATTGTGAGTCCCTCCCTGTGCTCCCCATGTCTGTCTTCAACATGGCAGCCAGGTCACAAAGTTTCTCAAATTACAGCTAAACAGTACACTAAAATGTGTTTCTGAAAATAATTGAGGCGAGAAATAGGCAATGTAGTAACAGAATCTTGATCTACTGCATATTTGATAAGCCCTGCCTAGTTTGACAGTTTGATTTGAGTTTTGTGAGCAGAGTGTTCAGATGCTGCTCTCTTTTTTTCCTCTTTGTTGAGTAAACAATGTGTGTATATAGTGCTCTAATGCGACTTCTAATGGGGCTGAATGTCATATATTGCACCTTTTAATGATGTTTAGCATGCAGACTGGAAGAAAACAGTATTTATATGATAGAGAGAGTTTAAAAAAAAGAACCAATCCAAAGTCTTCAGGGCGGCCCTTCATATTTGGATTGGTGACATGCAGTTCGCTACAGAGGAGAATGAGGGGAGAGCATCATTTCCAGTAAGGTGTGTCTTTGACAAAATATAAGGGGTGTAGGTTTGTTAGTGGCCATTCACACCGCTGTTCAAGCAACTACCAAGTTCAGACTTCAGTAGGCAGAGATCTCTGATGTCTGGAACCACGGGACTATGTATATAATGTTTTTAAAATGTGTTGAAATCTATTATCTATTAATTCTTTTCATATTCTAGAAATATCAGCTTATGCACATATGAAAAGGTAGAAAAGTTGGTGGCAACTTTTCAGAGCCATGTCTATATGATAAGTCATTTAAACTCAAAGTTGGTCCTAAAATTTTATACAGTTATGTAAAACAAAATCTGCCAATCTTATTTCTAGTTCTAACAATAGTGTATCAAGGTATTCTAGAAATTCTGAAAATACATAAACCTCTTTATTTAGCCCCAGTCCGTGATCTTGCACCTTTTCCCTAGAAAAGTGGAAGATTAATTAACTGAGTAAAAATAGCTGCATTTTGGGAGCACCCTCATAGTTTAAGATGATGAACTGCAACATCCCCAGTCGTAGCCCGGCTGGGGACTTTTTCTCTCCCTAATGTTCTGTCATCTCGCATAAAAATCCCTCCCAAATACTTGAATACTGAGTAGTACAGTAATGGTTTGATTAAACTACAGTTGATCTTTAAAACAATTATGGTTTTAGGGAGTATTGAGCCTTTTAAGAATCTGTGCCCTGAGTTTGGCATTTCACTGAATCTATTATAGATGTATGTAACTTTAGTATTAACTTTATATACATTTTTTTTTAGTTTTTGCATTGTTTTGCAACACTAGCATCAGTTGCTGAATGTTGATTTGATCAGAGAGTCACTTACACGATGGCCCATTAGATAAACATGCAGTTGTTGAGATCCTCAAGAGTCACAGCTCATCTGACAGCCTGCACTTGTTAATCAGAGCATCCATCACCATTGTTAGCAAGGCCAACCAATGTGCAGCTCTGGTACGCAGAGGGTGGGGTAACAGTTATAAATCTTTTGGCAAAGTTTATTGTGACCCTGGGGTCAGGTGGCAGGCGGTCTGGCATGACTGATGTTACCAGGGTGATTACAGTGTGACACTGCACGTGGCAGGATGATGGAGGGATGAGGAGATGGACGAGGGCATGCTTTGGTTGGTGATAAGATGCTAGACACGAAATACTGGAAGAAAAATACCTTGTTGCTTGAGCTACACTCTCAAACTGCTTTGTGGTCCCAGATTTGTTTAAATGCTGACTTTAATTACAACTCGCACAGTCTTTGGTGAGACCTACTGTACATCAATAAGAAAACAGGACACATAATTTACACAATTGGCCTACATACAGTATATACCTAGTACTAATGATTCATTTGACTCATCACAGGTCATTAGCAAAGTCAGTATGAGCGAACGCTGTTAATTCCAAAGAATCATTAGAGGGAGAGTGAAAGTGATAGAGACTGGCACCATGCCACACACACTGATAGGCACGCAAAGTGCACACCCACACACACACTTAGAGCTAGAGCTGGGCATTATGTAATGGAATTAGTGCTCCTCAAGGTCTACATGGATCATGTGGCCTGCAGGAGCCCACTAATGCACTGAAGCAGCCGCTCTCAGGCACACCCTGACTCCATCACTTTCCTCTGCTGGCCTAAACAGATTTTACAGTGTGTGTGCTGGCTAATGGACACAGTGTGTGATCAAAAATCAAAGATTTTATGTAGAGGTGGTGCTATGACATGTATCTTTTAATTGGTTGTGGTTAAGATTTTAGGCATATTGAGGTGCAAGTATATAATATGTCACATCCAAACTGACTTGAATTTGATTTTACAGCTTGAACAAAGATTGATTTTTGAGTCTGATAGTAAAATATGCATGGACACACCCATTCAATGCAATAACATTTAATTTCTTTGAAGCTATGTAGTTCAGTTTGAGCTGAAACTGGCTCTTCATCTAACAGTATTTTCATTATTAAGTCGGATAATGAACCCAAGAACAGAAGAAAAGTTTAATTCTTTCAAAAACATAATTTTGGCTGAGTAGTCGGTCTTTGTAGGTGGAGAAACACACACACACACACACACACACATGCACACACAAACACACACACACAAAGACCCGATGACCTCTGACCTAAAGGCATAAGGATGTCAAGGAAACACAGGACAGAACTAAGAACCCAGCCTTCTCACCTTTTCAGATACAAACAGACTGCCCAACCTGCTGGATGGACTATATCCTCTCTCCTGCTAGCCAACTATCTCTTAAGTTGTAAATTTTAGGAGAAGCCATATTCTTTTCAGTCACTTCCCTCTATCTTATATAACCATGTTAACTTTCACTACGTTTTAGAACAATTAATTAGTTCTAAACTATGGAAATTACAATCCTCCTTCAAAATTTGTTAATTATAAGTCACACATTAATGCATTTGATTTATGTGATATTAACCAGTGTAAGTATATTATTTAAATATGGTTAGGAGGGAATAAAATAGGAATAAAATTATCTCCCTTTTATTTGAAGGTCAGTTTTTCTCACCACACAATGGAATTAATTAGTAATCAGTGCAGTCCTTCAAAAGAACACCAAGGATCCTTTTTCTCCCAAAACATGCCTCCTAGACTATAAAAACTTTTACAACTCATTGTCAGTCAGCTGTTGTTCCTCTTCTACTTTTTGGCTTTCTGATCACTGCTGCTTCTTCTGTTTTCTCTCGGCCCTGCAGCCGGGATGACCTGGCATTTTGGGCGTTGTTTTTACTCCTTGACTGAGTGCTGAGAGTTCTAGAAAGAGTCTAAACTAAGAAGCAAAAGACTGCAAAGATGCCTAAGCTACAAGCCAAGCCGCACCGTTTGCCATTTGAATATATATTATTTTGTCCTATTTTTATCGTGTAGTTAAACTTTTTGGAGACTTTTCGAAGGACTCTTCTGATTAGTTTAGAGCTCTATGCCTCCAACTCTGCCTCTCCGGAGTTCATTATTCAGAGTTTGTGACTTTCAGATTTAAGACTAATTGATTTGATTTAATTGTTTTTCTTCTTAATTAATTCATCAATGGAGATGGTGCCCCTATTAACTCTACAAGTGCATAACATTAATTTCCAAGTGTAGTGGTATTCCTACAATTGATTAATCTGCTGATTATGGTCTCGATTAATCATTTAGTCTAAAAAATGTCAGATAATAGTGAAAAATGCCTGTTATAATTTTCCACAGCCCAAGGTCACATCTTCAGGTGTTTTGTTTTATCCAACCAACAGTCCAAAACCCAAAAATGTTAATTTTACAATCATTTAAAACACACAAAAGCAGCAAATATTCACATTTGAGAAGCTTGGACCAGCAAATGTTTGGCATTTTTGCTTAAAGAATGACTAAAACGATTAATAATGATCAAAATAGTTGATGATTCATTTTCTCCCTACGTAGCAACTCTAGTTGAGACTGTGTCAGATGTGTTCATTCAGTTCACTTAAGGATTCCATTTTTAACCAGCATATTTCTAGTGACTTTAACTTATCAAATTTTAATCATGCTTCAACCCAAACCTAACCTTAACATTCTCTGCCTGTAGACATCATATTATAAGCTTTCCTAGGAAAGCAGTGAGTACTTTGCAAGGCTGAAATGTTTGAGGGAATGCCCAAAACATATATTATTAATTGTGGAATTCGATTGTTTGTTTGTGGAGTCACCCACGTAGCAGTAACCATGTTTTTTTTTATTGAAAAGTGAGGTATGACTGAAAAATTCTAAATTCTTGATGGACTAGAAGTGCCCTTTGTTGTATCACCTTTATTCCCCTCACTGAGGCATGCATAGGTGTGTGTGGTTTAATCGGTTGTGTGTGTGTGTGTGTGTGTGTGTGCTGTCCACTAACATAGATTGGTTATTGAGTGATGAGCTTAAAGAGAGAGGAGCCATTCCATCTCCCATCAAGCAGCAATCGCTGTGACACATCACACCCCTTCTCATCATGTAGAGACACACACACACACACACACATGCAAGCACATACACATCCAGATAAAAATAAATAGGGTTAAAAAGAGGCACTTATTGTAAACAGTATTGGTTTTCAGGTTGTGAAACTACTGAAAAGGACAGAATATAACATCAGCATTTCCCAAACAACCCTGCCAGTACCAGCTGCCATTCATTCACAGATATCACTTTGCACTCTGAGCTTGCATCAGCACTCATTGATGGCACCTGAGGCTGGGAACACGACAGCGAAGTGGAGACAGCTGGAAGCGAACTCAAACTGAGTGTTTCTCCTCAGTTGACTCTCAATTCTCGTCATTCCCTCGGCTACTTTTTGTATCTCTCACTATAATTCTTTTTTTTTTTTTCCATCCCCCGTAGGTATGATCCTGTGTTTGCAGCTATGACTATGCCCATGACATGTATGTAGCACAGAGATACCGATAGACAGTGGTGAATATTTCCCTGCACTATCCTACTCTGTTGTCTACTGTACAGAGGCATTGAGTTGGAAAATCCACACTGCACTTATATAAATACTTAATTGCTAATTCAATTTTAAACTCTAGATGGAAGAAGGGGAAAGTGCAACTGTTTGTTCTTCCACCATGCCCTTAGTGCTTTTCTCCATCAGCTATCTTTCTCTCTCTCTGCTTAACCAAGCTGCTCACATCTGTGTCTGTCTCTCTGCATCCTTCCATCTTTCTCTCCTCGCTTTTTCCTTCTCTCCCCTTCTACCATCTTTTCTTATTAACTTTCATTACTCTTCTTCCTGCCTATGTTTTTAGTTAGTGGTAAAAGCAAATGCTTGTGCAGTTTTTGTTGACATGTTTATGGCATCTCCAATGCTATATGTAAAAAATGTAGAAGGCGTGAAGTCATTTTCTTTACTCTCTTGATTAGTTTGACTCTAGAGGTGACTGTAGAAAAATGAAAAATGAAGGATTATTCATACTGTAATGTCCATTGTTCATCATTTAATCCCATTTAGATCCATTGATGTTTGGATTGAAGGACTAAGTCAGTCTTGTTATCTACTAATTCGCTCATTTTACTCTGCTAATTTAGCTGAAAGCTCCGGAAAATTTCCAAGGAGCTGACCTCATGCAAAGATTTTTCAGTATCTCCAAGGTCAATAATGAATCTTCAAGCTCAAGATGTAAATTTTCTTTCTTCAAAAATAATGTCTACAAAGAACAAGCCCAGATAAATCAGTATTTAATATACAAACTTAGTTGCTCAGTAGGTGCAGAGGCAGAGCAGCACAATAAAGAACCCTATGCCTATCCACTCTCTGTAGTCATCATCCCAAAAGCCTGTCAAATGTCTATATACCCAGGATTCAGAAAAGATTAGAAGGCTTTCTCTCTGGAATCTTCTACATGCTGCTGTCAGCCAAACTGACTTACTTCACATCAGCACCGGTGCCTACATCATTCAGGCACTGTAGTTTCAGTACCAGAGCTAACAAATGTGTTAGCCCAGCCAACTCACCCACAGAGAGCCACTGTAAAATCAAAAGGTGGGAAATTAATATATACAGATTTTGCCCTCATTCTAGATTCTAAAAATCATAGGAAAAGTTACACATCATCAAGCATTTGACTCTTCAAAAGTTTGCAAATGTGTATGTGACTCTAACTCAGGATTTATTTTCAAATATGGGCAGCATTAGAGCATGACCAGCATCTCCTTCTACAAATGTGTGTGTGTGTTTACATGTCTGTCCGTGCATGCGGCTGGCCGCTGTGCTGTTATTGACTGGATGTGTTACAAATGCACCACACCATGGCAAATTTTAATTTACTGCTTGGTGTGCAGATTCGGCCTCATTAACTAACATGGAGATTTTTCTCACCGGAAAACACTCTGTTGCACACTGTTTGCCCTTTTCTCCCCCTCCCCTATCCTTCCACTCCCCTGCCTCCATCCATCCATCCCTCCATCCACTACTGATCCCTTTGTCTAATGGCGTGATAATATTGACCACAGCTCATCGATCCAGCATTGATACTTGTTATGTGACAAACTAAAAGCGTGCGACAGTAGACAGGGAATAGGTTAAACACATTAAAACACTACACAACATGCAGACAAATAGATCAGAGTAAATCTATTTATTTTTTCCTTCCCTGTTTGTCAGTGATGTGATCTATCAGCAGTAGAAGCAGAATGTGTCTCTTCTCTATTACGGCAACTCCAGCAAACAAATCATCCATAGGACAACCATCCATTACCAGCCTAAACACAGAGTTAGATGCTGAGTGCAATAATAAATGCAACAGTGTTTTACCAGAACAGCCTGTGAGTCATAAAATATGATTTTCTTGCATTTAGATGATATAGCGTTAACAGGAACACAGGAACAGATGGAAATGTAATATTGCTCTGAAAGCAGAGAGTGGAGAATGTTAACATGATTTCAACCCTTCAGCTGTTTTCTAAAATAATTTCCTAACAAAAGAACAAAACAGGAAAAAAAGGATAATACACAGTTTTGTGTCCTCCCTGGAGAAATGTCTTTGGCTTAGCATCCATTGCTCTGTTTTGTTTACTTCCTGTTAGCTTCTGTTAGTAAAATCACAAGTGCACGGAGAAGAGCCGGTGACTAAAACTACTGAAAGTCATTCACAGCAGCTCTACTAAAAAAAGTTAAAAATTAAAAAAAAAAAAAAAAATAGAACTAAAATAACCAAAGTAAAAAAAAAACTGTGGGACAGTAGCATGATGATGCAGATGGTGACAGTCTGAAGTCAGGGTTAGTGGCTGACTACATCACTGAGGATCACACTTGTGTTTTCTTTGAAGGACACGTGCGTCACTTCAACGCCTGATTTGATTGATTGGTTGGGTTGGTTGGTTGATTGATCGCATGTATGTCTTGAATTCCTACGCCCACCCCACCCCACCCTACACCCCCTTCAAACACACACACACTCTTGAGGTTTTCACACCGTTGACTCACACGAACACAGACAAGCTAAAATATTTGTGGAGCGTGGCCTGATTGTAACGAAGCAGAGAGACTGACTCAGCTGTTTTAAGGCAGTGTGACCGACTGACAGGGTGACAGGGTGTGTGCTGCTGGCTCTGCACCAGTAGTCCCGCGGGGAAGGCCAAGGTGACAGGAAAAACACCCAGACACACAGCTTCTCAAATATGCACATAGCATACATATTAAACCCTCCCCCTTAATCCTTTAGCTTAACAGGCTGAGGCTTCTCCTCCTTCATCACAATTCAAGAGACCGAGCTCAGCGAACCTGAAAAAAAGTGATTGATTACACTATAATTTGCATCAGCCACTAGGAATAGAGAGAGAACAGCCCTTGCCATTTTAAACACGGCACATACTCTTTATCCCAGTTTACAAATCTGTCTCTGGTCGCTGTATATTTGAATCTAGTAATAAGTGCACACCCTCTGCATAAAAGAGATGAAATGTCTCTCATTTTTTGAAATAATAAATGAGGTCAGGTGCAGGCATTTGAGCTAGTAATGACCCAGTAAGATAGGCCGTCTTTTCTCTCTCTTGCTACATATTCAGGTACACGAGATATTACTTCTGATATTTTTGCTGTATAGAGTATGTGTTTCAAAACTATCTTTCAGGTTAGATATCTGGCACAACTGATTCCTACAGTACCAATGTGTTAACCAGGTGTTTTCCCTCATGGTTATAAAATGGTTTCAGGGGCCATTTCACTCTGACATGAAATATTAATCAGAAAATGAATACTTAATATATAGATGATCCTCATTGCCAGGTAGTTGTGTGATATGAAAAGTGTGCAAAACGAAAAGTCTATAGTTTTAAAGGTGTGATAGTGTTCAGTCTTGCAGAAAAAAAAGACTTAACACTATCATGAATGAAGCTTTCAAAATGTTTTGTATTTAAGAAATGTGTTGTATTTCCTGTGCAAGTCTGGTTAAGCTTTATGTGGATATTTTTGGCATGCCGGTATATAGCTGTTTGTATGAATATCACATGTTTGATACACAGGACAGACAACAAGCATCAGCAACTGGTGAACGATGAGGAATGATTGATGGCGCTCTGAACGAAATGCAGCTTTTCGCAAATGCAGTGTGTCAGCTTGTCTGGCCTATATTTTTAGCTCTCCCTGATGCATAAGGTTTATTATAGCATGAGCTTTTAGAAAGGGCTCAGTGACTTCTCATTGTGACATCATGTGACAGTTCGTGTGTTCTTGGATGAAGCTTGATAATGTATGTGAACTTCATGAACTTATTTGTCTGATTTTTGAGAGTTATTACTTGACAGCAGTGCAGTTTATGGTTCGAGGATCGATGCCATGATGTCTTGTTGACTTGTCTTGAGAGATGGATTAATGCAGGCATTTTGGTTTGATTCAATGCTCTCACGTCGTATGAGCAACTATGTTTGTGTCACTGTGATCATCATAATGTCTGTTTTGGCTCACAGCCCTTTTTCAATATGTTAATAAGTTTAGATCAGGATTTATGTAGTATTCCATTTTTTTCTCATTTTCTCTCTCTCTGTATCTCTCTCTATGACTCATTTCTCTAATCTTGACTTTAAGGGAAAATGTGCTGTATTTGGCTTGCCTCTCGGGACTTGCTGGAGCTTTAAATTGACAGGCCATGTGTTAACCCCTACTGGACATCAGGACTGACCCTGGTATCAGGAGTTTGTGCCGTTGATGAATGGCTCCTCGTGGGCTAAAACGCCCCTTGTGAACCTGTGCAGAGTGCTGAATCATAAGGAGTTGGCTCTATCGACCGGCCTCAGGGAGTGGTCACCATCCCGAGAAAGAAATCCATCTGACTAGTGATGGCACTTTCTGGCTGAGGATAATACAGCACCATTATTCTCTTACAGTGGCATGTGAGGATGGTTTGCTGTTTTTGTTCTTCTAGTTTTAGAAGTGGTCTTTGTGTCTCTTAATACATAAATGCCAGATTTAATAACTTGTTTTAAACAGAATGGAAAGGGGATATGACGAAGATGCAAGCTCACTGCATTAAGGAGACCAAGTCAGAGCTTGACACTGTTATTGTTAATGCTATTGCTGTATCATTGTTATTCTTAGAAGCAGTAGTGCTCCTAATAGTGGTAGCTGTGAGCTCACAATAACAGCTGGATGTAGCTGTGCCCCCCTGCGATCTTGTCTTCTAGTTCATCTTGCCTTTGTCCTCTATGACTTTTCCTCCTTCATCCTCCCATCAGCCCCTCTGCACCCCCTTCCCTCTCTCAACATGTCGCTTAGTGGTATGACTCAACACCCACTGTGTGATTAGTGACGACCTGCTGTCACTAACACTGGCACGCATACTAGGCTGGGCTCACTGTGCACGTGTCAGCAGATACTGCTGCCTCATATATTGCTTAGGCACACATTCTCAGAAAACACATTGGCATTTCATATTTCTAGAGATATTAATAGTTCATGTTATCAGTGATTAAAGATCTTACAGCAATCATCTTAATGAGTGGAGATGTAATGGAGGAAGGTAACATCTCTATTCTTACTGTTTCTTCCTCTTCAACTCTTTCTTTCATACAGTATGTTATCCAGTCCTGTGAGGCTCACAAGATTTTCCGATTTTTGGATTTTGTAGAGCTGCTAACTAGGGTGTGCCCAAATAAGATATGTTATTTGGCAAAGTATAAATAGTGGGTTTTTTTTGTTTCATACAAATATTTAAAAAATATCTCAGTCTCTCTCCTGTGCTCCGCTGTAATGTTTATCAGCAGGTCTCCACGAGGGGAGTCACATCCACCTGCTACATGACACACATTTCCTAATTTGGACATCACTCCTGGAGTTAGGGGTGTTCCCTAAAGATAAAGCAGAGCTACTGACACATGTGAAGTGCTCTCAAGGGACTCTCCATAACCTGTTGTTCCTCTTCTCCTTTCTGCAAAGTTAAGTTGTACAAAAAAAGGCAATAAATTAAAAGTGCAAAGCAATAATTGTCTTTGAAGTTCTTCCCTACACGTTACATGGTGTGCTGTCTCTATGTTATCGGTGTATAAATAGGTAGAGGTCTGTCTGCAAGGATGCAATGAATAAAGTTTCAGTAGTCGGAGCAGTTGTCTGTGAACTGGGAGATTCCATTTCGAGACCCGTTGTGGGGACCTCCTTCATAAGGTAGTTTAATCAGGAATACTTATTGTAACACTTTAATTTTCTAAAATTAAAAGTGTGATAAAAACAAAAAACAGGATTTTTAAGCCTCTTTACACTTTTATTCAAATACAAATATTTTTTCTGCCTCAACAAATTCATTTACAAGTACAAATCAAGCATCTAATCTGCCAATTATTTTGATTAATCTTGATTAATTGATTAACCTTTGAGCCTATAAAATGTGAAAAAATGCACTGTACAATATCTGTGAGCCCACAGTGATGTCTTCAGTTTGCTTGTTTTGTCTAACCAACAGTCCAAAACCAGAAGAAGTTTACTGTTGTATAAGCAGCCAATTTGAAAAGCTAAAATCAGTGAATGTTTGGCATTTTTGCTTTGAAAATAATTGAAACAATTAAACAGTCGTGGATTAATTCTTTGTTGGTTTGGGGTTTGTGGTTCATCACTCCGTCCTTGTTGTGTATCTGTCCTTCAAATTGTTTGAGAAGCCAAATGAAGGATATTGAAGGGATTTCTCATCATTGTTGCAAAGTCTTCCAGGAAATTAGATATTAGTGCTGAGTGCAGTTTACATATGAGAATCTATTAGTTTACATTTGTGGTGGAAGAAAAACATTGATGTATGAGTGGAATGAAAGAAGTCATGGCTTATAAACTGGACTCCTTTTGACCACTCTTGGTGGTGGACCAATGACCTGATTTGCGTGTTTTGTATTCATCTCATACTGTGAGCTGTGAGCTGGCACATCCATTCTTGGGTGTGCTGGAGTCTTTACATCCTGCAATGAGGAGCATATGTCATCCTCTGCGACCGCCTGTTGGCAGCAGGGCTGAAGATGATGCAGCATGTTCCAGTGTGTATCCACGCTGACATGTCTGCACATGAATTGAGCCCACAAATACATGTTTATTCAATGTGTAAATCTGTGCATATGGATTTTCGGGATGCATATACATTCACAGGTTAAGACTATGCGTATTTGTCCTGTGCCTGTCAGCGCGCCTGTGTGAGTGTCATCACCAGGGCCCTCTACTGTCCTGATTCATGACAGGGCTGATTTGATAGTCAGTCAGTCAACGTCAGGATAAAGCAGCAGCTCCGGCCCCCCACACCGAACCCCCTACGCCTCTCAGCCCATCTATCTCTCTCTCCCAAGCCGCGACCACAGATGCTCTGACATCTAACATCCAGCTCTGCCTTCAACTACTGAGTCATACTGCAGTGACCTTATAGCAACTTCCATGTAGAGTTGTGTGGTTAATTTACAAGCCAGTATCCAATCCAATTCTGGTTTAGTTTGTCATATTGATGCTTTATTTGTTTATGACAAATATCTTTTTAAATCCCCTTTTTTGCACAATTCTATTCCTTTCTTTTCTCTGAGATATTTGTTTTTCTGTATCAAATGCTCTATTTTATTGTATGAACAATACTCAGACTGTACTATTCAGCTTCTTTTTTCAATAATGTAGTGCCAAATTTTCTGTTATAGCCTTTTATTATTACTCATGATTTATTAGCATATCAGTTAAAATGTGAGGGCATCAATCAAATATTCTAAAAATGTTCAAAGCCCCTATTTTCCTGTTGTGCTGTCTCATTTGTAATCTTTTTTATTTTCCAGACTTCATGTATTTTATCAGTCAATAATTTTGTTTTTAAATATCATTCAGTAATCAGAAACAAGCCTTTATGAAGAAAGAAAGTTTCCTTAATAATGTGTGTTCATTGACATATGCTTTACATACTCATATAAGTATACAGATATTTATGAATCAATTACGCTGAGTGTTGTGTCGCAGCAATGTGGCAAAGAAACAGAGAGCATCATGTTCTCTTTTCATTTCGATGGCATTCGAAATGTAGGTAGCAATCTCTACAGGAACATGCTTTGGATGCATGCAGGTAAATAGGCTGTGTGAGAAGCAAAAGAGATGGAGCGCATTAGCCAAAATGTTGCATGGACCTAAAACACTAACAAAAAGTATTGATGTTTGTGTATCGTGTAGAGAAATGTTCGACTCTCGCAATAAAAGGAACAAATTGCTTTCAAAGCTCAGATTACACAATTGGCTTTGAAAAATTAGAGGAGTTGGCATCTCAAGTTGCTAATCGGACTGTAAACAATGACCAGCACACAGAAGAGGATGTCTTGGCCCGGATATCTGGTGAAGCCAGCTGCTACACTGGAAACCCCAAAACACTGGCCATTGCCCCCAAGAGATTAAATCTTCATCAGACGATAGCTGATGGGTTCTGAGATTGTTCGCACAGTAATGCAAGGACATAAATAATGAACACTGTATGAAAAATTAAATACTGAACTCTTTGTAAACTACGCTTTGTAAACGTCATGACCGGAAGGTTATATGCATATCTGTGTTACTGTGCTATACACATTTTGCCTCGAATCTATTTAAATAACACAATTCAATACAATAAGATGATCTGTAATAGAAGTTTTTATAGGTATAAAACTAGAAAATAGAATAAGATAAAGGATTTTTATATGCAGTAAAAGTATGCCTGTGAATATGTGTGCTTAAAATTTTGCAAGCCTACAGTAAAATATCCTCGGACTGTATGCACCAAAGCCCGGGGGCGATGGCAGCGACCTCACTCTTGGCCTTAGATCACCTCGAAATGAACAGATGACAGATGGGTGGGGGTGGATGGAGTGATAAACTGACAGCGCTGAAAGGAGGAGTGTTACAACAGTGCGTCATCTACTGGGACAGCAACACAGAGAAGCTTTTGTTTCCTGTGTGTGTGTGTGAATTAGTGCGCATCTGCTGTGTGTCTTCACTGCGAGAGAAGTATCTGTTTTGGGGTGAGCTTTTCATCATGATTTTATTCATGGCCTCATTCCTAAATTCCCATCTGAACAGTCAAAACTGATACACACTGATAGATCGATGAATGGATGGACAGACTCCAAAATATGCTCCTTAATATTTTATCAGATGGTAATAAAATAATTTATAGACTTTAAACAGCTGTAGCTGAGAGGTATAGTGATTATGCAACCCCACACATTCAGCTCCTTTTATCACTGACCTTGTTTCATCGCCTTTGAGCAAGACACTGCATCCCCACCAGCCCCAGAGGTGCCTCTCTGCAGCTGACTGTAACCTCTGACCTCTCCCTGTGGCAGGAAAAGAAAATCTCCCAGTGGGGGATTCATTTCTCTTAAGATATCTATCTCTCTCATCACACACACATATAGCTTGTTCAACATGTGACTTCTCTCACAGCTCTCTTTCACCCCTCCTCTTTCCATCTTTCTCACTTGCACTTGACCTCTACTTCTCTATATCACTATAAAAAGTCATGTAAGCACTAATGCATTCATTGCTGCTTCAGTCTTCCATCCATACTCAGCCACTGTTTTCAACTGCCACGCACAGATCTTTGGTCTTCAAGTTTCTCACATATCTTACCTGGCCTTCTTCTCTTCTTCTGTTCCCCTCTCAGCTCCTCCTTCCCTTTCACTGAGTGAGAGGGGGGGGCCCTCTCACTCATTCATTCCCTCATTACCCCTTTATGTCCTTTACCCCTTCCTTTATTTGGTTTCACACTATAAGAACCCCCCCAACACCCTCTCTTCTGTATGTCCTTCCTGTCTGCCTCTTTTTCTTTCCTATCCATCATTCATGCTCCTCCCTCTGCTGACTGCTCCCTCCTCTCATGGTGATTGTATATTGGCCTTATGGGAGGTAGTGCAGTCACTGGCCATGTGCAGCTGAGTGCTTTACATTAGTTATGCATCCATGACTTTCAGACATAGTGGCTCCGAGCTTCTATGTGTCTCTCCTTCTTCCTTTTTTACCTGTACATTTTCAGTTTTTTGTGTGTTAGGATGGCCATGTATAATTGTTCTCACCAGAAAACCTGCTTCAAAGAAAAGAAGTAAGAAACAATAGTGAATCTTTGGAGATTTCCAAATGTGGCTTTAGAAAGATGTTAAACCTGCTTCCTTGTGCCACTGAACATTTAAGGCCAGTGACGTCAAGTGCCAGGTGATCAGGTGCATCTAAAATCAGCTTCTACATTAGGGAGTGGTACTTGTTTTATAGCACCTGCCTCTCAAAGCTGATTGGGCAATCACAGAAGTTTGCTACGAGCAAAGTTAATGTTGCTTTGGCCGATCAGTCTCAAGTAGTATATTGCTTCAGAGAAAGATTCTAAGAAGTTATTCACAAGCACCTGAAAAATAATCCTCTATCTACAAATGTTCTAGATTATATGCTGTAGTTCATATAAATGTACTTCTTCAACAAAGGCTGATGCAGCAGCGCTTTTAGTAAATTAATTTGGCATAGTACAGCAAGCTTTTTGTATTTTTAAAAACAAGATCATCAATCTCACACCATAAAAGCATGTTTTTGCATTCAGTTGTCTGTTTTTATAGCAGACATCTTGGCTTGTCTTACCAGGAAAAGCACAGATGTAATGATTGATCACAATAAGAGTACATTCAGTTCCAGGACTCTGGTATTGTGGATGCTGCATCACTGGACAACTGAGCCATTGTCAAAGTTAGTAGAAGAGTCTGCTGTCTTCTTGAGGATATCACTATTAATCACAATTTGTAACATGAAATTTTTATTTTCAGTTACAATTTTGGCTTCCAATGATGATAAAAACAAGATATTTTTATCAAGATAAAAAGATTATTGTGTTTCGCAATGATGTTCTCGTTTTGTCTTGTGTTATAAAAAATCCAAGCGCACCCCTTTTCTTCACAGCGGTGCACTTTCACCCTCCCTAAAAGCCCAAACTCTCTCTCACTGGGAATCTACATAGTAAACGAGACATGAGCGGTGGTGTAAGCGCACTCTATCCATTCAATCCAAGCCGGCTCTGACCTGCGTTCCGTGTCTCTGTCCACGGAAGCAGCCGTCTGTCAGCAGCATTTCCTGGGGAGCTATCAGTTCTGTGACAAAACATTTTCTATGTGAATTGGCCTCTCTCTCTCTCTCTCCAGTTCGCCAGCCGTCGCCCACCATTCAACGGGTGCTGGAGACGCAAGACACGTCATGTGCTCACACAGACAGCTGCTCTGATGAACCCCCCCCCCCATCCTGTGCATGAGCACTAATGCCCCCTGTTGCTGATTGGCTGGAATAGTGTTGTGTGGCTCACTCTCTGCCACTATGTTCATATGCCCGTTTACAGAGCCAGGGCTGTGTAGGGACAGCAGATTGTTTTTTCAGCACACACACAGATGGGACAGCTAGTGAACCGTGACGAGATATAAAAAGTGTATTGGATTAAAATCGCTAACTCTACCTTTTTAGACCTCTAATGTGAACATAGACCTATTCTCCAACACTGGACTTTGATAAATAGTAAAACTCTTTACTACTAGATTATGGCCTTTTGCTCCAATTGCCCTGATTCAGGTCCTTTGAGATACAATGACCAACACCTTATAATCATCTACTAAACCCTTAACAATTAAAATATAAAAAATAAGATTTATTATAATTGAGTCACTCAAAGCCCAGTTTCTATAAGTCACTGAAATAATCACTGAATTCCTAAACGGCACTTTCTGTGTGTTATTAAAATGCTTTTTCAGATATCAGTTGTGCTGGCTGGGAACTTGACTTTTGATCAGATACTGAGACGGGGCAGGGTGCCCAGAATGTCAGCACAGAGTGATGACGTCAGGAGCAAGACTCTGAGGTTTAGCTCTACCCAGCATGCTTTGCTAGTAGCATTTCTGCAGTACTCATAAATATTGAAAGGTTATGAAAAGAGAGAGAAAGAGAGAGAGAGAGAGAGAGAGAGAGAGAGAGAGAGAGGAGGCAGGCTGAGGGTGAGAACGATTGGGAGAGGTTGCACAAAGCTGCTAGAGATGAGAGGGTGACGGAGAGAGAGAGAGAGAGAGAGAGAGAAAGAGGGAGGTTGAAGGAGTAATGACAAGGAATAAGTATGATGTGTAGCTGAGCAAATGACAAAGTGCTTCTGAATTCAGGAGTTCAGGGCAGCCTCGCCCTGTGTCACATTTCTTTATGTCGCTCGCTATCTCTCTCTCCCTCTCTCTCTCGTGCCTTCGCTTCTTTGCTGTGCTGTAGGGTGAAATGCTTAAAGGAGAAAATTGAGAGAAATTGTTAAAGAGGAGGCACAACCAAAAGCAGAAGGGCAAGTAAAAAAAAAGGAAAATGTCCACACCTAAGTCAACTGGTAAAATCTTTGAAAGGCAATGAGAATGTTGAGTAAAAACACAAAAAATTTGCCTTTCTTTCTGTGTGTGTGTGTGTGTGCAGCACGTCTGGGGGGATTATTCTCAAGAGATAGTAGATTATAAAGATAGGATTTAGACTGAGAAAGTTAAAACGGAGAATAATAAATTATGTAGCTTAGAGGAGGATGTAACAGTGTTTCTTTTTAGGCTGATTCACAGCTAAACCAGAAGAGGTGAGGATTGTCTGAAAATACCTACTTCAATTTCCATTTTAGTCGTCCTAATTTGGCAAGTTTTGTAACACATTTCTTGACGGAATGAAAACACACCTCCTAATGAATGCCGTTGTGTGTCCCTCATGTAGGGCAATTAGAAATTTCTTAAGCGTTTGGAATCAATATTGACAGCAAAACTCCAGGTGCCAGTAGGTGTCATATTTTTATGTCACCCTGAATGCCTTCACCATGCAGAAAGCGACTGGTGCAATATTAATCATGTGCACATGCACAATGTGTGCATGAAGTAGGTGTGACAGTACCAGTTGCCACCTTCTTTCTCTCACTATTTCTTTGTGTGTGTTCTTGTGTGTTATGCATTATGTGTGTGTGTGTTGGTTGCATTGTCTTGGCAGAATCTAAACTGACATATTATAAGGAAAAGCATGCTTTGATTGTAATGGGTTGCAGAAGCAGTGGCCTGACAGAGGCTATAAATATTTCAGATGCTCTGTTTTAGCACAAGGATAGAGAAGACAACAGGAAGATCCTCTTTTTGATGTGTCTCATCATTGTTTCACAAGGAAAGAAGGAATTTGGTGCACTGCAAAATATATTCATTTCAACAAATCATTTTAATCTTTTATTCAGTCAGTCTTCAACTCTTGTTTTTATCTTTAAGATAAAGAGCAGCAGAGCTTGAGAGGAGCAGCCTTTTGCAGAAGCTGGTTGCACAAGCATATGTTAGACTGGTCTGCTGGGTTAGTGAGAGGACCTTGTTAGTTCTGCTCTTAGACTATTCTACTCCCAGCATGTTTGTCATAACAATTATATGTCACACATGAGGAATGAACTCAGCGAGAGAGGAAATAACACGCTACAATAAAAAAAGATATGAACATTAGCTGTTAGCAATAGCTTGCATACAGATGCAGTACCTACTGCATATATGTACCTACAGTCACTGCTGTTTAGACTGGTGCGCACTCACCACAGTCTGTTTTATATCTGGATTGTCTCTCTCACTAGACTGATCTGCGCGGTTGATTAACTTCCATGCAACCTCATATGACATCTCATTGTGTGTTAGACCTAAGTCATAGACAAACAGTCTTTCTTTGTGCAATCTGGAGAGCCTTGATACCGAGACAGTTGGATTAAACACTGAAACAGTAGAGCAGTTCATTTCAGTTCAACATGTTTAAATGACTGAATTAGATTTATTGAGTGTTGCTTTTTTTGTTTTTTGCCAGTCATTTTTCCTGCACGTGCAACTGCACGTGTATTTCTACCTACATTTAGATGCACTCCACATGACTTGAACTTGTGTCTATTGTACGAGTATGTGTACAGACTTGTACTTACTGTAGGATTGGAGCACCATCTCACTCTCACACACTCCGGCCATCCATCCATCAATATTGGATCAACTCCCACTCTGTACAGCCTGCAGGACTCTATTGATTTTTCATTCTCAGGGCTATGACTTCATTTTGCCAGGCATAGACGTGCTCTTGACTTGATCACCACTTCACTGAATGCAAATGAACAATTACAGCACCTCATTCATGAATTGATGCTGCTAATGTAATTTGCGTGTTGCATCTAACACTCGGTTTAGACACTTATCTTGAAAGTGTTATAAGACTGGGAGTTTAATGTAGCTAATAGCAGCGATGACAATGTCAAATTTGCCTGCCACTTAAAAAGACAGCAAAACCTTCATTAGTTATTTACAACATTGTTGCAACAATACATAACAAACAGGATCATTTATTAACTAAATTCAGCTGTCAAATGCTTCTTCCTTTCATTCATTTATCAGCTTGTCTGTCATGTGTATCATCTTAGATACCAATTATCAAATGTGAATGAAACTTTGGAAAATCACATGATTGAGTATTTAGCCCCGGGGGTTAAACTAGTGCATATTGTTTATTTGTCCATGTATCATCTCTCAGATGCTACTGAGCCTCTGATGAAAGTTATGAAAGTGATCTGTCATACAAGTGCGCTCCAGCCTTTTTCCAACGTTAACACCGATTGACCCTTGAAGTGTTCTGCAATCACAGGTGAGAATGAGGTGACTTATATCATACTGACTGGAGTGGGACTCATTTGAGGAGTACGACATCCTCACAGTTCTCATCAGAACTGAGGGTCTCGGGATAAACTACAGATAGTGTCGCTTCTAGTCTAGTTCAGATGCTTCATTCTGATTACACTGATGAAACAGTGTTTTTCATTAAATCTGCAGGTCTTCCTGCCAAGGTAATATTTTACAGGAAGGTCGAAGTTGAGGGAATTGGGGAATGGGCTTGAAGAACTGGAAGCGAGAAAGAAGAAACGGTGGCAGTAATATTAGAAGTGATAAATTAGGTGATTATGTTGTTTTTATGTGTCTCTGCATTGACTCTGCCAGGTATAATGGTTCCTTTCTGTGTGTGTGTGTGTGTCTGGTGAGAACATTGTTAACACTTCCAGAGTTTAGGGTTGATGTCCCACTAGAAGATCCTACAATAAAAATATAAGCTCCTGGTGCTGAAAGATGCTTTGGAAAAACATCCAGATGCCATTTTAATGTTTTGTAATGTCTGTATTCTTACTGACGCACCTAAATTAACGCACACTCATACACCTGTATCTGTTTTTGCCTTTTTATTCTGTATTCATACTTGATTGTGATTGTGACAGAAACTTGGCAGCAGGGGCCTGCGAGGCTTCTACTAGTCTGTCCCCTGCTGTCAAAATCTGCAAATCATGTGTATTGTAGCTTTGTGTGTAAATCTACCCTCTACTGTGGGTCTCTGCATTGTTAGATTTTCCGTATATCTTATGTGTGTGTGTGTGTGTGTGTGTGTGTGTGTGTGTGTGTGTGTGTGTAATATATCCATCCTTTGAGGTAGAAGTGGGTCTTTGTTTAAACCCATGAGGGTTCATTACTGTGATCCATCTCCCTCCCTGTTGGTGCCAACACTAACATACTGTGGCGTCTTTGCAGCTATTTTTAGTGCAGGTTTTGCTTGCATGTGTGTGTGCATGTGTGTGTTTTGTAGGTAATTTGTCTTCATATACATTTTTTTTCATCGTTATGTGAAAGAGTTTCTTGTTTATGTTCACAGTGACAAACACGTTTTCCCGTCCACGTTTGTCCACCAATATTCATCATAACAGACCCAAAATATGCAGTTTCATTTCAAGCACTTCATGACACAATCATTAGAGGTTTTAATCTTTTCATTGATTGTCCATCTATCTGTAGAGATGGATCGGTGTCTGACAAAAAAGATTTCTTTGTTTTTCTCCCTCCCTTCCTGTTTGTCCATTTAATGATGGTGGACAATGAAAAAGTATGTACAGTTTGGTATGTGCCCATTTTGTAGTGGTAAAGATTATTGTTACTTTAGAAACAGACACTCAGGAATAGGTTTAGTAGTTACAGGTTTAAGTTCAGAGTCCTCTAATATTATAGGCTAAATATATGTATATCTATTTATACTACAATGTGGTTCATCATGTTTAATGTGTATTTTCCTCATTGTGTGGAGTTATTCAGGTGTAGTAGAAGCTATTGTTAGCGGCACAATAGTAGCAGTACTGTATGTGTAGTATAAAAGTAGTAGGTATTCTACAAGCACCTACCAAGTAACCGTGCGAAGGAGATGAGATGCATGTTGAACTGTGAGAGGTCTCAACTCAGTGACACGAGGACTCATTTCCAAATCTGAAGTGACAGGAGCTGTCACTACAATAAGTACATGTATCCAATGTTCTGCCAATGATTTCTGTCAGAGAAGACCCACAGTACAGAAAATTATCAAATGCTTCTAGGACAGAGAGTTTATGATGTTCAGAGATTGAAAGTGTATATTTCTCCCACCTAAAATCATGACGTAATACGTGATTTCCTTCTATTCTGTTCTGCTGTGTGTAGTTTGGCCTCAGTGTTAATATGTGAAGTATCTGCCTCTTCTTGCTTTTGTCATGTCTATAAGTTTAAAAAGCGATCTATTTTTGGCTCAGCATAAAATATGCAAGTCTGTGTTTCACTGTGAGAATATTAAATCGGATCATTTATATTATTTGTGTGGTTCAGACACACCAGCGCAGATGTGAAATTATAACATTACTCATTTGTTTTTTGAATCATTGATGGTCTTCCAAGTCTGATAAATGTACAGAAATTGCTGCATGTCATGTGACCTACATTCAACATACTCCCTCCATATGTGACAACATCTGTGGCTTAAAAATGCAAAAGCAGCTACCACATGTAGACTGAAATATATATATATCATCACATTTATCAAATGAAGTAAGGAAGTAATAAGAAAGGAAGTAAAGAAGGAAGGGAGGAAAATTTTAACTAAAAAAGGAAGAAAGGAAGGAAGTAAAGAGGAAGTAATATTTTACATCAACTGAAATCAAAAAATAATCATTGATAGTATATCAGCTGATCATTGTGTGTGTATGTGTGTGTGATTTTATGTATGTAAGTCTAAAAAATGTTGCTACACATCTGTAACTCCAGTACAGAATAAACATTGATTACTCAAAATCAGGGTTAACGCTAAAGGAAGTCTGAATCAGTATATGTCATGTTGCCTCATTTAAACTAGTGTTGCTTTTTCTTTTTTCTGTTTGTATGTCTGCCATTAACTGTCTGGTCTTGTCTTGGTCTTGTCTTGTCTTGGCCGGTGTGTGTTCGTCTTCTAGGCTCATGTGATTCAGCGCTGACTTGTCCATCAGGTCAGTATTGTGGCCTCTGAGAGGTTGGCCGAAGCCTGAGGATTGTGGCTCTTAAATAACAGTTAATATGATGTTTGTATACATCATCATTCTTAAATATTTCAGTTGTGATGGGTTAAAATTAAAAAAATAAAAAACTTTGTGCAACAAAAATAATCTGTTAGAATGACGTCTTTTTTTTCTTTTTTTTGCATTGTGTTGTTAGTTGTGTGTTGCTGTTGCTTCTTTTCATGTATCTGTGGTCACAGTGTTCAGGAAAACTGCTGTGTCGTCGTCGTGGCAAGTTTCTAGTCACGCTCATTCGTGCTTTGTCAGTTCTGCTGTGTGTCTCTTGACTTTTCTCTCGTCTCTGTGTCGTAGTTCAGACTGGTGGGATGTGCTGTTGGATGCAAGTCACAATTAAGCTTTACCTGACCTTAATCATTTTTCGTACATGACCGCTTTTCATATGAGAAGATCACTAAAAATGCTGCATATGAAAGAAGTCTTCCACAAATTGCAGCTTCTGGCCGACAAAACCTCTTCTCTTCCTAATTTTAACCATGACAGGCTTGACTGCTTGGTTTTAAAATTGAAAGTCAAGCAAAAGTTTTACACCTTCTGACATTATCAAACTTTTAAAAACTGTTAAGTCCTTCATCTTGAATAAAAAAAATATGAAGTGTGAAGCTGAGATTAACATTTGTCCTTTATGAGAATGTAAAATCTGAAAACCTCTGCACAGTATCAGCTCATATCGGCTCAATGGTTGTGAATCAGCTTTATAATCAATCAGTCACCTGAGGGAGTACATTACATTGAATAGTATGTGACACACTCTTCATGTCCCCACATACACAGTAGACCACTTGTGTTTTGTTCAAGGTATTCCCTCTGGAAGGATCTTGTATTATTGCATGATGTTATTGATTTAGTATTGAACTGTTTGAGTATAGTTAAAAAGAGCATATCAAGATTCAACTGTACGCAGTCCTTCAATTGGACTATTATTACTGATTTCCTGAATTAGAGTGATATGTAACAAAGATTTATTTTAACAATCCCTTTTAATACATCGAGTAATATGATCCAATTTCTTATAAGGCGACTGCGAAAAGCAGGAAATAAACAATCAACAAATTAAGTGAAAAGAATGATGAGAAAAACATCTAAACAGGAAGGAATTTAAAATACATGTGTTGTAAAAGTAAAAACAGGTACTTCATTAACCAACTGAAACAACAACAACAAAAAAACAAAACACAAACAGTGGAAGGAATAAATAAATGTGGGGGAAAAAGTGGAATGTATGAGCCTGAGAAAGAAGGGAAATGGCAGACATGGGAGAGGCAGCAGGACAAGGAAAATCAGATTTAGGTACAGGCCGGGTGGCAGCAGAGAACATTTGTACAGAAGTGAGTGATGCATGGTGAGAGGTTTCAGTAATCTGATTATTAGGTGTAACTGGCACGATGGTTACAAATAAAGTGGAGTTGAACTGCCAGGAATGGATGTACAGCTCTCATCTCACCACATGTGATAGAGGGAAGAATGAAAGGAAGGATGGAGTGAAGGAGCGGCACACCAAAAAAAAAAAAAAAGAGGGAGAAGGAACCGCAGAGACGATAGAGGAGTGAGGAAGAAAATGGATTCCAGTCTGACAGTGACATGAGCACAAACGGGGCATAGGATGAGTTTTTAGAAGGTGCTGCAAGATTTTTCATTTTCTACAAAATGTGGTCAGCTCATGGCCCGTGCAGCTTAACACACACACACACACACACACACACACAAAAGAATGACCAGCACTCACTCAATAACAAACACATATTGCAGATGATAAACGCACACAGAAAACTGGTTCGCGAAGTGGCGGCGTGGAGTCATGGGGAAGAAGAGGAGGGTTGGTGGAGGGTGTAATGAGTAATACAGGATGTCATAGCGCAAGAGAAGAGAAACATAAAAGGAGTAAACTTCTTTTGAAATTTTGAAATGGCTTTAGGGTGCAGAATAAAAGTCATAACATAACCACTTGCAGCTGAACACTCAGCAAATGAAATGTCACACCAGCTTCAAAAGCTGCAATATTAGGTTAAAAAAAACAACAATGTTGTTTGCCAATTATTGGAAAAACAAGAGTCTGTATAATCTCTAAAGCTATCATTATCTGAGAAAAGTTCTTACATGTACAGTATAACAACTTAAGCACTAAGAACCCACGCCAGGTCTACTTTCCTTTTCATATGCTAGTTTTTAAATTATATAATATCCGTAAGGAGTTCTGCACACATCAGACACCTAAAACACACACAGTATCAACACATTTGCTCCTGTCAGTGACATTTACTATCTGAAGTCCTGTCTCTCATTACTCTCAGGCTGTAAGTCAGTTTTCAGCAAATATCAGTTAATTAAATGTCAGCCACAAAGCAGATTTACATCTACACTGGCTTCAGTAACGCCTTCATATACATATAGTAAATATAAAGTGGTTTAGTGGAAGGACAACTAACTCACACTAGACAGACCTATTTGATAAAAAATGATACATTTTTATAGCTCACTGTATATTGTCTATTTAAAGGAAGATAATTCACATTATTCTACTTGGCAGTTGTAAAAGTGGTTCATCACATGCTTGACTCTCTTTTCTATTCAGAAGGAGGAAAACAGAGGAACAATGTAGTCTGTCAAATAAAAAGTAAGGGAAATTATTTCTTAACAGTCCTAACATTGACATTTAATTAAGCATATAATGGGAATAAATGGGAATGAAAAACAGGGTGTTGATTTAGGAAAAATACAAAGGAAAGGGTAAGGGTAAGGGACTGGCAAGTGGTAGAGGGAGGATGTCAAAAGAGCAAATAATCGTATTTGTTTGTGAGATAAAATCAAATGGAGTGCATGGTTCACAGAAACAAAGAACAAGGCTCCTGATGCATCAGCACAGATAAGAGATGTAAGGAGAGAGACAGAGAGAGAGAGAAAGAGAGAGAGTGATAGCAGTCCAGTATAATTAAACCACTTGAGGACAATGGCTCAAACAGATAGATCATTTTGCTGGTGACAGGGGTGGAGAGAAAGGTCAAGAGTACAGCACATAACGCAATATTTCCTCTTTAGGGCATTGGAAATATCTCATTGTGCAGGTCAGCCGTATTACACTATTGGCTGATGAATGAAATCAGAGGTGGGCGTACAAACACTGGCACACACCGAGACACAAACCACAGGAGCTTTCCTCTGAGATCAGACAGGCAGACAGCAGAGCTCATGGCTATGAGTGCATGTGCTCAGCTGTGAACGCCTGCCAAACTCGCAGAGTGGGCGAAGCTCGACAGTAAGAAGTCTGACATTTTAGCCTTTTCATACAGAGGGCAGGAGAGCATATGAATGTAGTATCGTTTTTCCTGCATACAGTCTTGTGTCTTGCCCTAAAGTGATTGTTATATTATTATAATGGATTCAGATACGTAACTGGTCTGGGGCTTTCAGTGTAACTACATCCTGATATTGAGGACCTGTGGATAATATTGGAGGAACAGTTGATGCTGAGCATTTATCTGTGTACATTTATAGCATCTGTGCATTTGTCATACCTGTGTATGTTGAGTTGTGTTTTGTTTTCCTTAGCTTGTAACTTGTGTTGGTGGACAGGGAATAAATTTGTTTTTGCTGTGAATAGTATCCCTGTATTACACGTGTTAATCTGCATTTACCTAAATGCTCTCTTCCTCTCTATTCATTGCAGGCCGATGCAGCCACCAGTTTCCTGCGTGCAGCTCGTTCAGGGAACCTGGACAAAGCTCTGGATCACATCAAGAATGGAATCGACATCAACATAGCTAATCAAGTAAGATAGTTTCATTAAAGTTATGGGAACAGCTTTCTAAAAAAAAGCTGCGTGTGAGTAAATTAAATCATGGCTCATATCAAAATCAATTATAACATTTAGTTAGTGTTCACAGTGTTTAACAAAAATAACATCACACAGAGCAGCACCTTCTAGAAGCATCAAGCTAAATAAATGTTTTGTGTTTTTGAATATGAAAAGCTCAGTCATATCTTGTTTTTTCCTTTGGAGCACTTCCTCTTTTGATGTTACAATTACTGAAGCTACATTGCTATTGATACATTTGTGCTGGTGTTTTAATTTACATGGAAAGCCTGTGACTGGAGGAGTTGAAATCCATTTTAGGAAAAAGTGAAAGTGAAATTAAAAAAAAAAAGAAAAAGAAATGTGGATGCAATAGTCTTGAATATTACCAGAGAGAAATATTCCTCTGCATTAACAGTAATCCGTTAGGGTTAGTTTAATAACTATACATTATAGAAGTTTGAGATTAAGTTAGCCATCAAAGCAATTAATCGTCAGTATGTGGTGAAACATGAAAGAGCGCTGCTGCAAATTTGCATACAATAGCAGTAGACCAAAGCTGGAGAACTTTATTGCCTCAGTTAATTCTTCCTGAGAAATTTCTACTAGTGCTAGATTATATTTTTATATACTGTAGGAGGGTGAAATTCATTACACATAATCTCTTTTCCTTGAAACCACCCTCAGATACATTCATTACATGCCCAGAGGTAGCATATTGGGGGAAAAAAGTAAAGAGTTTTGTGTGTTTGCACTAGTCCCTTTGCTCAGTGCCTTCTGGCTACCCTTTGTTCTGAGCATAAAATATCATAGCATGAGAATAACCACAGTCTTTGGGATGATATACTACATGTGGAGACTACCTGTTGTTAGAATAGTAAGCCACACCTTTTGTGAGACCTTGATAAGGAAAACAATTCTTGGTTAAAATGCTAAGAGGAACATTTGAATGCACCACATAATGTCAAAGCAAAGTCATTCTGCAGGACCAGCAGAGGCTGTAAAATAATAGACCAAAAAGAAAATTAAAAATTCACGACTCCTAGACCTCCTGATTCTCTGTCTTTGTGTAAAGTGGTGTACATAAATAATTAACTATATTAGATTATAGTTCACTCAATCTTCAGTCCCGCTGTCTGCTCTCTTACACCTTGTTGCATCATGACTATAATACAACAAATGCAGGCAATTAAGTATCATAAGATGTGAATATGTTAACGTTAGTATGTGTAGTTTGGACACACACACACACACACACACACACACACACACACACACTATAGGGAGAAAGAGAGAGAGAGGCAAAATGAGACGGGGAAGATAAAAGACTATTGAAACAGGAAACATTTTCAAGAGTCTTTAATATCTGCACATTAACATTGTGATCAACTAAATAATTACTATCGATATGATCTGCAATAATTGCATTTCATGCCCTCAATTCTCTCAGTCAAGGCCCTAAAATTTGTCTTCTAATATGATTGAATTCTTCGTCTTCTTCTCTGTTTACCGTTATATCGATGGCTTTTTACAGAGGACTGAGGCAAGGGCAGAGATGGTATTTTTATAGGTGATTTATGTGATTCTGCAGCAATAACCGTCCTTGCTATAGCTACAACTCTGCAGGCTCTTGTGCTCTGTTTCTCTACCACCCTCTCCTTCTCTTTACCTATATTTATCCAAGCATCTTTCTACCTACCATTGTTCTGCACTTACATGTGTGACTGTGCATAAATGTGTATAATGTGTTTGTGGAAGGGGTGTAAATTGGCATTGAATGTGTTATTTTTGTGTTAAAACCAAAACTGAATCTCACTGTGTATCGGCTTAAGTCCCACGGTGGATGTTCACATACTATACACGTTACATTGTTCATTTGACAGCATGTATATTCAGCACTGATACACTGTGTTTCCCATCACTGTGCGCATGCCCGCAGAGAGAGTGTGTTACCCATTTGAATTGAGTGACACTGCAGTATGAAGGCAAGCCTGAGAACAGTGTGGATCACTGAGACTCCTGGTGGCCAGGTTGGTTACAGCAGGCCGGTCTCAGCTCAGACTTTCCAAAGACAACGCATAGCCAGCCATCTACAGAGACATGGAGACAGTGCTGCTTACTCATCAGTCTCACCAGGCTGTGCTTTTTGTCAGAACGGAGTCCTCCTGCTGTCACTGTGGGTTTTATCAGTTATTTTTAGAGATACAGTAACTAGACAAGTGGTATTCTGCACAGCTGGAGGAAATTCGGCATATGTTGCAGAGCTAACAAAGCCATGAGACTGATGCATTGAGTGAGTTTAGCTTTTCTCATCATTCCTCCATTTTCATTGGTAAAGAAGCTGCGTTTAAAATAGGTGGAGTATGAACTTAAGATTTCAACAATGTTCACCAGTATAGGTCAAACACACTCCCGTATCTCAGACCACTGCACCGATAGCAAAGTTTGTCAGTTCTGAAAGGTCATGAGATACTTTATGTCAATGGTTGCAGCCAAGACCATAACAGTTAAGCCCAAGGAGAGGACAAGACCAAAGACAAGGATGGTCAAGGATGGCCTAGGCATGGATGTATAGAGATTTCTGATAAATCCCTACATAATTCTATCCAGTGAATTCTTTTAAGAAGGTAGGATGCATTGCTCTACATGGGGGTGTATTATTACACTAACTTGCAAGAGGACTGCTTAATTCATTAAGTTGCCCTGAGAGATGTGGTATTATTTTCCAGTTAATGTGGACTGTGATTATAATAATCCTGATCATTATACTAGAATTACTGAAGCTTTAAGATACAGATAATCCCATGTTTAAACAAGAGTTCAACAGTTTATTACAATAAATCTCTAGTGTGGGTGTGGTGACAACTTTTCAGGGAAAATTGTATCCTAAAATTGTGTTCATGTGTGTCTAGTGTGTGACTAAATCTGTCTGTTTTCTCCCTCAGAATGGTCTCAACGGGTTACACCTGGCCTCTAAAGAAGGTCACGTCAAAATGGTCCTGGAGCTACTACATTCGGGCATTGAGCTGGAAGCCACCACTAAGGTACATTCTTCTCTCTCTATGCTTGCTGTCTAAAGTATCATTTCATACAGAAACTGAAATCAATAAGGCACTTAAACTGTCACACTTTCTCACTACCTTTCCTAGCTTTAACTGAGCTACTTATAGTTCAGCTGAACTGCAGCTATAGAGACCACAGCAGCTAGAAAAGAAACATCCATGCTTCTACATTAGCTTTAACTAACTATAGGTTATCTGCACTGACCAAGAAGTCCACTGAAAGTCCACCAGAAACAGGACGGTCAGATCATATATTTTGTTTCTGGAATTTATTTGATAAAATTGTTTTTTTCCTGTTGTGTACTGTATGTGTAGTGTTTCTGCAAAGCCAGCTTGTACCTGGCTTGTATTATTTCACTGCCTATAATGGGCATATGAACGACACTGTCCTGCCATCATCATCAAAGTTTTTATCTCTTATACTTAGATAATGAAAGATGAAAAAAAAATACACCAGACATATTTCAATGTTGTGTTTTCAGTGTAGAGATATAGGCCATTAAACTGCACAAATGCTATTATTGACTCTCATTTACATATCTCTCTTTCTGTGTGCTTGTGTGTGTGTTTGTGACCTCCAGAAAGGGAACACTGCTCTCCATATCGCAGCACTGGCGGGGCAGGAGAAAGTGGTGGCTGAGCTTGCCAACTATGGTGCCAACGTTAATGCCCAGTCACATGTGAGTCACCGCTACCTGTGAGCAAGAGAAGAGTGTATGAGCGAGTGTGCAAAGTCTGTGTGTATTTGTGTGCTTGTACTGTAACTGTGACACACCTGCTGGCCCCTCTTAATATATTTACCTACAGTATCTGTATAGATACATGTACATATGCATACTTGTGAAGAAAAACCCCTGTTAATTATTTAAAGTCATAATTATTATAATTAGCTAAGTCTTAAAGCCATGTATATATCCAGATGTTTAATGATTTCACATCTTGTAAAATTGCCTAAGGCCGAACTGGATGTGTTGTGTGTTGTATGTAAGTAACTGTATAAAATCTGTACATAATCTGTATATAATCTATGCCTAAACAGAAAGGGTTCAGTCCTCTCTACATGGCTGCACAGGAGAATCATTTAGAAGTGGTCAAGTTCCTTCTCGAGAACGGTGCCAATCAGAGTCTCCCGACCGAGGTACGTCTCTTCAAACTGGCTATTTAAATGCGAGTTTGTCTGAGGTTGTCCTGACCAGCCACACTGTTGTTTAGTAATTCTCCATCAATCAGGGGTATCTGTATTAGATACTATGAGGTGTTTACAGTTAAGTGAAATTATTTTCTGATAAACACTAGAATCATTTCTTGGTTTTTATTTTTAAAATTAACTTTATCTCCATTCTGTCCCTTTTCTCCATTCCTTTCTCGTTCTTGCCCCTAACTCCTTTTGTACCATGTTCTTCACCGCTGCTCAATCCCTGTCCTGAACGCCCTACCTCCTCTACCTTTTCTCTCATCTCTCCATCTCTTTCCTCTCCCTCAGGATGGCTTCACTCCCCTGGCAGTAGCCCTCCAGCAGGGCCATGAAAATGTTGTGGCGCTGCTCATCAACTATGGCACTAAGGGCAAGGTCCGCCTTCCTGCGCTGCACATTGCTGCACGAAACGACGACACGCGTACCGCCGCAGTGCTTCTGCAGAACGACCCCAACCCTGATGTTCTCAGCAAGGTACATCACTCACTGAGATTGTGTGTACTGGTGTAATGGTTTACTAAGAAAACACAAGCAGCCAGAAAGAAAAGAAAAACAAACTCAACTATACACTATCACTAAAATAAAAAGGCTGTTTATTGTAAAATAATCTAAAAAGCACACTATAATAAAATCTTGTGTGCTAATTGTTTGTCTGTCTCAAGCTGTTGATTAATGTGTTGATTTGTTTTTAATATAAATAGATTGTAATTATCATAATTTTCACTCCTATTCTCACACTTTCTCTGCAGACTGGTTTCACACCTCTCCATATTGCAGCACACTATGAAAATATGAGTGTTGCCCAGCTGCTACTTAACAGAGGAGCCAATGTAAATTTCACTCCCAAGGTCAGTGTATCTCAGTTGCAAGACCACAAATGGAATGAAAGGAATAATAATAGCAACTTATATTATGCTTTTGTCTTGTCATATATAAGTAATTGATAATTGATTGAGTAATTGAGTTGATACAACATTTACAGAAGGTGACTGACTTACTTTTTGCCCCTTCTTCACTAGAATGGCATCACACCCCTTCATATAGCCTCCAGGAGGGGCAATGTGATGATGGTCAGACTACTGCTGGACAGAGGGGCACAGATTGATGCCAAAACTAAGGTACCATATTGTTCATCTCTACTTTAATGTGTGCTATTTGCTGCTGTGTTCTCATATGTTTAGTTCTGTCTACAGTCAAAGACACCCTGGCATTTTGTCACTTACATTTATTTATTATATTTTATATTTATATTTATTTCCCCCATCTGTCCTCTTCCCTGCTGACTTGTTCATTTCTGTCTGTTATGTTGTTCAAAACTTTTCCAGTTACTCTCCTGATGTCTCTTACTTCACTCGTGTCTTTGTAGGATGAGCTGACTCCTCTCCACTGTGCGGCCAGGAATGGTCATGTTCGCATCATTGAGATCCTGCTGGAACACGGTGCTCCAATCCAGGCCAAAACCAAGGTAGAGGAATTTAATGAAACACTGGCAATCACAGTGATTGTTCTTTAGCCATTACTGCCTGCAATCATGATCACCAGCGTTTCCTGTTAACTATCGATTTTGACTTTGTGAATCTTTGAGTCTTTTAATCAGTGTGAATTCAATGTTATATAACGAATGACGCTCCCAAGGACGTCATAGAGTCAGCGTTGATAGAAACTTTGGCGCTTTCATCCAACTTGAGCAAATTAGCTATTGTAAAATCAAGATGTCTGACTCATTGGTCTGTTTACCGAGCATCTGAGATCTGAGCTTGATACAAGTGCATACTTGGCGGATATTATTGATCCAAGATTCCTAGACAGTTATATTATCTGCAAGTAATTTAACCACAACGTGTTGATATCATCTCCTCTGTGGACTTATACTTTGCTTTCCTGAACATCAGAAACTGAATCTTATTGACTGTGTGCTAAGTATAGGATGATACATACACAGGACTTTATTTTTGCAACATCTCCTCTCCTCCAACTTCTCTTTTCCTTCATCTGTCTGCATCCTGTTCTTCACATCTCTTGCAGAATGGTCTCTCCCCCATCCACATGGCAGCTCAGGGGGATCACATGGACTGTGTTAGGCAGCTACTGCAATTCAACGCTGAAATTGACGATATCACACTGGACCATTTAACCCCTCTTCATGTAGCAGCCCACTGTGGTCACCATCGCATGGCCAAAGTCCTACTGGACAAGGGGGCCAAAGCCAACGCACGCGCTCTGGTTAGTAGCTATTTTTTAAATGATTTTGTGGATGATGTTTAAGATAATGAAATTCAGGGCTCACAACTTACTTAAACAATCTTATGATCGAAAGGCAGAACCAAGCATGTTTTTGTCTAATTATGAACCGTTTTCCCCGTGTCTCCAGAACGGCTTCACACCTCTCCATATTGCTTGCAAGAAGAACCACATGCGGTCCATGGACCTGCTGCTTAAGCACTCTGCTTCCTTAGAAGCCGTCACAGAGGTGAGACTATGTGACCTCCAGGAAAAGAGTCTGAAAATGAACACATTTTCCACTCTTCTGCTGTAAACAGAGAAGTTTTCACACAAGAAGCATTCACAAAGTGTTCCTTAGCCTTTGTGACAAGCATATTTTTGCATTTTGTCTCTTCATTTACTGCCTCCTACATGCACATTTAAGGTCAAGTAAGGGTAGGACAAATAGAGTTTATAGTTTTGAAATGACAAGGAAAATGCTACATTTTTGAAATCATTTACTGTTACCCTGTCTGATGCCGGTGCCGTTTATCTTAAAAATTCAAAAATCATTCATCAATCATTTCATTAGGGAAAATCAACTGTCCAGACCACTGGAGCCATTATTGACACCAATCAACTTATGCCTGTCAGTCAGATGTGGCTAATGAATCAGAATGTCATTTGACTTATCTGCAATGCGTTGGTGTTGAGCCCTGATGACCTTTTCTGTCGATGTTTGTGTGTGCAGTCTGGTCTCACGCCTCTTCATGTAGCAGCATTCATGGGCCATCTGAACATAGTGAAGAACCTGCTCCAGAGAGGAGCTTCACCTAATGCTTCCAATGTGGTGAGAACCCCTTTTTCCACACCAAACCAAATAAGTCCATGATTTTATCCTGTTAAATCACTTTCCAACATTGTTAGATGAGTGACATGACAATTTGTGCTTGTTTTAAGTAATCTGAGTTTAGATGCATCTCAAAAATGTATTCTTCTCTATGTTCATACTCCTCACTGAGGTCAATAATTACAGTGATTACTTGAGGATTCATTTGGCAGATCATAAATTCAACAATTAGCCATAGACTGATTAAGTTTCACTTTCACCAGCAAACGGTCAGTGCTGTCAAAAGTGATATGGCAAAATAAGTATTAATTGTTTCTAAATTACCATAAGCCCTGACATGAACAATGTGAATTTAAATTAGGTTTGTTTTGTGATCTACACATTCTAAAACTGATAATAAATTAAGATTAAAATAACAAATCATGTGTCTTTATGGCTAAGAATATGCCTAGGTATACCTGTTTTACAGATTTAACCTGTCTGTGTTCATTAATTGGTTGAAAATTTAAAACCTCAATTACATACATACATTCAAGTGGTAAAGTATAGTATATAATATAGTATAGTATAGTAGTTATGTAATTTGAGTGACTGGTTGCCTGTATTTATCCATACCAGAAAGTGGAGACTCCTCTCCACATGGCCTCCAGAGCAGGACACTGTGAAGTTGCTCAGTTCCTGCTACAGAATGCAGCCCCAGTGGACGCCAAGGCTAAGGTACAGCTGTACAATCTTGCTCTAGTCATCAAGACCCCAAGCATATTTTGTGTTTGTATGTTTTTATCTCTACCTGCCAACCAGTAGTGGTTGAAGAGGTGAATTTATCTCTCACTGCCTCATGGTGACTGATTTTGTGTTTAAAACACGAATTAACCTCTTTTTTTCCTTGTTCTCTCTGTTCAGGACGACCAGACACCCCTACACTGTGCGGCCCGTATGGGCCACAAGGAGCTCGTCAAGCTGCTCCTTGAGCACAAGGCTAACCCCGACTCCTCTACAACTGCAGGCCACACACCCTTGCACATCGCCGCACGGGAAGGACACGTCCACACTATTCGAATTTTGTTGGATGCTGGAGCACAGCAAATCAAGATGACAAAGGTAGAGTAGAAGCCATGGCAAAGGAAAAAAATGTTACATCATTAGACACTTCACTAGTAAAGGCAAATGTTATATTTGGTTATAACTTCTTTATGCAAAATTTCCTTCTCCTTGTTCTCATTCCATCACACCTCTCAGTCTTGACTTTGAGTTGAATTGATGTTGGTTATTAGAAAAAGTACATATAAAGTAAATGAGAATTAATGAGAAAACTGACTTGTTTTAACAACAATGGCAAACATCTCTTTCCTCATTTTGTTTTCTTTTGAGCAGAAAGGCTTTACTCCCCTTCATGTGGCCTCTAAATATGGAAAGGTGGATGTAGCTGAGCTCCTTCTGGAGAGAGGTGCAAACCCCAATGCAGCTGGGAAGGTGAGACAATCTGTGCTTTCTGAAGTACACAAAAACAATGAAGAACTCTTTACAAGGCTGTGAGGAGCAATGCAACCTGAAAGCTTGACCTTGATCTTGATATCAGCCAATAGATAAATTATCATGGTATGTGTTTCATATATACATGTTTCTGGGTGTGTTTTGTGTATGTGTTTCTCTGTGGGTTTATATATATGTCCATGTATATGTTTAACAGAACGGTCTGACACCCCTTCATGTGGCCGTCCATCACAACAACCTGGATGTTGTTAAACTCCTGGTCAGCAAGGGAGGATCTGCACACAGTACTGCTCGAGTAAGATGCTCACGTGTCTGTGCACATACTCACCCAGGCAGGCCAACACAGCATGCCAACCCATCCCTGAAACACAAACCAAAACAGGTCAAATGAACGTGTGATACTTAAAAGGCGCAGTAATTCACCAGTCTTTGTCTTCTGAAGTACTCTCACAAAAGCACTTTAGTTTTGATCTAAAATTAGTCCTGAGCAGCATTAAGAAAATCAATGCCCACTCCTGTCTATGTCTGTCTGTCTCCTGTCTGTACTGTATGTCCTTGTTTTTCCTCCACAGAATGGCTACACTCCCCTGCACATAGCAGCCAAGCAGAACCAGATGGAGGTGGCCAGTTGTCTGCTGCAGAATGGAGCATCTCCCAACTCCGAGTCCCTCCAAGGCATCACGCCCCTACACCTGGCTTCACAGGAGGGGCGGCCTGACATTGTGGCTCTACTCATCTCCAAACAAGCCAATGTAAATCTAGGAAACAAGGTACTATTAGAGAGTGAAAGAGAGAGATTTTCACCTTCAATGAATGTGAACCTGTGCATGTTAACTACTTTTAATAACGGTATATCATTATCGCTTTCTGTATTTAAGAATGGATTGACCCCGCTGCATCTTGTGGCTCAGGAGGGTCATGTGGGCATCGCTGACACATTGGTCAAACAGGGAGCCTCTGTTTATGCTGCTTCACGGGTAAGATCACTGCCTCAGTTGGTACGAGAATTGTAAAAAACAGGTATAACTGGGTGAGCTAGTTAAAAGATGACATTTGAATTGAGCTTTGACTGCAAGTGAGTCAAAAATTAGCCTTAAAGACGGTCAGTGGTCTTCTCAGTGACTATGAGAGAGGAGTCAAGCACTAACAGAAGTACAGCAGTGAATGAAGAAGTTGACAGCAAGTTGAAATAATTTCTTTATTAAACAAATGACAATGACTTTATAACTATTTAATCTAGATGTGGCATTGTCACACTAGCTAAAACATCTGTTAATTTATTTAAAAATCTATCAAATATCTTTAAGACAGAAGTGTCTTTTAAATGAATACATAATGATTTATGAGCTTAACTGTTTTTGCTACCTAAATTTTGCATGCTTATGTTTGAAAGAGTTATCATTTGCACAAGATCCCTGCCTGTAAAGCTACTGAACAGCAGCCATCTGTCTGTCTCTCTCTCTCATGTCTCAGATGGGCTACACACCCCTTCATGTGGCCTGTCACTATGGCAACATCAAGATGGTGAAGTTCCTTCTGCAGCAGCAGGCTCATGTGAATAGCAAGACAAGGGTAAATTATCTCTGTATGATGATATGTACTATAAATTGGCCTTTTGACCACCTTCATGTTTTTGTTTATTTGTTTGATGCTTGCTTTTAGCACTATGAAGCTTTGTGAAACCACCAGAAATTAGCTAACCAGTATGAGCAGATTGGCCAGAGCAGCACTGATATTAGCATTAGATGCCAAAATCTTGGATGGAATCACTGCTTTCTATGTTTATCCATTTGTCTGTCTCAATCATCCTACCTCTTTTTTTTTCTACAGATGGGCTATACCCCTCTGCACCAGGCAGCTCAGCAGGGCCATACTGATATTGTCACCCTGTTGTTGAAACACGGAGCTCAGCCTAATGAGATTACATCGGTGAGACACTTTTAGCAGTATCTTATCCTATCATTCTTACATCATTGATTTCTGTTGGGAAATATACACATGTACTATAGATACTATATATATATATACACACTATACTATACTATACTATACTATACTACTATCTATATACTATAGATAATGTGAGAACAAATAAAGAAAGGACTCTCTGAAGGCACCCCTTGAGATTATTCCTTCTTTCTAGCCTCACACCTGTTAGATGACATTATTCAAATACTTTGACAGGCATAATTTAATAAAATCAATTATACACACTTTCCAACTCAAGTTACTGGTTAAATGCCAAATTTAGCAGAAACATTTTTTAATGTCATGGAAAGGTGCACAGAGTCTGTGCTGTGGTAACTGTAAGCAGAATGAACAACGAAGAGCACCAACTTGCCTCTATTCACTACTCATCCCTCTATACTGATGATACTGTATTACACATTTGCAATGTGCATAATTTTTTCCAGCTGGTAATATATTTTGCAACACTGTATTTAACTGCTCATGTATGCATCCTTAAATAAGATCTCTTTTTAACACTTAGGCATCTAGGTTTCGACTAAGGAGTTGGGACACAACCAATAAGGAGTTTAAGAAAATAACATTGATTTATTATAACAAAAAAAAAACAAGAAAATAAAAGAAGAATAGCCTGTTTAACTCAATTTGTTTCTCACAGCACAACTGCTCTTGTTTCAGTCCTTTTGGTTATCAGCCTGTAGGAAAAAGTTCAAACAGTCCTTAGTCCGTTTCAGTTCTTCAGGTGTGTGTGTGTATATATGTTGAGATCTCATATGCTTACCTGTCAGGTAAGGTTGTTGTCGTTCCAGGTAAGTTGAGAAAGCTGACTGGATACTCTCCCTGTAGCTGGTATGGATCCTGACTCGCACTGGACCACTCTTTGGAAACAACCTCAGACTCAGAAAAAAAAACAACCTGCACACAGCAGGAGAAATACCTCATCACTATTGTTCAATACATTTTGTTACTTTCAGTAACTATATTTCTTTTGCTCTAAATTCAATTAATTAGTTAGCAACTGCATTTAACAGCACACAGAAAAAAAATCTTCATAGTCCTATGTGAAATAACATTCAACTGTGTATTCTCTGTAAAAAAAAAAAAAAAAACTAGCCACAGTAGAGTAAAACTAGTTACCTGATTAACGTCATAACCTGCCTCATTACAACAGGAAGGAAAACAAAATGGCGTTTAAGGTTTAACTGGTCGAAGACCGCTCATATTTACATCCTCCTCTGCAGTACAACAGAATATAAAAAACGTTTCTTCACTCCTATATAAACACATCTCCGATTGGTTTACGGTATTCATAAGGTAAAGAACATAACAAAAATCACCGATAACCATAGACCGTATAAACGCAAAATGGTGGTTTACACTGGGCTAACCGCTAGCTTACCTTGCTAACTTGACACGTCAACTCACCGGAGATTCACGGATTAAATCCAAAAAATAGGTAACGTTACACCAATATCAAAATAATCCTTCGGGTTCGCAATCAACAAAAACGACAAAAAAGAGAAATAAAGTCCAAAATGTCAGAAGAAAGGTGCTCATAGGAGAACTAATAAGGAGACTTAAAAGAGGCTTGTCTCCTCGTTGTTTTGCCTCTTGCTCTCCACAATACAATCTGACTCAATAGCACTACTATGCTCCGTAGCTCCCTCTATCGATCAGTTGTGGGATCGTAAAAAATAACCACCGGTAATTTTATGTGGGTTACAATTTACTTTCTGACTGTAGCAAAATATTGCTAAGAATCCCACATCGAAAGAAATCACCTTACCGTAACTGCACACTAAACACAAATTAAATGTACTATATTTTAGTTGCAAACGTATGGTTTTCAGTTACTCTCTGTGTGAACATCAGTTTTTCCTCTTAAGTCTGTTAGTCCATAGCAAAAGAACCCTGGATCACATAAAAATTGAAATCTATCTGTTATAATTGTATGTATGTACAACATACCTTCATACATTCATACAATTTTTATTTAATGTTGGATAAAAGTCGACAAACACAATGAAGCTTATTACATTATCTGGCAAAATACATTAAATATTTTATATTTTAAACTTTAAATTAAATTAAATTAAAATTAAAAAACTGGAAATGTTTTACATGATGTTTGTGATCTCTCTCTGTATAGAATGGAACATCTCCCCTGGGCATTGCTAAACGTTTGGGTTACATCTCCGTCATTGATGTGCTCAAACTGGTTACCGAGGAGTCTGTCTCTGCGGTGAGCAATACATCACGCACAGCTCATATGGTTACACCAGTGCACAATGTAGCCTTGATGCACCATGACTCAGACATTCAATAAAATAATTGTTTTGTCTTGTCCCTCCTTCACCTGCTTGTCCCTCTTTCCTTTGCATTTTGCTCCTTCCTGTGTCTCTGCCACATCTCCTTCTTACATTCTCTTTCTGCTTTTCACAGATCACTACAGAGAAGCATCGGATGAGTTTTCCTGAGACTGTGGATGAGATTTTGGATGTCTCAGAGGATGAAGGTAGGCTATCAGGGATAGTTAAAGAAAACACATCAAAAGTACAGTTTCAATTATTAATTTTCAGCTCTGATGCGCTATTTTGGTATAAGAAGACTGTATGGGAGGTACACTGACATATCAAAGTACCAACATGAATTTCTATATACTGTGTATAACTGTTTATAACACACTTTTCCATTTGTTTTGTAGGGGTTGCCCAGCTAACGTTAGGTAGGATTGTGTCTGTATCTGCCTTGTCCAGCTCAGTGACTAGTGAACATGTGCTTTCATTGCAATCGCACTTTCTCATTTTCTTTGTGCGTCACTAATTGTCTTTCTAATCAGTTCCTCTGACTCTGCTCTCAACTCCAGCCCTGTCTGCTCTTCGCTATCTTTATCTTCTCTATCTTTATTCTCTCCTCCTTTGTCTCTTCCTCAGAGATTTATTTAAAAAAAAAAAGTGTCTGTTCTTCATCAGCATGTATTCACGACATTTTTCCTTTTACTAGTGTTCAATGCACATCTGTCCGTGGACTCATTACAGACAGAACTACAGTATTTCTGCATTTAAAAGGCAAACAGCTCCCTCCCAATTCAGCATTGCTGTTAAACCAACCATTTTGAAAAGGAATCCTTGTGTCTTTTACAGCCTAATTGATCAATAAGCCGATTAGACACATGCTGTTCCCCAGCTGTGACACTCTCCTGCAAACAACATGCACAGTTACTGTTTATGTAGTTGTCTCTTTGCTTTGAAGAATCTCAGAATTAAATCCAATCAGCATCATTTTTACAACAAATTCTGAAAGCATTTTCACACACAAGCTTCATTTAATCTGTTTTGTTGATGTTGTTGTACTTGTTTAATTTTATTGTTTCTTTCTTCTTTAATATTTTATTTTGTTTTTCTGAACAGCTTGTACTAATGAGTGTTTAACCTTCATCCTACCAACATATTTAACATACATGGAATACTGTCCGGGGTCCCTATAAAACTACTGTAAGAAACGACCATCATAGCAAAATTATTTTACACTATAAACTATAAACGAAAGTATATAGTGTGTATATACTTAGATATTTATATAGATATAGAGTTCCCTTAGCCCCTCCCCCAGAACCCCAATATGTTTTGGGGTTCTGGGGATCCTTTTTTAAAATAGAAATATAAAACAATGACATGAAGTCATTAGGAACAAATCGATTGACAAAGTCATGAAACATTGGAATGATAGAATAAAGCACTTGTGAGGTATGACAACAAGTATACCTCTGGGGTCTCTGGGTACCCCAGTCAGTGGGATTAAGGTTAAGTGTCTATAAATTGTGTTTCATAAAGTGGTTCATCGTTTACTATTGTTGTTCTGATTATTATTTCAATATCATTCCTTCTTAATAATTAAGGTATTTTCTCCTACACAGAAACAACCATCACACATGTGATTTCATCTTTAATGGGCATGCTCACTAAAAAAGCTGTCACCAGGTGCCTTGCAGTTTTGCCGTCCATGCAGTGTCCTAAAGTGTGTTAATAGTCACTGTCTTACCAGTCCTCTTCTTTTACTCTTTTGGTTTCCATTGGCTCTGGTTGTTGGTTTCCATTGCTTGGACTAAAATATCCGAGATTGCTTTGTGGCCATTTTTTTCTGTGGTTTCATGAAGGTGAAGGGATGGGAAGGATGGTGGTGTAAAGATTACTACTTATGAACAATTGAATCAAGTGACATTATTTTGATTCAAGTGGAGAGGTTAACCACAGTTCGAGATACTGTCACTCATAAAAATGCTCAAAAGAGTCCAAATGCATAAGAGAAAACTGATTTCCATTGGCATATTTTCCCTTGATTTAAGAAACTTAACTCAAGGCTGAGTGGAAGAACTTAGAAGGAAGACATCAGCATCATTTTGCCCTGTACTCCCCTGGTCTTGTCCGTTTCTCTCTTAATTCTTTATGTGCTCTTTGCAACCTGTTATTTCCTTGTTCTTTGTCTTCTTTGCTCCTTTTCCATATTCCTGACTTCTCTGTTTTTGCTTACAGGAGACGAGTTGCTCGGGATGGATGGAGCGCGCTATTTGAAGCTCGATGACTTCAAGGACCAGGACGATGACTTCCTCTCCCCGAAGAAGACCCTCAGAGACTTTGAGGCTGGCACGGGTACCACGTAAGTCATTGTGCACTCAAGTTTTTGCAGTCGTGTTGTCTGGTAAATGGGAGTTTTGCACTGGTTTGGATTTATTTTCAATACCTCACATCATAAATGTTGTGAATTAATGTCATTTATCTTTGTCTTAAATTATGAGAAGAAGCAGCATGAAATGAAACGATTCAATTAAGATTTCCATTGCAGAATAATAATCAGCCATTTGCCTGACATTGTTCTCACTTCTTCTCCCACAGACCATATTCTCCTGCTATTCCCAGAATCCCTTGTGTGTCCCCAGAGACTGTTCTGCTGGATCAGGTAGGCTTAACTCATAATGTTTAGAGGATGCATTACATTTTGCAAGCATTTGTGTCTTTATCCATTTGAAGACAGAGATTAGCTACAATAGTAATGCATATTGTGACATTTATTTCTTCCTTTCCTTTTAGATTGTCTCATCTTTTCCGGTTGACTATCTGCCTGTTTCATTTGCTCTCTTTTCCTTTCACTCCTTTCATTGGGCTGTTTTTTTTTCTCATCACCTTCTCTTCTCTCGCCTTTTCTCTATCTTTTGTCTGTCATTCCCTCCTGCTTTGCGCTGTCTTAATCTTTTCAGTAATGGTTATTTAACTGCCTCTCAGTTTTTCACTGCCTTTCATTTTTCTTCCTCTCTGACCTCAGCACACCCCCATCCCCCTGCCAAAGGAATATGACGAAGACTCTCTCATCCCAAGCAGTCCGGCTACAGAAACGTCAGACAATGTCAGCCCTGTGGCGAGTCCTATTCACACTGGGTGAGCTAATTACATTTTGATGCATATTAATTCTCCTTTTTTTTAAATTTTATTAATGTTAAATTATGCTCAGTGATGTTGCCTATTAATCTTACTTTACAAAGGTGTTTGAAAAGTACACATATAAGGACACTAGAGATGGACTAAATATCAGTTGTCATAAATGATAATTCATAAGACAAAACACAGATTTATAAGCAGGGAAGGCATGTTAACAAAGCCCTCAATCAAGAAATATGGCTGCACGGTTAATGCTGCAGAATCCTCCTTCATTATTTATGATCACTGATGTTATGACATTAAATTATACATGTTGGTCACTTGAGGATTGTAAACTTCTTTGACTGTTCCCATGTTTACACTTTGTTCATATTGTTCATTCATAAATAATGTAATGAATGTGTTTCCAACAAGCTCCATAAGCTTAATGCAGCATAATGTTAAGATGTGAAGTCTGCCTAGTTACAATTCATGCACAGCACAATGAGTCAGCATTTGAAAAGCCGAATATTAAGTAAGGGTGGTAGGGGGAAAAGATTGACTCCTGAGATCAGAAGAGTCACCCTGCCAGACACACACACACACACCTGTTTGAGCTGCATGTCTAATGCAGGATCAAACAGCAGGGGATTCTTTTTTTTAAATCTTATCATGTTATTCTTACTGCACTCACTGGCCACTCCAGATGGCCAGTCCTACCCTGCAATATTGAGACAATAAAATGAAAAGGGCACCTGCAGGGTGAATTGGCATCTCCTTTATGTATAACTCTGCATATATAAACAGACAGTGACCACCACAGAATCATCTTTGTTTGTTTTATTAAATTGGAAGCTTTTCCCTCACCAATATGGTGAGGAATTTTAAGTTCTTGACCTATTTGCCACTCTTTGTCATTACTGATTACAGTGACAGAGTAGAAAATGATGTGAAATTAAGTGGCCATCCAAACCTCTCCCTTTAATCAACAAATCACTTTATGACTCTCAGCTTCCTGGTGAGTTTCATGGTGGATGCTCGAGGAGGCTCCATGCGAGGCAGCAGACACCACGGCCTGCGAGTAATCATCCCCCCTCGAACCTGTGCGGCACCAACACGAATCACCTGTCGCCTGGTCAAACCTCAGAAACTGACCACACCTCCTCCGCTGGTAGAGGGGGAGGGGCTCGCTAGTCGCATCATCTCACTGGGGCCTTCCAGTATGCAGTTCCTTGGGTGAGTCAATTATATCAATTCATTTATACAGTTATAAGACATGTGCATGTAACAGTAAAGAACAGCAATGAAGCCCCATTTTATAGGGTTTGTATGTAAGTGTGTATGTGGCTACCATATTTAACATGGGAATATGAATTTATTGTTATGATATGAAAAGAAAAGCCACATGTGAAATGAAATTGTATTGTATCTGTACGTATATATATACATACATATATATATATGTATATATATACATACATATGTATGTATATATATACATATACATACATACATATATATATATATATATATATATATATATATATATATATATATATATATATATATATATATATATATATATATATGTATATGTGTGTGTATATACGTATAAGCAAGGTACCAAAGGGTGTGTGGCCTGCAAAGGTTTACAAGACAATAGAATATATAACAAACAAAAGCAATAACAACATGAGTATGAAAGAACAAATATAATACAACTCCATACATGTCAATCAGTGTCAAACCAAATGTGAACACAATCCTGCTCCTTAGACGTTATGGCTATAAAACATAAATTAGGCATATCTGAGGCACAAACCAAGATCCCTACATAGCTTAACCTCATTAAGGACAGCAGTGTATATAGTTTATAGTCTATATAACCAATGTTTGTTTGTTTTTTAATTTTCATTAAATTAAATAAAATAAAAACAAATTCAAATCTATTATTCTCAAATACAAAATGGTCACAATACATAAAAAAACACACCAGCTATCAATTTCAAACAGAAATGAGGAAAAAAAAGACCTGACTGGATTTGTGTGCAGGATCTAGGTGTAATGTGCAAATAAATCACAAACTATTGATTATTGTGCCATCTAGTGGTCATTGATCCTGTAGGTCTGGACATCTCAGGGAGATTATTTCTGGAGTAATTTCAGCTGCAGTTGCAGTAGAACAGAACAAATCAATCTTTTATACCCAATTTATATTTTTTTCCTTGCTTCTAAGTAATACATGATCCTCTTTGTGTTGAATAAAAGTAATATGTCTGAAAACTGATTCAGAACCAGATATTTATGCAGCTTTTGCCTCGTTCACAGGCCAGTGATAGTGGAAATCCCACACTTTGCCTCACTGGGCCGAGGGGACAGAGAGCTTGTGGTCCTCCGCAGTGAAAATGGCTCGGTCTGGAAGGAACATCGCAATCGCTATGGCGACGAAGTGCTGGAAACTATTCTGAATGGCATGGATGAAGGTCAGTGTGATAGGTAATGGATGTAACCGTCCATGAGACCTTGCACGGTTGCAGATAAGCCTGTCTTAATCTTGATGTATGACCCTGGAGTTTCAGAACAAGGACACAGGGAGGAGATACTTTTTAATTGGAAAGTTGTCTCAGCAGCATCACACAAGTTCACTTTCTCTCACCTCGCATGATTGTAAAGTGGAGTTTGCGTAGGTAACAAAGTTGTGACTAGACTCATATTCTAGTTCTCTCTGTGTCTCTTTTTACCATTCATGTCCTCTCTTTCCTTTTCTTCCTCTTCGCATCTTCATGTCTGCAGAACTGGAAAGTCAAGAGGAGCTGGAGAAGAAGAGAATCCGTCGCATCATCTCCACCGACTTCCCTCTCTACTTCGCTGTGGTCTCCCGCATTCAGCAGGAGAGCGACCTGATTGGTCCGGAGGGCGGCCGGCTGACCAGTAAGCTGGTGCCCCATGTTGAGGCCATCTTCCCTGAGACAGCTGTAACCAAGAGAGTGAGACTGGGACTGCAGGTAAGACGAGGAGTTGAAACTAGTGAAGAAATGCAGTAGAGGGAGAAGAATATTTGAAAAAACATAATAGATTCTATGCATATCCGCACCTATCATAATTGCTTGGGTGTTTGTTATTTTGCTGGTGCTTATCAGAAATTAATAGTGGCAGATGTTTGAAACAGCTGACCTAGTCTGTGAATCAACAGTCTATGCCAACGTGCTTACCTGTGAAATTTGTATTTGTGCTGCATTCAGTCTCTTTGAGTTGAGATTTGACAAATTTCACATTGCGAAACTGATGTTCTGTGTGTAAAAGCTGTTATCAGTCATGGAGAATGTGTATGTTTAACTGTTGACTGCAAACAGATGATAAATGATCTTATTATTGTGAATCTTGATATTTTAAAGAAGATCATGAATTGTCCTATGAGCTGTTGCATCTTTTTGATTCAGTGTTTTGTTTTGTTTTTTTGTATCCAGCGTAAGTCTGTATTTTAGAGAACTATAGAAGTTTTATGCATGTTTTTTTCCGATTGACTGTGTTTTATGTACACCTTACTTTTACACTTACTTGTAGACTTCTATGTGCACTTTACATATATATATAAATATATATCTTTTAAGATTTTTGAAATGTAACTTCCTGCCTTACATTTCCAGTAGTCATTTGTTTCCATTTATTTCATTAATATATAATTTTGCGTATTTTTAAATCTAAAGCACTATGAATGTCTCACAAAATGATCAGCAACAATGTCAAATATGCATGCTTGTAGTAAAGGCTACAACACTGAAAAAACTCTGGTGTGGTCATTTACAATATGAAACTGTAACCTCTACCTATTAGATACTGATTATTTCATGTTTCCTATTTATTAAAGGTTTAAAGTACTATATGGTATACAGTTTTACTCCATAACATACAGCATCACCCTGCATATACTGTTGCCAAGTAGGTGACTTAATGCAGGAAGACCATCTCAGCCATTGCACTGTTTCTATATTAGCATTTGTAACACGTGGTGTCTGTCGTATCAAATAGTAGCTTTTTGGCAAGTGTGTGGCTGACTGTCACTCATCCAGACCTCCACAGTCACACATATCACACAACACCTCCGCTTGGCTTTGTTCTCCATGACAGGAAGATTAGAACGGATTATGGTTTCTACATTTCTGTTGTTTTGGTCACTTCACTGTACATTATTTACATCGTCTGTCACAGCACTGATGTTATTTGCGGAAAACTGCATGGGTCTGAGTTTTGCTTTGCCTTATGCTTCTCTGTTTATGTTTTCCTTTTATCCAGCCATTCATCACTCCTCAGTTCCCTGATTTAAGTTGTGAGCCACACTGACAGAGCTGATGCACTGATCTGAGTTGGGTCAGGTGTGAAATATGAATTGGTTGCATGTGTGAGTATGGCTGTGAGTTTGACCTTTCAGTCTATTGCACGTGTTGTTCTGCTCCCTGTTTTGTATTATCTCTTTTTTGCTATATCTTTCCTACTTTGTCCTATTATCACTTCCACTTATGTCATCATATTAGCTGTGTTCATACGTTTTACTCTTTCATGTATCTATTCACCCTTCCTTCTGTTGAACATATCCTTTATTCTTTTTTCGGGCGTAATCTCACTCAATAACCTTTTTCCCTCACCACTTCCACCTCAGGCCCAGCCAATTCCTGATGAATTGCTGACTCGACAGCTTGGTAACCAGGCGACCTTCAGCCCGGTGATTACCATCGAACCACGCCGACGCAAATTTCACCGTCCAATTGGGCTGCGTATCCCTTTGCCACCATCCTGGAGGGAGTGTCCTCGAGATGCTGGGGAGGGTGATACGACCAGCTTACGCCTGCTCTGCAGTGTCATCGGTAGGATCCTATTGACTGTTGATCAAAACAAAAACAAGATGATTGCCAACTTTGGAGACATTGCAAGGACTGGGGTTTTTCAATTGACTTGAATTTTTGGATGTAAAAATCACATAAAACGTTCTGTAAAAGTGAGGATATATATATCTGTTACCTTGGGTATTACCTTGAGGCATGAATGACACAGTGTGGTTGTTGTCATAGGTGGGACCGCACCAGCTCAGTGGGAGGACATAACAGGAACCACTAAGCTGATGTACGCCCACAACTGTGCCAACTTCACCACCAATGTTTCTGCAAGGTGAGCGGCTTTCCGATAACGAAGTCAAATATATTTCCTGTTAGTGTGGCTTCTAGAATCTACAGCTTCAATTAAGTGTCTCTTTGTCCCTTTTGTCCTTCCCTTTGTTGTTTGTTTACCTCATACAGATTCTGGCTGGCAGACTGTCCACGCACGGCAGAGGCGGTGACTTTTGCCAACTTGCTGTACAGGGAGCTTATGGCAGTTCCGTACATGGCCAAGTTTGTTATTTTTGCCAAGATGAATGAAGCGCGTGAGGGACGCTTGCGTTGTTACTGCATGACGGATGACAAGATGGACAAAACGCTGGAGCTGCATGAAAACTTCACCGAAGTGGCTCGGAGTCGAGACATTGAGGTCAGCAATGGGGGGGCGGCAAAGGGTATTGGTTGCCAAGGTCACCAAAAATTAAAGGTGCTTTGGAGAGAAATAAGTGTTGGTAAACTTATACATAGCTCCCAGACAGTGGAAATCATTTTCATAGCTGCCTACTTTTATGCAATTGGCTCTGGTTTCTAGAGAATGATTTATATAATAACAATAAATATTAGATGCTGCCAGTAGCAGTGCTAGTTATCTTTCTTTTCATCATGAAAAGATGCAATTCCCATTGTTTTTCTCTTCGTAATGAATAGAAAGAAGGCTGACGTCACTGCTGGCATTGCTGGCATGGCTCCCAATGCTTCCCCATCCTGGAGGGATTGGGCAAGTGCAGGGTTTTCTGCAGCACAGACGAGTGGGAGATTGTGTCAAAGATGTTATGATATTGATCTGCATTCTGGCTGTTTTACAAGGATCAAATCCTTCCCATATTCTCTTGGTGCTCTAATTTATCTCGTCACCCTTAACATTTTGTGACATTTTCCACAGCTGATGGAGGGCATGCCGCTGCACCTGGAGTGTTCTGGGAACCTGGTGCCCATCAGGAAGGCCACCCAGCAGCCTCGTAGCTTCAGCTTCCAGGCCTTCAGAGATAACCGACTGCCTGTCTCTGTCAAGGTCTGTCTCTATCCAGCTGTTTATGTGCCTGCATTTCTAATCACTCGCTACACATTCATACAGTATCGGGGTTTGTTCAGTTGTTGGGTTCAGTATATAAAGGGCTCACTCGCCAGTTAGTCAGTTTCCTTCTTGAGCACCTGCCATCCAAACAACCTGTTCATACGGTGTGTGTCTGTTTGCTTTTCAGTGTCTATCTGTCAGCCAGTCTGTCAGTTTGTTCACCATTAGCATGTAAAAGTTCAGATAGCAGCGCAGCGCCTTGTTTCCTTCATTCAACACTACAGCGACAGCACACTAAGAAAGTTAAACCTGCAGCCAAGAAACAAGTGAAATTAGAATAGTAGATAACATTATTTCACTCTAACAGTAATAACAACCATCTAATCATAAAGTTAAAAAATATGAATGTCACTTACAATTCACACAGTATTTAAATATTTGATATATCGATACATTACTTGATCTGTGTATGTCAGTCAGTCCATTGTTCTTTGCAGTTGTCAAATCATTCTTATTTCTAAACAATTGACATATTGTCCAAATTTGTTCCTGATTTTTTTATTCTTTTTCTATTTTTATTTTACTTCTAGATTCATTTATATTAATGTGTAATAATAAACACCTCCCTAATATGTAATGGTATTTGTGTGTCCCTTTGGTTATAGTAGCATCACTGTAAACTTGTGATAATTGTCAGTCATTTGTCTTTTTTTCTTTTTGCATTTTTGTTGTTAAAAGCCCTTGTCTTACACAGATGACTCGTCTCTGTTTTCATACTGTGCATCTATCTGTATGTGCCTATCTTGTGATCATATCTGTCATTTTTTATTTGTCCGTCTATTTGATTTTTATAATCTATTTGTCTGTCTGAGTCTTTCTGTCCATGTGTGTCTGTCAGCGCGACACACACTACTGTACAATCATCCCCAAGATTAATACTTATAAATTCAATTATATTTATTATAAATATATTTTCATTACAATGTAGCCAAGCAACAAACAACTTACCTATTTACCTGTCAGCTCTCTTGGGTAATTGTTTGCATGTCCTGTGACTCCCTCACTTTCTTTGCCTGCCTTCCTATCTTGCGGCCTCGCCTGTCTGTATGTGTCTGTCTCACTGTCTCTCTTTCTCTCTCTCACGGTCACTCTGTAACTGTCTGGTCTGACAGACGTCCAGGTAAAATGTACAGGTAAATCTCTCCCTCTCGCCTGCCTGTGGACTGCTTTCATCCCTGTTTCCCCCTGCTTCTCGTCCCATGTTACTACGCCACATGCTCGTGACATTGTGGAGGGAATTAATACTACTTTCAATTTGTTTTTCTTCCTCCTCCTCCTCCTCTTTTGCTCTGCTTCATTCTCCTTTTTTCCTTGTACGTTCTGTTTCTCTCACTCTCCTCCTTTCCTTACTCCTTTTGCTCACTCTTCTCTTTCATTCCTTTATCTGGTATCTCCCTTTCCTCTCTTTTCTCTCTCCATATTCTTTCTTCTTCTCCTCCTCCTCTCTTTCTCCGTCTTATCTCCATGTTAGGTCAGAGATAGTAACAAGGATGCCACTGGGTTTTTGTCCTTTCTGCGGAAGTGCACCAAGTACGAGGACACACAGCATGTACTGTGTAACCTTAACATTACCATGCCACCCTGTGTCAAGGTAAGGACTTGGCCCCCCACAACCACATATTGTTATTGAATATCCCTAGATGTGCTTGACATTCTCAAAATAGGAAGTCAGTTTTCCTATGAAGTATAATACAATAATCTTACTTACCAAGTTTGATGTGTGAGGGCGGATTTAGTTTTCCATTACTTTGTCACACCTAATTATACATTATGCTTATTATTTATGGGGAACCTCGTTTAATAATGTAACTTGTTCAATATTTGAAATAGAGTATATTTGTCACAGGCTGAAAATTTGTGTGGTACCTAATCATCTCTTTAAAAGAAAAATTTAAAAGTGGTTTTTGCCAGTTCTGCATACATACATTTTCTGTTAAACAGTCAGGTGCACATTAATCAAATTCCACTACAACAAATAAATAGTGAAACATAAGTAACCCTATTTAAGCCCTTTAACATCTGTCGTCTTTTTGCCAGTGGTCCACCTAAGTGAAAATACATTGTCTCTTTTTGTCATGGCAGGCACAAAAAGTGCAACAGGGATACAGGGGAAGGATCCAAATACAGACCTCTGAGGCAGCATTAGTTGCAGTTCAATGGAATTGATATACAAAATGAAAGAACAAAAGCTTATAGGATGGTGAGGCAAGCAAGGGTCAAAACCAGTGAAAGGAGATCAAACAGGCAAACCAATCCGACAAGGAGCAGGCAAGAATCAAAAATCCAATAAATAGGCAAAAGTCCAAAATAGGCAGGTCTCAGGTTGAGGGAATGAGTTGCAGATGGGGGGGTGGGCGGAGTAGGCCAGGAAACTGCAGGGCTGATGAAAATAGGGAACAAATGTGTAGATGAGGAAAGGAGGGAAAGTCCGAGGACATCTGGTGGACAGCTTGAGGATGGCAGGTCCGGGCAGGTGGGGTAAAGTACATGTACAGGTCTTAGAGAAGTGATCAGGGGCTGGAGACAGACGGAGAGCAATGCAGAAGGCAGGGGATGAGAGTGTGGCTGCAGAGATGAACTGAGGAGCAGATTGTGACACTTTTAAATTGCTAAACCCTTACGATCCCCAAAATGGCTCCATGGCATAATTTGAAAATTAGTTTTAAAACATACTGCTGCTTTAAAAATAGGATGACTCCATATTTTTAAGACTTCACTTGTATACTCAGCTGCACATTGTACCTGTATTACTTTTACAACAGGACATTATTTTTTAAAATCACCATTACATGCTTATCCTTTAAAGCTCTACATAATGCAGTGTACATGGGTGAAACAGTGGGTGTTGAAAATCTAAAAAGTGCTACATTAATTAACATTTCAGACAGTAATCATAGTGTGATTTTGTTATTTTAATATTTTTTAGGTTGTTGGAAGCGAGGAGCGCAGGCGAACTTTAACCCCTCTCGCCCTGAGGGAACGCTACAGTGCTCTGAATGAGCCTGGTGTGGGTGAGTCTTTGCCTGACCTTCAGCCCTCTCCTGATATATTCACAGTGGAGACGGGCACTGAATGTTGCACTGCCCCTTTACCCACAACCCTTTGCTTCCCACTCCGCCCTCTCTATATACCCGTATCTGTCTCGTGTGCACGCATGGCACAAAGACTGAGCCTTGGATGCAATGCGCTGCTGTAAAGTATGCCCCAGAGTTCTTTGCAGTGCAATTAGAGGAAATTATATTGAATGTGTGCCGAAAGATGAGTAACAGTCCCCAAATATGATCCATAATGGCTCCATGGCACCCGGCATATTAGCCGTTTCTTTCCTGAGTGTCCTGGTAGCTATTACAACAGAGGAATGACTTCTGTGATTGGTTTTGCATGGCGCTGATGACTCCACTGCGATTTCCAATGGCATGGCAGCAGATGATGTTAGCATCAGCACTGTAGCTTAGCAATGGGAATGGGCAGGACCTCGCAGTGGAGCTAGACAGAGGAGCCCTTATACTGGCCTGTTGTAAATGAACAGAGTCAAGATGGCCGTTCTTGTTGGTTAAAACGGTGTTGATGGAGGATGAGGAGGAGTTGGGGTAAAGGGGCAAGGTCTTTTCTGTCTATCAAATACACAGCGCTGCTACATTGCACTTTGGTCACTCTGTAATGGTTACTGAATGCTACTTTGGTGGGACTAGCACTTGAATGAACCCCAAATTCTAACCTCCCCTAACCATACGGTGTGCTAACTCTGAGAATTATTTGGACAACAACAATGTTGTGCATATTGCTGATTTCCTTCAACAGAGCAATGGCTTTGTCAAGGTAAGTATTGCTATTAACAATTTTAATAGCAACTCAAGCCAATGCGAGACTCTTAGGACATGGAAGATTAATCAAATAAACCAAACAAGGAAACAAAAAATAGCAACTGTCTGTAGTATTCACAGTCAGTAACACATTTGGATAGTCCAAAGCTGATATTATCAATCCAAACACTGAAAACTGCTTGTGAAAGACATTTTACTGTTAAATTATAGTCACTTGAATATTGGCTGGACTTTCCAAATCAAGTTCCCTCTACAGTGTTAAAGAAATACTTAGAAAAGTTGGTTTAAACTTCAAATAATGCACACATGTGTCTTCATGTTGTCTTTTTTAGTTTCTAAACTGGCTGTTTTATTTTCTCTTCAGCCGCAGTGAACGCCATGGAGAGGACTGAGATCAAGATCAATATCATATCTGAACAGCTGGGTTTGAGCTGGGCAGGTCAGTCATTTAAAATGTCTTAAGACCTATCTATCTACTGTTTCTGCTTTTGTATATATGTGTATCTACTTGACTGTCCTCCTTTCAGAGTTGGCACGGGAGCTCCAGTTTGGTGTGGACGACATCAACAGGATCCGTGTGGAGAATCCCAACTCTCTGCTGGACCAGAGCTCTGCCTTGCTCAACCTGTGGGCCAGCAGAGAGGGCAAACGGGCCAAGAGTATGTCCAATATTATTGTATATTTCTTAGAAATGACCTGTTAGCTACCTTAATATTGTGGATACAATTTATATCACTTACAAACAAAGCCCAGATGTAGAATCTGGAGGCGTTGAAGGGTCAGATTCAATGAGACTTTGGATGTCTACAAGGTATCCTGTATCTACTGAATACTTTCCATCTTTCCTGACTCCCTAAATGTTTCTCTTTTCCTTCACCCCTCTTTTGTGTCTTTGTACATGTACAATTCTTCCTCCGTTGTTCTCCCTCTCTTTTTTTTCCGTTCTTCCTCCCTCTGTGTGTCTCTCAGTGGAGAGCCTGTACTCTGCTCTGAGGAACATTGACCGCGCAGACATCGTGACCTCTCTAGAGGGTCAGGCTCCACAGCCAGCACCTGGTTCTTCAGAGGAGGGCGCCTGTCGACTCGGCGACCGCGACTCCACACTGCTGTCCCCTAGTGTCATCAATGGTAAGACACACAAACACATTAAACATCACACACATATGACGTACCCCTATTCACATCAGTATACTTATCAAAGAACGGTGAATTACAACAAAAATCTGGCATTTTCTCTTTAATAAGTGATTTCATCTTGGATTTAGTCATATTTTTTTTCTACAGCCAGTTGTTTCTATTTGTTTTAAATTATTTCAACCAATGTGTAAAGATTCTTCCCAATCAAGAGAAGTTTTAAACAAAAAGTCAAAAGTTTTGAATACTACTTAAGTTTTTAGGGTGAATACCAGGTTCCTTGTTTGATACTTTCTCCAGTGATGATCTGTTCATACGATATAAAAAAATCACTGTAATTTTTTGTTCAAACATTTGCAGAGATCTAAACTGAGAACATGTAGGAATTTGCAAGTAGTGCTAGTACATAATAGGTAGTATTTGAGCATAAAATACTAAACTTTCACAGGAAATGTTTAGTAAAACTCACCATTATTCTGTGCTGATTTCACAATTATTCATCAAGGATTCATTTACAAATGTATTGTTCACAACAGCTAGTGTAGTCAGCACTACTAAAAACCTTCTTCAGCACAATAAGGTGAGCTATTGTTCTCATTTACTTTCCACCTCTGACCTGCTTCCCTTGAGTATGGGTAACAGCCGTTTTACCTTGTCTCTGTTGCTCCACAAGAGGTCACGGACACAAGGCTATCGCGCCTAGTGCACAAGCCACGAGTTATTAGACCCCCGTTTTTCAGAAGGGGTAAGTTGAAGGGAACTCGGGCTGCATGGTGGTTTGCTGCTCATGATGATGATGATGATGATGATGATGATGATGACAGTGATGATGAATCTCAAATAATGTTTTTGAGGTCTGAGGAATGGTGTCATTCTCCCACCATGAACCCAGCCTATGGCAGCATGCACTAACCCCGTCTCTGTGCATTCCTCACCGGGGCACAAGTCATTTTTTTTCAGTTATAGTTTTTTCACACCTCATACTTGAGCCCTGAACATGATGGTTCGTATTCTTTTACTTAATATGAGAAACGAGGATAACTCCCTCTCACTTTACTGACAGGATTTTAAGAGAAACAAACATTTTAAAGGCCAAAGAAGATTAACACAAAGTTAATTCCTGATTTTTAAATATGAATGTTTGAGATTATGTTTAGATTACATGTGTGTGAGTGCGGTTTGGTGAGTGTGTGCGCACACATAGATGCATGTGTGTGCATACATTCATATATGTATGTGTGTGTGTGTGTCTGGGATGAATACACTAGTCAAAAGTGGCGCTAGTACACAGATAGTGTGCTCTGGGCCTTCATACCTTGTTTCTATTCCTCCCTCTTTCTTTCTTTCTGCCTCCCTCTTCTCTTTCTCCCTGAGAACAAGACAGAATTTCACCTGTGTGTTATGATGCAAGATTGACAGCAGACGCTGTATCAGGTCTTGAAATTCACGTCTTTCGCTCGGGACAATCTCTCTCTCCGTCCAACTTTTCTGTCTTTTTCTCTGAACATGTCATATCTGCTGCCCAGCCGCCCTGCTCTTCCTCCTCCTCCTCCTCCTCCTCCTCCCCCCGCCTCTCCTGCTCTTCTTCCTCACAGCTCTTCCTGTCCGACCTCTGACCTCATATGACCTCATGTTGACCTCTGGGCCTCCTCTTCTCTTGTCATCTTATTTTCCCGCGCTCCTCCCTCGTTCAGTCGAGCGGGGACCCTCTCCTCCTCTCTCAATCCAGCTCTGTGTGTGTACTACAGTTTGTGCATGTGCATGCTGCATGCTTTGCTGTTACAGTATTTCTGTGTGTGTGTGTGTGTGTGTGTGCGTGTGTGTGTGTGTGTTTGTGTGTGTATGTGTGAGCGTGTTTCAGATCTGGACTTCAGTAAATAACAGCTGAATTTGTTGATATTCAAAGAAAGTTAAAAAAAAAAAATTAGTTAGTTGATTTAGTTCAGCTTGCAAGACATTAATGTGTGTGAATATGAATATTTGTTTGATGGAGGTTATGTTCATTGTCAAGGACTTTTGCAGTACTTTGCAAAATAAACTAGGCTCAGTTTAATACTTATGATGCATAAAATTATCTTAAAATTTGTGCCCAGGTTTAACCAAGATGATTTTTGTCTGTACAGTGTCAGGGATGTGCGAGTGAGGAGTTTCTTGAACAAAATAAAGTTGAGGCATTTAACATCTTTATATGCATGGCATGCTTTCAATGTATGAAGTTTTCTTCACAGTGTAAAATGTTTTCTCTGTTCTATTGGTGTATTTCAGTCTTGTTTTTAATGCTATATTAACAAACAAATGTTTATTCTTTTCCTTTTTCTGTAAAATAAATGGTGTGTTTTTTTTTTCAATGCTACGCTGTAAGACGTGATCAGCTGCATAACACATAATGTTCAACATACAATGTTTCTATGACATGATGTCTTTCATTCATGGGCAAAATTACTAACAAGTGTGTCACAGGAAATCGGTCTGTTTTTAAAAAAAAATAACTTTCATGTCTTTTAAAGAAATTTGAAGAAAAAATGTTATTGCATAAGTACGTTGTGCAATTAATATGTCTGCAAAAGAAAAATAAATCCTTTCAGTACCAAATTTAACATCAATCTACAGTTATATGATATATTATGCACATACATTATATTTATATACATTTCCATACACTATGTTTTGCCCAAGTCTGATGACAGACTCACTGTTAACATTGCCTGAACGTTATCTGCCAGCAGGAATATTAGTGAGTGATGTTTGTACATTGGTTTGGGTGTGTGTGACTATTTCTGTATATTTAAGCCTCACCTGTGAGCCAAAAGTGTGTCTTCATCTGTTTGTGTATTGTGTGTGCGTGTCTGTGTGTGTGTGTGTGTATGTGTGTGTGCAGTGGTAAAGTAAATGAGTAGCGTGCTGTGCTGTGCAGTGTGTTGTGTTGTGTTTTTTTTTTTTTTTCTCGTGCCATGACAATCTCTGTGGAGTTTATTTGTGCTTCACCACATCCTGTGCCTTCCACACCTGTGTGTACGTGTGTTTGTGTTTAAATAGCAGGAGTGAAGGGAAAGGCTAACCCAGATTCATCTAACTCATTCTAACTCTCATTCTAATTCTGACTCATCCCTCCCTGTTCACCTCATTCTGAAGCCACCTCCCATCATCCCGGCCCTGTACCATCCCAGAAACACACACACACACAAACGTTTACTTACACTACTCTATGGTCCATTAGCACAAAAACTCTGAGAGACAGTTACTTACACAGTAAAGAGGTATTTCATCCATAATATGTAGTATTTTGTTACTGGCCAGAGTTGTTATGGCTTCATTGAGAAGTTTTAGTTTTAGTGCACAATTATGTTTGCAACAATTTAAGTTTTAGTGTGATTATAATTTTGGTAAAACAGAGTGCTTGTAAAATTCAAATTATCTTCACTGAATATTCTGAGCTGGAGGGTTTTTAAATGTAAGAGTAGAAAATGTCATCATATGCAGATCAAGCAAAGTAGACTTTATTAATTCTCTTTATTAATTGGCTATATTATAGAAAATTTCCTATGGAAAAACATACTGAATTTTTATGGAATTGGTAGATTCTGTAAAAAAAAAAAAAAAAAGGCCAGCCTTGATAAATGATTGAAAAACATACAGTGCATCAACTACACCTAGTGAAATTGGTTGCTAAACCTGAAAAAGTATGATGCAGATATATATATATATATATATATATATATATATATATATATATATATATATATATATATATATATATATATATATAAATGTATTGAACTTAAAGCTTGTTATCAAAATTTGTTTTTTTAAAAATGGACATTGCAAGTCATTGATTCCTACAAATAAATCACCTTTGCCTCAGTTTTCTCAGTCTGGGCCATCAGTTATACCAGTAAAGGTAAAGGCTAGTAGATCTGGTAAGGATTACTAAACATGTTTTTCAGGTTGTGCTTACACTGTACCCACACTGTACTGTAACAGTCACGCTGATATAAAGTCTCTACTCTGTACTTACGGCTGCACCCCAAGTGGATTAGGGCTCTGAAGCAGAGCAGTGTAAACAGATGCTAAATTTGATTTTGGGTGAAGTACTCCTTTACTGTTCAACGTCACTTTATTCCATTCATCTGACCTCATTAATGCAACAACTTATCAATGACATTTTACTTATAGTATTGATTAATCAGGCAATCCCTCAATCCAAACATGTCACATGTACTGTACCAAAATGTGAGAGTATTATTGTCTTCAGGTATCACTAAAGACAACATTATTATAAACTTATACTTATAAGCTTTAGTCACATAATATTTCTAAAGTATAAATATTACTTTAAATGCTGATTTTTTACATTTCTTTTAAATAATCATTAAAAATGATGTTAGATTCCATTAATTAAAAATAATATATAATTGTTCAAATGTCACTCAATAATGAATTCAATCAGTTGTTACTACTTTTTAAATAGCAGTGAAAAGATTGATGTTATTAAGATCAAGACAACAGATATCAAAAAACGATCTAAATTACTTTAAACTGAGAGAGAAACAAATTTGTTGTCATTATACTGTATTCACTATATAAAAATAGTCAAAATGCATTATAATATACCAATTTAAGTTGTTTTGCACTGAAGTTAATATGATAAAAGAAATATAAAAATGATCACTGAATGTAATGTGTGTTTGTGTGTCCTGTGTATTTTACCAGTGTTGTTGCAGTGAATGATGTCTTGTTAATCGAACCAAACAATGTGTATTCTTACGTATTATACATATTATATTCTAGAGTTATTCTGCATTTTAAAGAGTATATTGAATAATGTTTGATATCCCAACAATATAATCAATTCTTTTATATTCTGTTCATAAACTACGGCTTCCTGAATCTTGTTAAGACACTTAACAGAATTACACAAAATAAAAATGCTGCTACATTATATGTTTGATATATTATATGTTTATTTTAAAAAGTCTGTCAGTTTAGAATAAAAATCAACATGTAGTACTGTAAATTTCCTTCATTAGCAGGCACAAATTAATTATGAAATAATTTTTAAATATAATAGTTTTGTCTGATGTGTGTGTGTGCATGTGTGTGTGTGTGTGTGTGTGTGTGTGTGTGTGTGTGTACACTGACCTGTATTTGGATGCTCGGGATGGAGACATATGAAATGCATGACTGTGCAACTACAGGAGAATGCAAGAGCAACAGTAACTTGCATTTTCCCCCTGCAGAATCTGCAAGCTGCTGCTGACTCTCAACACAGGACGTGTTACAAGGGTTGGAACGATAATAGAGACGTTTCAGTACATCTTTGACATTTGTATCAGAGCCGCTGGGATATCATAGAAAAAGTTAATCTAAATGTCTAGTACAGCACCCAGATGCTGCCTTGACACTGGTCGGGTATACACATAGACCGATTGGTTACAGATTTACAGTATATCCTTTAAATATTGCAGTCATCAAAAAGTGAGATAGATGTTAAACAAATCTGTATTTTGGGGATTGGCTGTCTGTAGATTCTTCAGCATTTATGGACGTTTTTCATTTTTGCCAGATTCTCAGAGTTCCACTTGCAATCAGGACTCTAAAATTCAACTGGAATTCTTCTCTTAGATGTTGCTAAGTTGATATTACAAGGGAAGATACCAAAACTCCCAGCAGCGCTTGTATGACGATTGAATATCGTGCCAACCCCACAATCAATATATAACTCTAGACTTACCTTTTTTTCTCTTAGCAAGTAACACAGTGTCTGTTCTGCAGATTCACTTTCTTACACGCTAGCAAACCAGCCTCACACCACTCACCTCACAGAAAACGGATGATACACTGAACGCCTTTTATCCCTCACCTCACTCAAAAAGGCTATGTCCCAATGACAATAACCGGAAGTGCTTCCTTTGGATCAAATCTACAAACGGGCAGAAAATCAGTTCAAATATTTATACATGAATTAGACAAATCAACAGAAGATTGATAAAGGAAGCTGGTTTTAAAGCGAAAGACGATGTTTTACTGCTTCCAGTACTGTTCTTGTGTTTTGCCTTTTTAAACTGAAAGTAGTGTAAAACATATCGACTGGAATTTATTGAGTCTTGGAGTCCGATTGCTGGTTCAGGATCAATATGTCTTTCTTATCACACTGAGTGAAAATGAACTGAAGGATATTTGAATCCTAAATGAGTGGTCTAAACTCTAAGTGCTTGATAAAGAGTCTTTCCTGGTATATTGGGACAGGGCTGAGCCCCACTGTTTCACTTAAAGGTCGGAGAAACAGTCGACCCCCTACCTCCTCATTCTCCCCCTGGCTGTGCCTGCGTGGTGTTAGTCTTTCTTTTGTCGCCCTTGTCTTCCCTCCAGGTTATGGGCTGGTGCAAGAGGAGCTGCTGTCCCCGGCCTCCATGCAGTACAGCTTGCCCTCTCCACTCGGCGCGGAGCCCTACTGGCAGGAAGTCTCAAGCCTTGAGTGCGCCCCCATCGCTACCACCGAGGAAGACACGTTAATGGAGATGTCGGATGTTCAGGTGTGGCCAGCAGGGGTCAGCCCCTCGCTGGTTACAGTGGAGGACTCGTCACTAGAGGGCAGCAGTCGGGCCGACGACTCGGAGGGTGCCACACTCTCCCTTCCCTGCAGTTTGGGTCGCCCGAGCAGCGGCGCCAGCGGGGCCAGCGGCTCCATCATGGAGCTGGAGGAGGAGGAGGAGGAGGAGGAGGAGGAAGCGGAGGTTGAGGATGAGGAGGCGCCACAGGAGCCAGCGAGTACGCTGGCGGAAAGGGACAGGGTGAGGGCCAGTGGCGCTGTCCCCAAGGTCAACCTGAACGGCCAGCTGGGAGGTCAGAGGTCAGACGGGAGGAGAGGGGAGGCCGTTGTGACAGGAGGAGGAGCGAAAGGAGGAGGAGGAGGAGGAGGTGTAGGGTTGGGTTCAGTGGAAGGGATTTCTGTTGTTGCAGGCCAGCAGGTGTACGCCCAGCGGTGTGAGATGTCGGGACTGAGTCGAGCTGCGGAGCACAACGGAGACAACCGGTACATCAACTATAACTCAAATCAATCTGACTGCATTGTGTGTTTTTTGTTTCTGCTGTTTTCCACTTCCATTTCTCTCTCCTCTTTCTGCATTTGGGTCTCCAGGTTGGTGGGAGGCGGAGCATTTCAACCCTACTTACCAGACAAGGATTCCCTGCAGGGCTGGGTGGGCTCAGTGTCATCAGGCCGTGACGGCAGCATGCCAGGCTTACGCGTGGCCCAGGAGGCTCTGCTGACTCCGGTGTGTGACACGGGTTACTCTCATGTGCTGCGTGGGCGCCTCCTGCAAGGCACACAGCCCTTTGACAAGGGGCTGGGCTTCTCTCACCAGGAGGCGGGGCCACATGCTTGGGAACAGGAGCAGAGGCGGGGCCAGGTCAGGTTGCCAACGCCGACCACCCGTCGCTTCCTGCGCCTGGAGGGGGAACATCTTGTCCATGCCTTTTTTTATCTTTTCAGAATTATCAAATGGGAAGACAGTCATTCAGTTTGATTTTTTTGCTCGTGACCATCAACAGTTTTTAGTCTCACTTAACAACTCAACAATAATCATCAAAATTGATCATTTTGATGATGTCACAGAGCTTGACCAGAAAAATGTGTTGCGTGGTGCAACACATGGGAAAAATCTGCCATGTCAGATTATTTATTTATTTATTTTACATTTCTACTAAACAAACGGTTTATTGTTGTGCAAAAGTGAATGTTATGAATTGATATTTATATTTAAATGATGTTATCTTTATACAGAGAGAGGAGAAAGAGGACTATGCTGCTGAGCCGCAGTTTGCTGATGAACACGGAAAGGTGCTCGCCAGAAAGGTGAGTCAGCCGTGTTTTCATCATTTTCACTGAGTCATATTCACACACAATCACTGTCAACGCAAGCTGACAGCATTTTACTGTGAATCATTCACATAGCCTGGCACAAAGGGTGGGAAATTAACAGCAGCCACCAGCCAAGTGTTGGTTAAAAGCATATTGTCCCCATCAGCAGATATGACAACAAACCAACTGTGATTCAGAGATCATTCTCACTTTCAAAATAAAAGAATTCCATTTAAAAAGTATTCATCCATGTATTTAAAACTGCAACAGCTACTTGTAAAAAAAGAGAGTATTGCTACAAAAGTGAAATGTTAACATCTTTCATCATCATTGTCATCAATGGAAAAATGCTTGCACATGAATAAACTGATATATTAAACAATGTGCTTCAGGTAGTGAAGTGTTTGGGAGGTAACTTCCAATCTGATTGGTTTAATGGTTCAAGGTAAACCAGTGACAGCTGGTGAATTTTGGGGTTGCAGCTGGTGGAAAGATAAGTTAGTTTCCTGCTCTGGTTACATGTAGAAGCTTCAGTAGTTAACTGGTCCAAGTGTTGTCTCCTTCCCTCCTCCCTCCCTCCTTGCTCCAGGTGGGGGTGGATGTGAGAAGGGGCGCTCAGTCAGTGCAGCGCACCAGTCTGCGAAGAGTTAAACACTGAAATACACATACTACCCAGTGCTCAAGGTACGGGACACACAACAAGCACTTGTGCATCCCAGTGCTTGGATAGATGCCGCTATGGCAACATATTGGACTGTTAGAGCCTAATTATCTTTCACATGCTGTTCTCTTCCATTTCTGTTCAAAATTAGAGCTCTTAGATTTGGCATCCAGTACACTATGATGATAATAATTTTATGTTTTTGTTCTCTTTGGAGGGGCAAAGTCATTTAACTAATGTTTTGTGTGTTAATAGCATCTCTCTCTGTTTTGTAGGACAGGAAAGCCACTGCCAAATCATCCTCCACAAAAACACAACCAGACCGCAGAGGAAAATGAGCAAAGGAGGAGAGGAAGACAAAGACTACGAAGTGCAAACTACAAAATGACAAACACAGAATCATCCTCAATGTGTGACCATGGAGTAAAACCACAAAAGAAAAGAGAAACAGAAAAAAAAGTTCAACTTGTAGTTTTATAACATTTGTAAAGAAAAAAAAATATCAACTAAACTAAGGCATGATGATTTTTAACAAAAAAAAAACTACAACAAAAAAAACAAAACATAAATGTCAGTAAAACAACCAAGAAAAAAAAAGCGAACAAAAAGTGCTTCCTGTGAACTGTAATCGCATGATGACTGCTGGTGCATGCCCTTTGACCTTTTGAACTGTCATTATCTACAAACTGAAGGGGTACAAGGTACCGGGGGGGATATGGCCCACGCTTGGGTCACGGGCCATATCAAGGACCCTATTCCCCCTCAACTGGAGTGGTTTGTTTCAGCGAGTTGAGTCCAATAACACTACAGCCAAAAAAAAAAAAAGTCCCTCAATGGAAGGTTCTGTATACAGCTACGCATCAGCTGAGCCCACCAACGCTTCTTTCATTGGACCCTTTGCTCTGTTACTCTCAATGTGATATATGCACTCTATGCTACGTGGACATGTGTCGGTGTGTGTGTATGTGTGCGTATGTGTGCGTGTAATCTTCTCTACCGCATGTGTTTCTTGCTTCTGGCTTAGCGCTGAGCTCCTGCCCCCCATGATTGGCTTTATCGCCCCCCCCCCCCCTTGTGATGTCACGGCGTGCTCAGTGCTGGAATGAGAAAGCCGCTGTGCTCCCCTGCTCGTGAGTGTCCTGTCTGCGTGTGCTGACGTCTCTTCCTTTTGTGGGTGAAGCTCGCTTCTTGTGTTTGTTTCTTTGGGACGTGTCCACAGTGGTTTTTAAAGCGTCGTTCTGACTCCAGTAGGGAACTGAATATCTTTACCCCTCGTGTTTTCAGGGGGGAAAGACATCGGGAATGTTTTCTTCGGAAAAAGGGTTTGGTTGCTTGATTGCATCGTGCAGCAGCTCTACAACACAAGGACTGACTTTTTCCCCTTCCCCTCGTCACCTTTTCTAAACCTTCTTCCGTCATTTTCCTCCTAGTACCGCGTCATCTCGATCCACAATTTTTCTCAGTAGCCTCAGTCTAATATGCAGTAAAATCACAGGCCTCTCCATCATCTATAACTCCTCAATCCAGTGTTAAAAAAAAACAAAAAACTTTGTGTGCTCCCTCAATCTGTTCGCAACGGCTGTAGTGCCTCACTGTCGCATTTTGGTTCATTCATTTGAAACAAAGTGAATGAAGTGGGGACAACGTGGAGGATCTGATTCATGTGAGGATATAGCAATTTGGAAGATTTCTAAATCTAGCATGTGAAAAATAGCATTACGCTACTACGACATGTGATTGTGAAAGGAACTGTGCAGCGATGACAGACAGGTAGCACTGTGATTGTCTTATTCTCACTGACCCCAGACTCGTGAACTGTGAAGATATATATATATATATATATATATATATATATATATACACAAACAAAAAGCACACCCACACACATGCATATACAGTACACACACACACACACACACACACACCCAGAAAACATATACATCACATAATTAAATAATTATTGCCTGGTCAGAGTGTCGGATAGGTTTTGAGTTTGCCACAGCAATAATACCTAACAACAAGAACACAGAAGACGGAAGGATTTGATACAGAGAGTTGTAAAAGACTGAACTCCTCAGTGAAGACAGGAACTCCATCTGGACGAAACAGCTGTGCTGTATCTGACCGGTTCCAGCGACCTTGAAGTGAACGAGTCAGAGAGGGACTCGCTGATGCAAGATCAGATGACTCAGCTTTAGCAGTGTGGGACTGCGGAGGCCTGGGAGGGACTGTTTGTTTCTCAGCACTTATCGTAGCAAAATATAAACCAGGATATGTTAACTTAATACACTGATACCTAATATGGAGTCTGCTGCTGCCGCAAGGTGCACACCATCTCCATTTTCTTTTTCTGATCTTTTTTTTTCTGAGTAATTTAAGTAAAACTATACATCTTTAATGGTTTTAGTGTATCACACATTTCAAAAAAGACACCACTGACATCACTGTAAACCTCCTGTTGTTCTCTTCATCTCTGAAACACATTTTTTATGCAGAAAACCTGACGGCAGCACTATGAAGAGGTCATATCATAGTAGCACACATTTCCTGGAAATCAAAACACAATATTAACCCCATAAGTACTGTAAATGCTACTGTAGCCTGAATGAGTGAGACACCGAATGAATGAATGAACACATTAGTTGCACATCACTCAAATGCACATATTTTCCATGCCCGGTCCGTGCACGAGAGCCTCATCAGATATAGCACATGTTTATTACATATCACATGTTTTCCACTGTTTACTCCACTCAGGTTTTCAGTTCTGCTCTGTCAGAAACAAAATGTTCTCTTTTCTTTTTTTTTTCTTTCTTTTTTTAGAGTCCTACTCTTAAAGATGAATGCAGGACACAAAGTGAGTGCTTCAGAACTAGACTTTGGTGTTGGGGTAGTTTGGGGGTGGGATGGGGGATGCTCTGGGTTTTTGGAGGGATGTATGAAGCAGGATGGTTTGTGTGCATGTGTGTGCGCGCGTGTGTGTCGGTATGGTGGGGAATTCTTTCATTCAAATAAGACCAAAAAGATACAGGGTATTGAGTGTGCGGTCAGTAAGCATGCCTCTCTTTACCCTGTATATGCAACTTTGTGTGGAGAACCCTCCTCTCTGTGGAGGCAAAGTGAGAGAGAACCTCTGTCTGTTGTGTCTGAATTCATTATCACCATTTGATGAACAAAAATGAACTCAAAAGGTTTTGGTGAAGCATTACTGACCTCTACAAAGAAGTACACAAAGTACAACACAGTTCTCACAGTGTTTTTACTTGTACTGTGCCAGAACAAAAAAAAAGCTGATGCTGAATTTAAACATTTAAAAGAAAATAAATATACTTAATCCTTTGTTAAAGTTATAATTAGGGTTTTCATTACATTAAACCCCAGTTTTGATGTTGTTTGGCATATTTTAGCAACAGATGCCATTCAATCTAATTTTGTAATTGCTAAATAGTCTTCATTGTTACTGCTGCCTTTCCAGAATGAAATTTAAATTGTACCCACACACAAACAACTTGAAGAAAACGATACATGTATGTTGTAGACATGATGCAGAAGACAAAAGCTGGTGTATCTGTGCGTTTCACATAATGTGGAAGACAACCAGTATTATCAAGTCAGTTGACACCAGACTGTCTTCTTTAGTTCTCACAATGAATCTTATGAGCTTACTATTTGTTTGAGTGAGCTTTAAACAGATACACAAGTTGCACTTTGTGTTATTTCTAACAGTAGCAGACAGGGTCATAGCTACTGCTAAAAACGTAGAAGGAGAAGGCTTTGAAATTAATTCAAATCAAGCAAGACTGAGGTTTTAATGACCATAATTCATTTTAATTACTTTTCCTTTTGTTTCACTACAGTTAAAAGACCAGATATTGATCACATTATAAACCATGAGTATTTGAATTTGCCATCAGTCTGACATGACAAATTTGACTCCACCAAGTGTATGTTGTATGTATGCGAGTGTGTGTGTGATGATGCTTGGTTCCAAACCTAGTTGGATCAGGGGGAAGAAGAGAGAAAGGTTTTTACCAGGCATGTGACTTGAGAGGACGTGTAACCTACGACGATGTATTTTAAAGAGTATTGTAAAATTTTAACGAAGAAATAGCGATCACCTATACTCCTTTAGAATGGATACATGACAATGTAAACGCAATATCATATTACTCTATCCTAAGGAATGCAACTGCGCACATGCACAAAAAAAAGATGTTTTTATGAAAATATATGTATAAATATATGACAAAATATATTTAATTAGAATGCTATGCACCCTCATAGAGTTGTTATGGATGTTCTTTAAGCATTATCTAGACTAGGCCAACGCCCACATCATGGGGAATGTAGAGGCTTTGTAGCTATGACCACTTGTTTTCTTTTCTTTTGTATTGTCCTGGAGAGAGGATAAACAAACGTGAATATGTATACAAGCCTTTCAATCAGAATCATTCTGACATGAAGATATGTATAGATCATCTTACCCTGTACACCAGCTCAAACCATTTACAAGAATTAATAAACAAAGATGTGACATAAATGCTGTGTCTTGGTTTCATAAAGTGAAGCTAGTGCAGCTTTTTTGTATGTTTTGCTATAATATTCCTACATGGACTGTTTGTTTAGATATTCATTTGTTGTTATTTATTATTTATGGATGTTGATAACCTGCCACTTACTTCCTTAATTAATTGATTATATAAATACTTTGGTCTATACAGTGTCAAATATAGGAAATACTTTACTCTAAGTCCCTCACTTAGCATTTTTAAGCATTATAAAAATGGTTAATAATGGTTATAACACATTATGATGTAGTTGTGAGCAGATTTAAGTGTTTAGTCTTGCATTTCTTAACAACATTAACTCTTATGGTTAACATAAGTGGAGGCTGGAGCATAAACAGATAATGAATGACAGTACAGTGAAACAGTTGTAATAATATGTATTCATTGGAGCATAATTACTAACAAATACTGAACATTAATACACCCTTAAAATGTTCTTATGTCTTCTTATAACGACATAATGTTATAAGTCATTTATTAAATGTTTATATGCTGCTTATGAATGCTAAATAGTGGGACTTAAAGTAAAGTGTTACTAAAAAGGGTGAAAAATGCTGATAACTATCATCTAAAGCCCAAGACCTTCAAATTGCTTTCAGTCCAAAACCAAAAGATATTTAATTTACTCACATTTGACAAAGAATAGCAGGAAATGATTGAGAAGCTGGATCTAGAGTATGTTTGGAAAATAATTTAAATGCATAATCAATGATCAAATGAGTTCATTTTTCTGTGAACTGCTTGTTTCGGCCGTAGTTGAGTTTATAAGCAGATTTCCGGAATTTCCTTTAAAGAAATGTTCTATTTAAACTGAAGTGAATACTACTCTTCATTTTAAATTGTATATTTGTGTTGTATGTGTACTGACTAAAAATCTCAAGGTTACAGTGGACATCAACTATGAATTTGGAAACTGCACACCTACTTTCCTTGTAATTATTAGAATACATATTACAGTGGTTTTTTCCAGAAACCTTCCTATATAAATGTACTGTCATATGTCAGTTGCTTGCTAGGAAGGTACAAGAAAATATGTGTTCCACTGTCCACATAATAATTATGTGGTGCCTTCTAAAAATGATAATTTGTTAGTAATTATATGACTGATTACACATTTATATTTTATCTTATATAATCCACAAATTATGTCTTATTTTAGCTACTTTTTGGTTTCATTCTTTATGTGTTTATAGAATTGAAGTCTGTGTCTAACAGAGCAACCTGCAGATCGGCAAAAACTACAACTTCCGCTGTTTGTGACGCCCCCTGTTTGCAGCCAATCACCGTTCTCTGTCCCACGTGTTGTTTTGGAGGAAGTCTTTGGGTTGTTTTGGAACCGTGCAGACCACGTGGAGGCACAAGGTAACTTTCTGACGGGCGAACTGTTGCTAGAAGGAGTCCTTGGCACTGCAGGTGACACAACAAGCACACAAGACAGTCGAGCCAGTGCAGTGAGAAATGTCAGCCGGAGGACAAACCACCAGCCGGGATATCCCCGCCGTGAGACGGGTCGCCATCCACGATGCTGCCCATATGCCCCAGGACTACTCCACCACTCCCGGAGGGACTCTGTTCAGCACCACACCAGGAGGTAATGATGTCAGTCAGTATAAGTATTATTATATTAAAAAGAAGAAAATCAGGAATTTGACCGCACAAGAACAAGATAAACCTCTTTAATATGAGAATAAGAAGATTTAAAGGGACACTTAAAGTGGAAAGATGGGATTCTCTAGATTACCATGGAGACCAGCTGTGTCGTTGAGATAAGTAATGTTCTGCTATAAAGCCATAAAATAGCCTAATATTTCACTGATATCACACCCTGCTGGACCGCCCATTGCACAATTTCCATGCTCCTATCTCTAAAGCCATAAATGTAGGTGGATGAGTTGGAAATGAAAACATTATACCTTCATTTTTTGGGGGGTTTGTGTCAAAAAACTAAAAACTAGCATAACATCGTTGTGGCAGCCTTACATGAACCTCTTTATGAGAGCTAAGCTATAGGTCTGTCTGCAGTGCTGTTAATGATTGACAGCTCTGGTGCTCCATGAAGGCTACTAGTGAACAATGTTAAAGGAAACTTATTGCAACACCCAAATCCTGCAGTCTGTACATTGCACAGCCTTTTCATGCATGTGTTTCCTTTAACGAAACACAGATCTGAAGTGTGTCAACGTCTGATTGTCTTTGAGATCAGTGGAATAATTTAAGTGCCAAACAATCAGTATTTGATTTCTACAGTGTTCTTATGAAGCTTTATTGTACAGACATGGTCATGATTTTCATTTCACTATAATGTTATCTGTGTTGAATGATCTGTTTACTCCCTTCTGTTCATTTCCTTCTGTGCACTTGTCGCAGAAAGTCTCACATGAGTTGACATTAATTAGTTTTCGAATCGCTCAGTTATGAATATCAAATTTACAAATTCAGTAAATAGTGGCCAGAGAAGTTAAGCCTGCAGATGTAGTAGCTTATCCACACAATCAACGACTGTATGGTCAAATATAGGCCCGTGGTCAGTCATATCCTATTTATAGGTGTATTTATAGCAACAACATGTTTACTAGATGTGGCCAACACTTGGTCTCACTGGTCTCACTGGTTATATTTAAGATTGGGAAAGTGAGCTAATAATGATGTTGTATTACAACTTAAGTACATTTTTCAGTGGATACATACAAATAGCTAAAAGTTATATTTAAAAAAATCACACCCACTACTATTCAAACTTTATGTAGAAAAACAAAATTACAAAAGATATATATTTATATGCATACTGAAGCAAATAAAACATTAAATTTGACATCATAAATGCTCATCAACACCCACAACAACCCTGTGTTTCTGCAAAGTCAGTCTCACTCTCATCAACAACACATTGAGTCGTTTGACCCACTTATTCGACATTTTACTCAAACATCGCTGAGCTTGAGACCTTGGAAACTTTCCAGGATGGTGATAAAGATGAAAAAGAAAATGTTTGCCCTCCACAGCTGTGAGAAAGTCGGCGCAGAGAGCACGTCTGTTATAACCGATACTGTGACATTCTGTAATGTTAGCAGGTGGGACAGATTTACACAGATAAAACAGAGTCGGGTCAACAAAAGCGTGTCAACGTCACTGATATGGATGCCACACACAAGTCACACGAGAGAAAACCTGTAACAGAGAAAAAGCAGGTCTCTATACTGCTGTTAATACATTTATTTTTATTATTTTATGTCATATTCTTAATTTGTCTTTTTCAACTGGTCACAAGTGTTTAATCACAAGGTTAGCTTGCAGAACTTATTTTATTCTTCTCAAATAAAAAATATATGTTGAACAAATATTAAAGATGAAGGTAAAATAATGGATTTTGTAAGTATTTTTAAAAATGTGCTTTTTCAAATTGTCAAAAAAATGCCTATTCACTGTCAATACCACTCTTATAATCTGCGTGCTAAATATGAAGCTACAGACAGAAGTTAGCTTAGTTTAACATGATTTATTGAAACAGCTAGCCTGGCTCTGTGTAAAGGGAAGAAAATCAGCCCAACAGCACCTTGAAAAGTTCATGAATTAACACATTATCATCTTGACTGCGCCCTCATTTTGAAACTTTGTTTTCTGTACACATTAAACAAACAACATATTACATGTCAACTAGTTTTAATTAGTTATGTTTTTTGTTTTGTTTGTCAGGAAAATGTGCTATATTTAACCTGAGAAAAGAAGTTATCTCATCTTGCAAATTGTAGTTTGCATGGTGCAAATTTGATGAAACTGGACCAGGCTAGTCATTTCCTCCTGTTTCTAGTTTTTATGCTAAGCTAAGCTAATCGGCTGCTGGCTGTACCCCTATATTGAAACTATGCCTTTAATGTTACACTTCAGTTAGCTGCTGCAGTAAAGTAGCCAAAGCAAAATGTTGGGTATATGTGTCAACTTTTTCACAAATGTCAGTGTTCAACTTGACAAACAATTAAAAAGGCTTTAATCTGACCATATGTTGCTTTATTACATGATTATAAAAAAAGAAAAGTCTAACAAATGTTTACTTTTTGTTGACATTTATTCACATAACTTTAATGTTTATGTAAAATCTGAATTGAAGTTTCCTTTACTGCCTGCAGGCACCAGAATCATCTATGACAGGAAGTTCCTCCTGCAGTGTCGGACGTCTCCTCTGGCTCGTACGCCTCCCAACATGCCGGACATCCCCGGAGTCACCAGGCCACTCAAACCCGACTCCTCCAGTGACAAAGACCAGCCGGAAAAGAAAACCAGCAATAACGCCAACCACACCCTGCATAAACAGGGGAGCACAGGTAAATACTGTCTGTATGTTTAAAATGGAAAGCAGAGATGAGCTGCACTTCTAAATGTGTTTTTGTAACGGTGGATTTCCCTCTAATCAGCTGCGCTATGTTTTCTTTTTCTAGGAGAAGAGTCCCAGTTTGAAATGGACATTTGAACAGTTGGCCATAAGGATGAAAATAATTCCGTTACATACATTTTCATTATTTTTGTTTACTGTTGAGAAAAAAATGTACAAATGCTAAAAAAAAAAAAAAGATCAGTTGAAATGAGAAGTCAAGTCTTAGTGTTCTGAAAATAAGACTGTATTTTTTTGTAATGATTACTACTGTACTCTTATAAAACAACAATAACTGATGTGTACAATTGTTGCTTTGCTGTGATGGCCACTTTGTATGATCTGTGACATATTTGACAAGAAAGTCAAAGCATTATTGAAATTAAACCATAAATATTTTATATGGTGTGACTCATTTGATGACTTTGAAAATATTTTTTTTTAATTAAATATTGAAATTATGCATCTGCAGTGTATAAAATACAGTTAATCAGAAATACTAATAATAATTCACCTGAATAGGATAATTGTGTTTGTATTATATATTCACTTTCACCAGCTCAGTTTGTGTTTGTTGTTCTCCACATCATATCACACAATTATACCTGCAGTGCATTAACTTATCACTGTGATCACAGTTTTGTTTTTCTACACCTCTGTCCCAGTGAGCGCCGTGGCCGGAGGCATTTTGTTTCGTCACATTCTCGTAAATGTGTTATCTCAGGAACGCACTGAGGGAATTTCTTCATATTTGCACAAACATCCACTTGGACTCAAGGATGAACTGAATAGATTTTAATGGTCAAAGTTCAAAGGTTAATGTGACCTCACAAGACACATTTTTGGCCATAACTCAAGAATGAATATACTAATTATGACAGTTTAACATTAATGTCTAATAGGGTGAAATTATAAAAGGGGTGAAATTTTAAATCCTAAAGGTCAAAGGTCAATTTCACTGTTACATGATAATGTTTTGCAAAAACACTTTTCTGGCCGTTATTTAACATCATAACTCAGGAACAGAAGAAGATATTGTAACTATCTTTCACATTTGGTTGGATGCTGAATTGGTGATACTAATCTTGCCTACCCTGAGACTGTGGTGATTGTTTAGATCTGTGCTGCCGAGTTGAAGATCTGTGTGAAGCATCAACGGTTTTCCTCCATTCAAATATTATATGAGCCTGTATAGACATGGATGTAAACTGCAACTTAACTGGTTGGCGGAGGCATACAACCATGAGGTGGTATATCTAGTTTAATCTTATAGTAAGTAAGTTAGTATCTCAAATAAAATGTTGAGTTTTATCATGCATAAACACTGTAATACAAACAACTGGAGACTTTGTTCGAGATAAGAAATAATTTATTGTTTTACTGTACATAGGAAACATACAACTGGGTCAATGTGACCTAAACATCTCAATAAAGTCAAAGCGCTTACACCATTCTGACATTTGCATTAGTCATTTCAATGGCTTTCAAAATTAACCCTTCAAGCATAAAAAATAGTAGTTTGTAGAGTAATACCTTTCATTTACAACTGTTTTTTTTTAAATCTTCTATAGTGCTTCAGTCTGTGACCATATTGTGCTTTTGTCTGTGTTTTTTCATCTATTCAGTCCTTATTACCTTGAATATACTTGCAATCTTACAAAGTGTTATTTATCTAAGGCACAAGTTGGGTCACCTAATCTCCTGCAAAAAAAGTACCAACAATTTATAACTTAATTTATAAAATCCATAATTTAGAAAGCAATGTCCAGCATATACAGTAGTTCCCTTCTTTCTGGACCTGCATCACAGCAACAGCCTCTGTTCCAGTGTCTCTGTAAAGTGCCTGTGGACATCCATCCACTTCATGCCTCTGAGCAGTTCAGTTCAGATTCTTCTGTGCCAATTAGCAAAAGTTTCTTGGCCCTTTTAACCAACAGATTTTTTTTTTTTTTTTTTTTAGCTTTTTGCTCAGTGGCAGCCGCACTCCTCCACTACCATGTTCTGATGATGCCTCATGACCATCTTCCCATTCTCGAAATACAACATGGAAAGCGGCGCCAGGCGTGTGGGCACACAGGACAGACATGGCACCTTGTGTGGGTGGTGAAGCTTCAGTAGGCTCTGGAGAGAGAAGGAGAGAATGATTGATTAGAACAAATCTGTTCAAAATAGGACATTAAGGTATTAAAAGGTTTATATTGTTGCAGAAAAGAAAGAAAAAAAAGTTTTGTCTTTGTGACTAAATTGACTCTTACCTGCATGTATGCATGGTTGGTTGGGGTGAAGGTCTCATCTACTGGTGTAGGACAGCTCCCCTCACAGCGATAGGCGTTGTACCTTTTGGGATAGACGATCCACTCGCTCCAGCCGATCTTCTCAAAGTCAACCCACATGTCCACCTTCCTGCACAGAGGACCCTTCTCCTCCTCTGCAGGCTTGCTGGCTGGAGCAGGTCCTGCCACTCTCTGGCTCTGCTGCTGGTTGTGGTGGTGCCTCTTGGTTCTGCGGCTCCTCAACCTGGAGCCAGAGCCTGCTGTCACTCTCTCCCTGTCCAGGCTGACGTACTTGGAGTGCTCTGCGGTGCGGATGAGTGTCGGCATTCGCTGGCTGTTAAGGTTCTGCCTGGAAAAGACCACCATCATGACCCGGTCAGCTGTAGAATGTTGGACTCCCTCCTGCTGCTGCTCCTCCTCCTCCACCTCAGGATCAACCTCCTCTGACCTCTGTGTGGAGTGTTCCCGCTGCAGCCAACGACGGAGCATCTCGGTCATGTTGAACACCTTCCAGGAGGACGGAGAGACCATGGAACTGGGATGAGCTCTCAGGCGGCCCAGGAACAACCTGTTTCCTGGGCAGTGCGTGCCGGAGCACTGGTCTCTGTGGGAGTGGTAGATGTCCACTGAAGCTCTGGAGGATTCGGTGAAGGCAGGCAGGCGGATGCGAAGTTCAGCCAGTTGGACATTGTCGCTTGTAGACATGGAGGACATGTCAAAGGTGACGGACCACCTCTTGCCAATCTGCTGGCAGTCTGAAAGAAATAAGAGAGACTTGTGTTAGAGAAATGTGAAGGCAAACTGAACCGTCAATGCATAACTGCTAAAAAAAATACATTAATCAAGTAAAGCTTGATTAGACAAATGATTAAATTAAGGTCAAATAAATCAACACATCCACATTCTGGTGTTGGCATATAATGGTTCACAGGTGGTTAAAGGGACTTACGGTACTATGGTATTAAACATGTAAGTATTTTCTAGAAAGTTTTCATAACGGCATTTCAGATGTAGAATCTCTTTCAAAACTGAATTAAACAAATATTTCATATATGTTTTAAATAGAATAACATGTGCACTGCGTGTCATTATCCAAACTGTTACGCACAGCCACGCCACAACACCAAACTGCATTTATTTTCTTAAAAGTTAAATACTTACTTATAGCGACAAGGCTGATCACAGAATCGGCGTCATGCAGGCCGGGGTTGTCCTCGGTGTGGCTCACGGTGTCAGCCGGAGTCCGGGCCCGGTCCTCAGACAGCATGGTCCGGTAGAGCTGCATCATGTAGAGGGGCAACCTGCTGGTCTTTTGCCTCTGCACGGTGCGTCTGGAACCGCCGTTCATCCCACGGAGCAGTGCGTCAGGGTGCATCCCAGGGAAGGGCTGCATGGCGAGAGCCAGAACCAAATCCACCAGGAGAAAAAGAGAGAAAGAGAAATCCACTGCTAGTCCCTTCATTATTCCCAAGTGTGTTGCTGCTGCTGCTGATGTTGCTGTTGTCGCTTCCACAGGTAGATTCCAAATGCTCCAGGTGAGATGCTCGGACTCGTATTTATAATCAAACCCCCTCTCCTCTGACATCCTTTGAAGAGATCTGTCAAGCCCCAGATGGCTGAAGGGCGTGTGTGATCCAGGGGAGCGCTCAAAGACTCAAATGTGACAAGGTCATTATGTATCGAAACCAATTTGTCTTTGTAGTGGCTGAGGTGTGAAAACTGTAAAAGCCCACTACTCTGATTGTTGTTGTTTTGTATATTAGAGATCTCTTTGATAAGAGGCCATGACAATAATATTAGTTAAGGAGATTACGAGCTGCACAACTGCGCTGTGATTAATTATTGAGAAGTAACACTGGAGTTAATCAGGAATCACTTTCTGTACCGCAGGTCGAGATCTGTGTGAGGCCTGTTAGGACACATAACGAGGAAAATAATACAGTTGAGGGCAAGTTAAGGTCAATATTTGACACGTTCCCGCTTCATCCCGCATTAAATTATTGACTCAATGCCTTGTTTTTCTATTTCTTAATGTTCCGTTTTAAAGTATAAAGTCTGCAAAAATTCTGTTATGACGAGAATCTGTTAATCCTGCATTCTCAGTTAGTGCTAATTTCATATGAATGATGAATGAAAAATGATGAATTTTAAGTAGTTATCATAAAAGGTGACACCATATTTGTCTTTAAGATTAAATAGTTGATATGATATCTGTTTGTGTCAAAGTTTGACCCAAAAGAATATAAAAATAACAACAATTTTAAAACTCCTGTTTAAGAAAATAAATTGAACGATACAAATTGGAAAATTTCAACAACTAAATAATAAATCATAACTAAACATGCCTACATATCAATTAATTTATCAACAATTAATAAAGAATAGCCTAAATAAATAATTAGTCTCTGATATCACATAAGAAATATAAGCAAAGTCACATTATTTTAATTATTATTACTGGACATATATTTTTAACTACTTTCTTCTTCTCGAGGAAATGACAGTAAGTTGCGGTTATGGAGTCAATTGTAATGATTTATTCCTACTCTATTAACTCTACAAATAAATGCACGTGGGAATTGTATGAGTGGATAATTTTGGACATCTTGACATGAAAAGAGTTCAATAACAACACCAAAGTCTAAACACTGTCATGATAATTGGCAGTAGCATTAAAGGGACATGAATGACGTCAGTAACGTCAGCTAATTGATGCCCATTCATAAGACAAATTGCACCCTTGACCTCAAAAGAAGGCAGAAACAACTGATGGCAAAACTACAAAGCTCTGAGTCTTTTTGACGAGCATCACTTTCTTTTCTCTTTTTTTTAAAATGTGCAATCGATTTTGAATCGGTCTTGTTCTTTGAAAGTTCTTTATTGTGACTACATCAAACTATAATTTGGCCCAACTTCAGTAGTGTGGAGTGTTAGGAACCAACGTATGAAAGAAACAACCTTAATTAAGGAGACTGGATTCACCGGTCATATTTAAAAAAAAAACTAAATAAAAAATATTATCACTTTATAGCGAATTAATAAAACCAAGAAGCAATACAGATTGTAACGTCAATCAAATGGGTATTGTTTATATAGTTAAAATAAATAGATTGTCAGCAAAAAAGCAAAAAAGATGAAAATAAATGTAAATAATTAAAAGCACCCACGTGTCCTGCATATGTTTCAACAATATTCTCTAATTGCAACAATGCATGCTGCTATAGCAGTGGAGAGAATCCGCTTTATGAGAAAGTCAATTCCAAATGTTTGAATTGTGATCCATGTCTTTTTATTTATTTACTTTTGGACATGATTATTTTTTTTTTTAGAAGAAACAGCACCAATACTGCAAGAATAACCAATTAATTCCGTGCGTAAAGGCGCACAACTTCTCCAGATGCGCATGGCTTCAGCCCCGAGAAAGACGCACGAGCTGCACCTCAGATAAAACCTGAGAAAATAAAAGTGGACAACATCACTAACAGTTGAAACAAACCAGAGAAAGATTTAGCGGGTGACGTCTAAACCTTTTCTAATCCTGCTCTGTCACAAGCCGCAGCACGTGCACAGCGTGTGTCAAATAAAATCAAGAACAAAAACATTTTATTGACAAATGCGCGACCCAGATGTGACTGAAGGTCTAAATAAACGTAACAAGGCTGAATAAAACACACTTATTTAGTTTTAGATTGATTCGTTTTATTTTCTTGTTCTTTCTTATTCTTTTTTTTTCCTAATGAGAAATCATTACGACTTCTTTATAATTATTGTGATTCTGTTATTGTCTTTAACTTGACCGGAAGCCGTCTATAATCGCACGTGCAGCAGTGGGGGCTGATTAAAACGTTTCCTCTCAGCTGTAGCTGTTTGTCCCGATGAGGCGCGCGGGCCGACATGGACTTACACCAGTTCATTTGTTTGATTTTTCTGGCAGGTCTAAAAATTTCCAGAGGTAACTTCATTTTTGAGTCATTTGTGTGACTTTATCCAAATCTAGTCATGTGTATTCATGTTTAAACACGTTCATATTCACTCAAATACCAGTCAGGGTGGTTTATACATTTTGTTTAGATCTAAAGATGAACGAGGCAATATGGCGTTTCCTCCTGGATTCTGTGGCTGCAGGGTCAAAAGCTTTATTGGAAATTTAATGCAATGTTGACTGACTTTAACCTTCCATGGAGTATTAACGACCTTAATTAAATCTGTCTTTATGAAAATGTCTGTGTCTTGTTGTAATGGCAGTTCAGTAGTTAAACTAGATCATTTTACATGAGTAACATCAAAGCAGACCTATGCTATTTTGCAGTGCACAGCACAGGTACCACTGCTTCTGTTCATCCTTACTTTTGATGTTTACTGTGAGCTTTTGTTATGAGTTGAAACACTTAACAAGACTTCCATGCTTTATCGTGCTTTTTTCTTATGCTTCTTAAGTATTTCAATAGACATTTGTATTACTCATTCCACAGTCAAATGTTTGGTAAAATAAATTGACCTTTTTTTTTAAATGCTTGAATTCAGCATAATTAGTAGATTTCTGAAAATCCTGTCCACTTAAAACCAATACTGTCACAGATCTGAGCCATGATCAACAAATCTGGTCTTATGAGACCACAATTGTCGAAACATCTGGCTCTGACATTTATTCAATCAATTGTTATGCAATGCAAACAAATCACAAACAAAATAGTGATATGTATGTGTCCCTTTCTGGTCTTTTGCACCTCCTTTGTTTGTTTTGTACCTGTGCCTCTAAATTGTTCAGCCATCCATAAATCATTGAACCCGCCAGCAGTAAAAAATGTCAATACAATTTTAGCTTGTCCAAAAAAAATCAACTTAATGGATCTAAAAAGGGATATCTCATTTTAGACAAATACAATTCATCCAGTCAATGACATGGACTACTCCAGTTTGTACAGTATCTCCCTCTCTCTCTCTCTCTCTCTCTCTCTCTGTGTGTTTGTAGGCCAGGTTTTGGGATGCCCTCAAGGCCAGTGGCAGTGTGATGATGGGAACTGCATCCCTGATATCTGGAGATGTGATGGAGATGGAGACTGCCTGGATGGATCTGATGAGATGGACTGCTCTGGTAGGTATACTTCCTGTTCTCCACAAAGTAAAATATTCCTGATACTAATAAATTAACCAAAATGGAGATGACTCTATTTTCTCTCTTTATTCTCAGCAATCAGCAGCAATTATCACAGATTAACATTTTATTAAACAATCCCCTCTGCAATAAATACAACTCTAACATCTGTTCATAGGTCTCTCGATTTGAGAGTTACATCCTACTTAAAAACAAATAAAACTATGTTGCACAACTTTTGTACCTAAAGATAAACTTTCCTGTGTTATTCAGTAAGTTCAGTCTTCCCATTATGTGCCTTTCTTTTCATGGTGTCTTGTTTTATTCCCTCCAGCACCCCCAGGCTCTCCTGAATGTCCGCCTGGTCAGTTTCCATGTGTGGACTCGGTCGGCTGTGTCGATGCATCGGCCCGCTGTGACGGACAAAACCAGTGTCCCACGGGCTCTGATGAGGAGAACTGTCCAGCCACAGAGGGTTGTCTGGACTCTGACTGGACCTGTCGAAACAATATCTGTGTCCCCAAAGAGCTGCGCTGCAACGGACACAATGACTGCGTGGACAACTCCGACGAAAAGGACTGTGGTGAGAAAGATGGGCCCGTTCAATGCTGTGTCACAAGAGATTGAATATTCAATTTGATGCTGACTGCATGATGATGTATTGGTGATAAAACTAGTAAATCTAATGTATCAGTGCAATGTCTCTTTATTTTAATTTATGGGTCCAATATGAAAATGCACCCTTGTGTATACATGTAAATCAGGATCTGTGTGAAGCAGGTGTTGACAGTAGTAACTGTACATCACTGTTATAAGGTGCAGAACATAAAATATCACCCTGAACGGTGTTGGTATGAGAAACAAGATGGAAGACATAATTTAAAGGATAAAATACTGGTTGTCTCTCTCTGTCTTTTTTTTTTTTTTTTTAACAGGTCTCTGTGGCGAGGACAGCATACAGTGTCCTGAGGGGATGTGTCTGACAGCTGAAGAGAGGTGTGATGGGAAAATTCACTGCTCAGATGGCAGCGATGAGCCCATAACCTGCGGTAAGCTTGAGACAGATTAAGTGAATTACAATGATGGAAAATGTGAGCACAAACTGATACTGTCACAACGGAAGCATCAATCAGGCTTTGCATACATATTTCACCAAAGTTCATGTTTATCAATCTCAGTTAAAAGCTTCTCCTCTATGAATTTCTGTAATGCTGAGGTGTGTCAATGCTTCATATTGCTCCTCCTGCAGGTCGGATCTGCTCTATAGACAATGGCGGCTGTAGCCACGTGTGTGTTGATGAACCCTGGGGAGCTCTGTGTGACTGTCCTCTTGGATATAAGCTCTCTCCAAACGGAGCAGTCTGTGAAGGTGTGTGGGGCATCGAGAACAACACTTTATTCACTTTTATTTTTTACTGAGGTTATTGATTTTCCAGCAGGAGTTACATCACAAAAATGCTGACAGTTGATGCCAGTATGACTGTAGACAGTGGGTTATTTTTGCAGGTATATGATTGTCCATTTCCAAATCTTGGGCAATCTGTTTTTCATGTACAGCTCATGCTTCTGAAGTTAGAAAACTTTCTCTCTCCTTAGATTTGGATGAATGTGCCCTACCTCTTGCTCCATGTATGCATCACTGCAGTAACACAGTTGGATCCTACTATTGTCACTGCAGAGATGGCTTCAAACCTAATGGCAGCTCCACATGTTTAGCTACAGGTAATGAATGATACTGGGATTTCCCAACATGCATATCATCATGGTCCCTCTGGCACCCACTGGAGTCAATGAAACACTAAGTACTAAGAAACAGGAGTTTTCACATATTGACCAACATGCTAGCATAAATCTAATGCTAGTAGGTGTTGGTTGCCAGCCATAAGCTTAATAGTACAATATGAACTTACTGTGTATTTAGTTTCATTGCCTCAAAAGATCAAACCAGCAAACATCATGAAATTAATTTGGACAAAAGGTCATTGACATGTTAATGACCTACTTTGATGTGGCTGAGCCAATGACAAAAGCAAGAAAGAAGTTCTATGAGATCAAAGATCAGACAGTTTACATCAAAATAGTAGTTGTCACATGTGATCTTGGTAATGAAATGATAATAAAATTCACAAATATCAAATAAGATGCACAAAGTCATTGTTTTAACATTTAATTGTTTACCTTTTTAACTTTCAACACTTGTCTAAGTCGAATTTACTCTAATCTCAGCCATTCTCTCGAGTATTACTGCAATAATGTAATATGTTTCCCAAATATCTACACAAACTGCAGCCTTCTTTGTAAATCTATAAATGTGTCCAGGTAATGCTACCAGACTGCTGACAATACAGAGGAAATCCATCGGGCTGCTGAACGTGAAGTCTAAACAGTTTGAAGTTGTCCAGACTCCACAGTTTGACCCAGTGGCCTTGACGTTTGACATCGCCCGAGGCTGGTACTACTGGGCCGACAGCCATGGCAACATTTACAAAAGTGATGGGCGACAAAGCTTGAAGATCTTTACTGGTTGGTTGACCCAAGATGTTGGTCTTTATAATCATTTTTAAGGTATTAAAGAGACATAATTTTGACTGCTTTTATGTCTGTTGTATGAGGTAACTGAAGCAGGAACACATGAGAAACGGTTGCCTGGATACAGTCACCACTGATTTAACTTGGCTTTAACACGAGCTTTAGAAATTATATAACATATTTTTTCTTATTGCTCTACTGTACATTAGTTGGCTAACCTTAATATCTATAAAGAAAAAAAACTTACCCTGAGATCTTCCACACAAATGCTAAAAACCTAATCTGTAACTAGAGGAAAATGAAAATTGAAAGTACACCATGTTTTTTTAAAATTGTTTTTCCAAATATATATCAACCTACATCCTGTATAATAACCACCACCACAGATTCATAAAATGACAAAAGAACATATTTACCCAACACTCCAAACAGCTCAGTCATTGTCTTTATATCTTCACTTGATATATTGTACATGAAACATAAATGAACATAAATCTTTGTTCATTATTGACTATAGTGTCAGCTACTGTTTCTAAGGTCAAGATGAACCTTCAACCTCAACTTTTTCCTCCTAATCTTCAAACAGGAGAGCCTGGAATCAAAGGTTTAGCTTGTGATTGGCTGAATGGAAATCTGTTCTGGACCAATCAGAGGACAGAGTCAATCTACGTACAGGGAGACGATGGCAAAAGTTACACTACTCTACTGAGCAAAAACATCAGCCCATCAGAGTTGGTACTTGTACCTGTTGAGAGGTATGCTCGACTTTGATTTCTGTTTGTCTGCTACAGAGGATTTAAATCTAATATAATTTTAAAAATGTACATTTCTGTGGAAAAGAAATGAGTACTTAGTTTTTTGATTTTGGAAAAATGTGCTACTATTGCAGTAGTATTAAAATGAGCTGTTTAATGTTATGTAATCTGCACATATGAATGCAGCAAAAGCAATGATTATGCATCAGGTGTTACTTATTTAAATTGCCTGGTCTCTGCCTTTCAGTTTGATGTTCTGGGTCAACACAGGCCCTGGAGACAGGGTGACTGTAGAGAAGTCGTGGATGGATGGGTCAGAAAGAAGCTCTCTGACGGTGCTCACTGTTCAGTCTGCCCACGGCCTCACTGCTGACGTGGCTGCCAGGAGGCTGTACTGGATCAGTGACTTCAAGAAGGTGAGTTAAGGACAGAAACACAGGCAGCAGAAGTTGACAGAGTACATCAAACACACTGTATATGAGTCAAATGCATTATATTGTTGAATTTCAGTATTTTTACAACAGATATTTTGACTTGTCATGGTAGGAAAAGCACAGTTGTTACTACTAACATTAAGGATGAGCTATAATCCAGCATGCACACTAGCAGGACCCTGAAACTGAAGCAGCTGAATGGAATACAGCCAATCTTTAATTTTATGGGTCACACCTGCGCTTTTCCCACTGTGACATGTGAAAATGTATTCAGTGAAAAAGGCCTGTAGTCAAATTCATTATCATCTTTGACACAAATCCCATTTTTTTTAAAAGTATTTTTGCTAATAAACCGACAATGAAATGCACAATTAATGTATAGAATTAATTAATGTATAGAATTAATTCATGAGATTAAATAAAGCACACTGAAAACTTGACACTAAAGCTAATGTGAAGATGCGCACTGCTATACTGAGAAGCAATCCAGCTACAACATAGCACTAGAGAGTTAGCCTAGCAAATTTTCTGAATTTCAAACTTGGCATAGTAGTCATCTTCAGCAGTCACCATCAACAGAACCCTCCCCATTGCAGGGCTGCAGCCACCATTCAGGATAAGTGGGCTCCTGTCTTCTGTCAGTATTGTTTCAGGGATTTTAGTGAAGGTCTTCACATCTTCACATTCAGTTTTTGTTTTTACTTTCATTATATTTAAATTGGAATACTTATAGGCCAACAAACAAAAGAAGAAAAATATTCAGTATTTCATTCTACACCACAATTTTATTCCCAGCAGTGTTGAATTTTATTTCCCAACATGAGTTTAACTTTTTTGTTAGAAAATATGATCTATAGATAAATAACAGTAAATTCAATAAATAAAATATTAGAAATAACATAAAAAAATAACACTTGCTTTCTATTCCATTATTAGTGTCTTGAAGGTGACCCGGAAGCAGCTTTGTTTCTGAGAAATATTATGAACAGTTAACTACAATCTACATAAATAATAAGTTTGCACATTCACCATCTACCAGTTTTGTATTTGCATAGAATGGCATGTTGTGAAGTGAACATGATGCCATAACCTTGGTTGTCAGTCTTGCTGATTTTAGGAAATCAATTGTTTATCCTGCATACAGTGAACATGAATTAATTTCATTCAGTCTGTAGAGACGGTGAAGTTGGATGGGACTGGCCATTACTCCTTCACAGGGCTGTTCAACAGACGACCAGCTCTGAGCCTGGCTGTGTTTGAAAGTTCGTTCTACTGGGTGGATGATAAAGGACTGTGGCAGGCTCCACAGAACCAACCAAGCCAGAGGAAATTTATCTGGAAAGGCACACTGCCAATATTAACAGTTTATCATGAATTACTGCAGCCTCAAGGTACGCAGTGTTTTCCTAACTGAAACAATAGATTTAATTCTAATCTACCTTCTAGCCATTTCTCCCCTAGAATTTCTATTAATATTTTAACTTGTGGTGCACAGTTTTTTTTTGTCTTAATACCCAATTCCTAAGAAAGTGTATGTAATTTTGTTCTTATTGTGTATTGTATGTTGATGGATATAAGAAAAACACATTGTCAGTTTTAAAATGAAGTCTATAACATAACAAATAGCAGAAAACGGGTCTAACAATACCTTTAGCCAATGAAAGTATGTATTTCTTAGTTGTCACAGTTGTGTCTAATGGAAATTACTTGCATTTAAAAAAAAAAAAAAAAAAAAAATGTTGTAATCAATCAGGTACATCTGCATGTGTCAAGACTCGATGCCAGCTCTGTCTACTGACTAAAGGCAAGCCTGCTGGATTCACCTGCACTTGTCCGAACTCTAAAGTACTGTTGCTTGATGGGACATGTGAATGTAAGTTTATCAGAACTTTAAATTGTCTTTGTCACAAATATCCAAACGTTGTATGTGTATTCATATCTTCTTCCAGTTTCTAGTTGAAGACAAGTAACATACAATTTATCTGGTCGTGCTGATCTGAAATTTAGTTTTCAAACAAAGACCAAAAGAACAAAATCTGTCTGTTCAATTTTGCTTCCAAAATCATAGTTCAGGAAATGCATAAAAATCATACTTGTCCTTAAATATGACACAGATTATCTCTTGCCATTATGTGGTTAATTTACTGTATGTTATCAGTAGTCATGCAATAGCTCAATAAAGGCTCAATAAATGTGTTCATCTTTTTATACTCCAACAGTTCCAAGGTTTCTATATGCTACAATTACTGACATCAACCTATTGGAGTTTAAAGGCAGAGAGTCCACTATAACCCAGCTGTTTTCCACTGATGACGGCATCCTGTCATTTGATGTGGACTGGTACAGAGACTGGCTATACTGGGCTAACCAAACTGGACAAATCCAACGCACCAGTCTATCCCAGGTCAAGACTGAGGTGGTCTCGACACCCTTGCCAGGTTATTGGTTTGAGTTCTCTTTGTCTTCTACAGATAGTTGATGTTGCTATTGTAGTGGAATTAAGGAGGCAACATTCTCAACATTGTACCACTTGAACCTTTTTTTCTGAAGACACATTATTCACTCAATATTGTTAAAGTAATTTATCAAGCAGAAATGACACAAAGCTCTTGAGATCATTGTGCTGTAAATTGAATATTTGGGGTTTTGAATGGTTGGTTGGACAAAATTTGAAGATGCAACTGTAGGTTCATATAATGAACATTTTTCACCATAGACTATAGAATAAATGATAAATATATTTTTTAAAGAATAATTAAGGGAAATTATGAAACAAATTGTTTGTTTCAGCTGCTTGATAGTCTGTTGAGCACCGGACCAACAACACACACTACATCACGTTATAACAGTCAGCACATCATGTTTTGACTTTTATCTTTTTGTTTTTTCAGTTTGTCTGATAAAAGTAGACCAGAAGAGTGGGAACCTTTATTGGGTGTCATGTGACCAAACCAGCATTGGCACCACCACAGCCAACAGTCGTTACCCTTGGCAGCTGTACCAGACAACAAAGGAGATTAGAGACTTGTATCTGGACTGGCTCAGAGGTGTGATCCTCTGGGTGGAGGAGGAACAAATCTTCACCATGAGCATGATGGGAGGCAAAGCCAAAAAGCTGCTGCAGCTGGCAGCAGGAGGAGCGCGGGGGACTATCGCATTTGACCTCAGGGCCAACAGTCTGCTGTGGAACTCAAAAAGGGCAGGTCGGTTACTTTTATAGGTCAGAATGATAACATTTGTTAATTTCCTGTGCTTAAATTTGACACACAGCTGTGACTCACCAGTGATATAACGAGACCTTAAAGCAATGAGTGTAGCTTTTGCAAAGAATCATTTTGCTTCCATTGAGTTTAATGCAAGAGAATGTTGGCATGCTAATCTATGCTGCTGTGGTGATGGTAAACATTATGAGCATGTTAACATTGTCATTGTGAGCATGCTGATCTGAGCACTTAGCTCAAAACACAGATGTGCCTAAGTGCAGCCTCATGAAGCCAATGGCTGTAGTTTCTCAGTCTTAAAACCTTGAACAAAGCACTCCTGGGGTTCTCACAATCCAATCTAATCCAATACTAATTTGGCAGCCAATTTTCCCACTGTTCATTCATTTATTCATTCCTAGAGTTTTTCTTCTTGCTGCCCTTCCAGGCCTGGCAACAATGAGTTTGGTGCAGGAGAGAAGCCACCAAGCTGGTAGAAGATGGAACATCTCAGGCTCAGTTGTAGGTGCCTTTGAGCCCTTCCTGTTGTCCCTTTCCAATGATGTCATGACTTTGTGGGACCGACGTGATGGGAGCCCCATCCAAGACGTGACTGTGACAGGTCATGCGCTCGGTGTGGTGGCTGCACTCAAAGACGTGCGTGCAGGTCAGCTAAAAGTTCATCTGTTACAGAGTAAACACTCTGTATTTTATTTGATTTATTGATTCAACATTATTTTGCTTTATACAATATACAGCATTTGTGAAGTAGTGAATTTTTCTCAGCAGAAGTTTTAAAAGCAAACCAATTAAAGCTGGATCTCTACTGGCTTATAGAGAACATTTATATGAAAGCCGCAATTTTTTTTTTTTTTTATCCTGACATGCTTCTTAATTTTCTAAATTTTCTCATTCATTCGATTATAATAACTTTCTTTAGTGCCCAGTACTCCAGTCTGCTATGAACCATCTGTGTTGTGCCGCCACACATCTATCTGCCTCTCTCAAACCCAGCTGTGTGATGGGAAAAAGGATTGTCCTGATGGAGATGATGAAGATTTTTGTGTTACAACATGTCCATCTGAAGGTAAATGTGGCTAGTAAACCTTTGTTAACAAACACTTTCACCATTCTCCATTCCAAATGACGTGCTTTTCAGTGGAAGGGATAATTGATTTTCTAAGTAATCAGATACATTATTAACTATAATCTCGTCTTTTTTTGTCTTAACTATCATAATTATAAGATTTCAAGTGCAGGGACCGTAGGAGTTGTATCTCCAAGACTCTGGTTTGTGACGGGCGCTCTCATTGCCATGATGGATCCGATGAAGTTGACTGTTCAAGTGTAGCTACTCCTGCAGCTCGGAAAAACATCCTCAAGTGTCGCATGGGCTCCAGACCGTGTCGGGATGGGACAGAATGTGTTCTCTACAGCCATGTTTGTGATGGAGAGAGAGACTGTCGAGATGGATCAGATGAAGAAGAATGCGGTGAGTGAAATGGCACTGTACTAATATAATGATGTCACAAATATGTCTTGATGTTTCTTAAATGGAACTTAACATTTCAGCTGACTCTTGGGTTTGTCAATTTTAGAGGCTGCAGAGGTTGCAACATCGCCATCACCTGTCAAACCCTTTAATCAACCTCCCACTAAGCCATCCTGTACCAACCCTTCAGTTCTGTGTCCAGATTCATCTTCATGCATCCTCCCAACACAGCTGTGTGATGGAAGAAAAGACTGTTTTGATGGATCTGATGAGAATTGTGTGAAAAGATGTCCTTACAATAGTAAGTGGTCACGTTATAGGCTGATCAAGACTTTTTCTTTGATCTCATACACAGTGGAAAAAGTCAATCGTTATAAATTTTGTTGTATTATGTTTGACATATTAAATGGCTTCCTCCATAGCTGACTTTCTCTGCAAGGACCGTAGGAGCTGCGTCTCCAGGAGACTAGTGTGTGACGGCCGCACTCATTGCCATGATGGTTCAGATGAGCTTAACTGTCCGAGTGCAGCTACTCCTGCAGCTCAAGCAAACATCCGTAAATGCCGTATGGGCTCAAAGCCATGTAAGGATGGCACAGAGTGTGTTTTATACAGCCATGTGTGTGATGGAGAGAACGACTGTCTGGATGGATCAGATGAACAGGGATGTGGTGAGTTTTTCTAAAACATAATCTAATTTATGTCAAACAGTTATCGTTTCTGTTTGTATGGTGGCTTTTTGTTTTGTTTTCAAGAAAAGGGCAGGGTGTTGTGATAAAACTTGAAAGTATGTATTCAATTATAGAAGATTCAGTTTGGTCATCCAGTAATATTTATACTGTGTGTTAAATCTGTTATGGTCTTAAAAGTTTCCAAAATGGTGAATCTAATACTTGCTTAATACAAAGTTTGACTTTTCTGTGTGATTCATATTCTCCAGATGCTCCAGAACCAACCACTTCCCTAGCCAAACAAAATGTTTATCCATCAAACCAAACACCACCTCCTCCTACTACCACCACCACTACTACACCTCCTGCCCCAACTCTGCCAGCCTGCAACAGCCCTTCTGTACTCTGTCCTCAGTCTTCTCTTCCCCTCTGCATTTCCCCGAGCCAGTTTTGCAATGGGCGCAGAGACTGTCCTGATGGCTTCGATGAAAAGAACTGTGTGAAAAGATGTCCCTCTAAAAGTAAGCCACAAATCAGGAATGTGTTCTCTTTAATCCAAATATCTGAGAAGATATTTTGAAAATTAAATTGGCTCAACAAATTCTTTGATTCATTTAAATATTCTGGAGTTTCAGAAGTGTCTTGTCTGAAAACATGGCTTAATATATATTAATACATAACAGCTTAATATATTTTTCCATTCTATCAAAGACGATTTCCGCTGCAAGGACCGTCGGAGCTGTGTCTCAAAGAGTCTGGTTTGTGACGGGCGCTCTCATTGCTATGATGGATCCGATGAAGTCGACTGTCCAAGTGTAGCTACTCCTTCAGCTCGGGCAAATGTCCTGAAGTGTCGCAGGGGCTCCAGACCGTGTCGGGATGGGACAGAGTGTGTTCTCTACAGTCATGTTTGTGATGGAGAGAGAGACTGTCGGGATGGATCAGATGAAGAAGGATGTGGTGAGTTTTTAATGCAAATGCGGTTGCTTTTACAAAGGTAAATGTGAAGTTCTTTTGTAGAGAAGCACAATTTGCTGTTGCTGATAACATAATTACAATTTCACAATGATATCCACCGTTTTAAAATGCAATTTTTCCAACTGGCTCAGGGTGTAATATTTCTTGATACCGCAGACACTGCTCCTACCACCCCCGCAGAAAATCTCTACATAAATGAATCTCCTTCACCCGTCGAACCCTTCACTCAACCTCCCACCAAACTGCCCTGCACCAGCCCTTCAGTTCTGTGTCCAGGTTCTTCTGTATGCCTCAACCCAACACAGATGTGTGATGGAAAGAAAGACTGTCCTGATGGATTTGATGAGAAGTGTGTAAAAAGATGCCCTTATAAGAGTAAGTAAGGAGGTAATGGGTTACAATATGTAAATGTTTGAGGATGGACTCACAGCTACAACTGTCTGTTTTGTTTTTGTTTTTTTATATCTCAACCAAAGTGGATAAGCTGACTTAGTTTTCCAGTATTTTTCCAGTATTGTTTTTGTTTTTATATTTGGTTTGATTTAAAGTTCCAATAAACCGGTTGTGTAAACTAACGCATAAATCTGAAATAATTCCATTTTTTCTTTGGAATATTTTACCATCCATAGATGATTTCCGCTGCAAAGACCGTCGGAGCTGTGTCTCAAAGAGTCTGGTTTGTGACGGGCGCTCTCATTGCCATGATGGATCTGATGAAGTCGACTGTCCAAGTGTAGCTACTCCTGCAGCTCGGAAAAATGTCCTCAAGTGTCGCATGGGCTCCAGACCGTGTCGGGATGGGACAGTGTGTGTTCTCTACAGTCATGTTTGTGATGGAGAGAGAGACTGTCGAGATGGATCAGATGAAGAAGGATGTGGTGAGTTTTCATGTAGCAGTTGCTTTTATAAAGGTAAATGTGAAGTACTTAGTAGAGATGCACAATTTGCTGTTGCTGATAACATAATTACAATTTCACAATGATATCCAATGTTTTAAAATGCAATTTTTGCAACTGACTCAGGGCGTGATATTTCTAGATACCACAGACACTGCTCCTACGACCCTCGCAGAAAATCTCTACATAAATGAATCTCCTTCACCCGTCGAACCCTTTACTCAACCTCCCACCAAACCGCCCAGCACCAGCCCTTCAGTTTTGTGTCCAGGTTCTTCTATATGCCTCAACCCAACACAGATGTGTGATGGAAAGAAAGACTGTCCTGATGGATTTGATGAGAAGTGTGTAAAAAGATGCCCTGATAAGAGTAAGTAAGGAAGTAATGGGCTACAGTATGTAGATGTTTGAGAAAGAAATCACAGCTTGTCTGTTTTGGGGTGTTTTTGTTTTTGTACTATATTTGGTTTGATTAAAGTTCCAATAAGGTAGTTGTGTAAACTGTGTAAGTTTGAAGTGCGTCTGAAAGTAAAAAGTATTCCATTTTTTTCTTTGGAATATTTTACCTTCCATAGATGACTTCCGCTGCAAAGACCGTCGGAGCTGTGTCTCAAAGAGTCTGGTTTGTGACGGGCGCTCTCATTGCCACGATGGATCCGATGAAGTTGACTGTCCGAGCGTAGCTACTCCTGCAGCTCGTGCAAACATCCTGAAGTGTCGCATGGGCTCCAGAATGTGTCGGGATGGGACAGAATGTGTTCTCTACAGTCATGTTTGTGATGGAGAGAGAGACTGTCGGGATGGATCAGATGAAGAAGGATGTGGTGAGTGAAAGGGCATATTTTTCCATTCAAATATCTAAATTTGAATTCATTTGAATGTAAAGTAATTATCAATGTAGATATGTGTATTTTCTTAATATTTGTATGTCTTTTATATCTGTAAGTAATTATCACAATAATTTAGAGAGGTTAGTGCATAGCCAGACTATGAATACAAATTGAGGTATGCCACTATGCTAACCAGTTGCTTATGATTAGGATGACAAAAATCTTGAGCATAGGCCTGTTCTTATGGTAACTATACTAATATAATAACATGGCAAAGATGTTTGGATGTTCTTTAAGTAGAATTTTAAACTTCAACTGACCATTGCATGTATCAATTTTAGAGGCTGCAGAGGTTGCAACTACCACAACTGCAGAAAATCGTCGCTTAAATGCATCACCATCACCTGTTGAACCCTTTAATCAGTCTCCCACTAAGCCATCCTGTACCAGCCCTTCAGTTCTGTGTCCAGATTCATCTTCATGCATCCTCCCAACACAGCTGTGTGATGGAAGAAAAGACTGTTTTGATGGATCTGATGAGAACTGTGTGAAAAAATGCCCTTACAATAGTAAGTAGTCGCGTTGTAGGCTGATCAAGACTTTTTCTTTGATCTCAACCACGGTGAAAAAATTTGCATATTTTGTTGTATTGTTGCTTTTGTATTATGTTTGACGTCTTAAATGCCTTCCTCCATAGCTGACTTTCTCTGCAAGGACCGTAGGAGCTGCGTCTCCAAGAGACTAGTGTGTGATGGCCGCTCTCATTGCCATGATGGCTCAGATGAGCTTAACTGTCCGAATGCAGCTACTCTTGCAGCTCAAGCAAACATCCTTAAGTGCCGTATGGGCTCAAAGCCATGTAAAGATGGCACAGAGTGTGTTTTATACAGCCACGTATGTGACGGAGAGAACGACTGTCTGGATGGTTCTGATGAACAGGGATGTCCAGAAACCTGCAAACAAGGTTATTTCACTTTAAGATCTTGAGAGAGTTCATGGAATCATGTACACGCTGAACAATTATTAAACCATTTTAAACCATGACATAAAGTCTATGATGAGTTAAAACAATTCTGTGCTCCACTCCAGATGAGTTTCAGTGTTCCCATGGGAAGATGTGTATCCCTAAGGCTCAGGTTTGTGATGGGAAGGCACAGTGTCGGGACCAATCTGATGAAATGAACTGCTGGGAACAAACCAAGAGCTGTGAGCATCGTTGTGCTGATGGCAAGCGCTGCATCCCAAAGAAATTCTTGTGTGACGGGGAGAAAGACTGCCTGGATGGCACAGATGAAGTGGGCTGTGGTAAGTCTTCACATTCAGTTTTCTAGTATTCATTCACTGGTGATAGACTGTGTTATTCCTGCCACCTCTAGAAGTTTGGAAGCAAGAAAGCCTAATGAAACATGACTACCAACAAATGTCAACCCACTTTTATACATAGAGCATATGCCTGCTTCAGAGTTAGCTAGCAGACAGTCCTGCCAGAGTGCTTACACTTCTGAAAAGTTTTTATTGGTTTAAAACAATTTTTTCCGTTCCAGACCCTGTTACTGTTACAACAGCAGAGCCTCCTGTTGTTACCTCTACATTAGCTTGCATCACTCCTTCAGTTCGCTGTCCAGGTTCATCAGTATGTATTTCTCAAAAGCAGCTGTGTGATGGACAAAGAGACTGCCCTGATGGTTTTGATGAGAACGATTGTTTGCTCCAGTGTAAAAACCCTGGTAAGTCTAGTCCAGCAATGACCATGAGGCAAAGGTAGCAGCAGGCTTCTTAGCCAGCAAAATAATGATTGTATGGACTCAATGTTGGAGACCCTCAAAGAAAAAGTGAATTGCTACCCTCACTCACGATAAACTTGCTTTAGGTCAGCTCTGATGAAATCCTATCTAAATTGTTACAGGGCAGCTATTTTCACAATGTTTGTTCGGAGATATGAATTCCTCTATGCTCCTCATAATGACTCCTGTCTCTCTGCACATCAGCTGATTTCTTGTGCAGTGACCGGAGAAAGTGCATCCCTAGAATGGAAGTGTGCGACGGTCGTGCCCACTGTCCAGACAGCTCAGATGAGAAGCAGTGTAAATCAGAAGATCCTACTCCTTCCAGTAAGCCAACAAGAAATACACAAACTAAAAAAATCACATCTTATCACATCTATTGCCTTGCAATGCACACAACTAGTATTCCTCATACTTGATGTGCTTGCTTTGTACAAACACATAGTACACCCTAAGAACCACACACTCCTACCTACCAACCATCTCAAGTCCCCATGACAACCAACTCATACACCCTAACAAGCACCCAGTACCATTATAGCAACCTCTAATACCCTAGCAACTGACCATAATACCATGACAACCACCTGGAAATACTCCAGCATTCATATCCAATCTGAGCCAAGCACTTAGAACACCATAGAAACCAGGAAGACACAACCTGGAAACACCCTAGCAACCATTTAGCAGCACCCCAGCAAAAACCCCAGTCCAACTGCACTACTTGCTCAGGTAGCATTCATAACTTTTTTTTTTTTTTTTTACAGGATTTGTTGAACAAAGAAAACAATCCCTGTCTTGTCTGTTTCTTGCCCAGCTCACAAAATCCAAGCTTGAATGTCTTCATATCCCTTTAAATGCATGATTTTCTCTCTGCCAAGCCTACACCAATATGCTTAGTGCCAGATCAGCTCCTCTGAAATGCCGCAAAGGTTTCAAGCCATGTAAAGACGGCCTCGAGTGTGTCATGTACAGCCATGTGTGTGACGGAGAGAAGGATTGCCAGGATGGATCAGACGAAGAGGGATGTGCCACACAATGCAAAGCAGGTTTGTTGCCAGAGAAAACAAGCAAAATGTTGGAAGAATAATTGGGAAAACATAAGCGAACTGGACAGTCACAAAATAGATCAGTGAGAAATGGAAAAGAACTGAGTTATACGTTGTGTCAAGGATCATGTTTTTCCTTCCCCAGATGAGTTCCAGTGTTCTCACGGGAATAGATGCGTCCCACAGGCGCAGGTTTGTGACGGGCAAAACGACTGTCAGGACCGATCCGATGAAATGAACTGTGCAAGTCTGACTGTCGGCTGCCATCAGCGCTGTGATAACAACACTCGCTGTATACCAGAGACCTTCCTGTGTGACGGCGAGAGAGACTGCGCTGATGGCTCAGATGAGGAAAAGTGCGGTAAGTGACTTTTATATGTATCTGTGAAGCAACCCAGAGCAAACCAAACAATCTTAATCTGTGAAATGAAGATGAACATCCACACTTCTGTTTCCCTCTTTCCAGGTTTAGTGGCTTGTGCAATTAATGAGTATCGCTGTGCTAGCGGTCAGTGCATGTCAGAGGCTCTAAGATGTGATGGATATGCAGACTGCAGTGACCACTCTGATGAGGTGGACTGCACGAAACCCCCGCGCTGCCCGGCACAGCTCAAATGCCAACATAGCCACGAGTGCCTGCAGAAAGAGTGGCTCTGTGATGGTGAGGAAGACTGTAAAGATGGATCAGATGAGAAGGTAAGAAAGGGGGACAGTTAAAGTGAAGTGAATGACGATTATATTGCGATAGTACATACTAAAACCTTGCTTATGATAAGAGAAGCTGAAGGGAATGCTTTGTTTGAATTGGGTTGGGGAAATAGTCATGTTAAACTTTGTCTCACGATTTTTATCTAGTACTGCACTACGACTCCAGCGACGTGCAGGGAATACCAGTGGCAGTGTGGAGACAACAGTCAATGCATCCCTCTGTTGTGGAGGTGTGACGGGAAGAAGGACTGTCACAATGGCATGGATGAGGACAAATGTAAGCATGTTTAAATTAGTTGGATGAATGCTCTGCTTTACTTTGGTTGTCATGCAACACTGCATGCATTCAAGCTTGTTTGGATAAGATTCGTTATACAAGTGTAGACTGGATTATCTCATAATTTTCAAAGTGACTGTAATAATTCCAAGTCTATTTTCATGAGCTGATATGCCCTGTAAAAAAATGCCCCTAATTTTTGGTGCCAATAGAGGAGCATAATGTCCATTTCTTTATTTCTAAGTGTTAGAAGAAAAACAATACATATGATTGGAAACTTTCCAAATCAACAAAATGTATTTAATCAGCATCTGTAGCATAAAGAATCTGTGCATCTGCTTTCACAGGCAGCCAGAGAACATGCCCCTCTCACCTTTACAAGTGTGGCAGCGGTGAGTGTTTGGAACCCCATCTGGTGTGTAACGGTTTCACCAACTGTGCTGACAGTTCAGATGAGGGTGTCGGATGCGCTCAACACAACTGCTCCAGCTCATCAGCTCCTGAGTGCGACCACCACTGTGTCAGCACCCCAAACGGACCGGTCAGTACAGAACACAATGTTCTGGTTGTTTTTTTTTTTTTTTTTGGTCACACACTTCACCTGAGTATGATTTCATGTAATGGTAAGCAAGAATATCTTGTCACAAGTTCTTTTTTTTTGAGTTTATTTATGGATAGGTCATAGTTCATATGTCTATCACAGCTAGAGAACTGTGGAAAAGTGCACACAACATTTTGACTCTTTACATATAAATGTGCACAAAGCAGAATAGGCATCCTTGCTCGGCTTGATGCCCTTCTCCTCATCTTTGCAGAGGTGTTACTGTGCTGCAGGTTTTGAGCTACATCCCAGTGCTCTGTCATGTGTGGACATTGACGAATGTAATTCAATGCCACATGCTGTATGCAAACACACCTGCCTCAACACCGGTGGATCCTACATATGTCATTGCCACTCTGGCTTCTACTTGGAGCCTGACAACAAGAGCTGCAAGACAAAAGGTTAGTATGCTTTAAACATAAAGGATCAAATTTTGATGTGATTAAAGAGCTATATTGGTGGCTTTGTGCCAGTTTATCCCTTTTTAGCTGAAAATTTCAAATACATGTTACACTACACAGCATAGAATCATTTTCATTTTCTATTTCATAGCTCCCAGGCAGCTTAATATAGTATGAAACTAGCAGATACTTGAAACCTGAGAAACCTTGAGATAATTATGCTGTTACAGTGATCATTGAGTTGTGTTTCTTTTTATTTTATGTCATCTCATGGTAACGCACTTGTCACTGTTTTGGCTTCCCAACAGCAACCAATTTAATGCATTAAATGGGCAAATTCACAACTTGTTCACAATTTGTGGAGTAGTTATCCCTATTTTAAGTCTGTTTTTCTGACAACATAGCATGTAAATGCTTTTTCACAGACTGTCAAATCTTGGATTGGTTTAAGCATATTTTAAATGCAATAAAAGTTCTTGAAATGTCAGAACTCTCTGAAATAATTTATACTGCTTTAACAAAAATAAACAAATGTTTGGCTGTGATGGATTACCTGCATCAAATCAATGCTGGTTTTCATTGTATATTAAGGTAATCTTATCAGACATCTTAAAGTATGATTGGCTCAGGCAATAAAATTCTATATTGGTTTTTAGTCATGTACAGTACTACAACAACCCAAAGGACTCATTTCTGCTCAACATCACAGAAAGTGATGTTATCAGTTTATGTCCTCTGCACCAATTATGAAATGTTTATGAACCCGTGTAACTATGTGAACTCAAAAAATCTTCAAAACAAAATCTTGAAATGTGATAACATGTAGGGTGTTCATTAAGTTTTTGATGACAATATTATCTTGGAATTATTAGCTCTTATGTTTTGGTGTCATTATCATACTGTGGTCATGTTTCCATCTCTAGATGAGCCATTGCTTCTGGCGTCGGTGCAGTCAGAACTGTTACTTCTGGGAATCCATAGTGCTACCTTGAATCTTTTCTCCTCTGCCAATCGCCCGGTCTTCTCACTGGATTACCACTGGGCTCAACAGAGAGTTTATTGGCTGAGCCCTGACTACCAGAGCATCCGCTGGGCTGACATGAAAAACTCAAACAACAAAGGGACACTTATCAAAGGTATGACTGTATTAGGAACGCTACAGTTGTACAATTTGACCTTTTGATAAAAGTATCTTAAATGAGTGATCAGTAAGATTTCAAGAAAATAATAAACTAATGCACCAGAATATGCTTAATTTAAGACACCACGTCTGACCTGACTCGTATTCAAACAAAATCTCGTTACAGGAGTGAAGTCGGATTTCATCGCGGTGGACTGGGTCGGTAAGAACCTGTACTGGGTGGATGGACTGGTGGGTCAGATTCTGGCAGTGAAGCTCAGTGATGCCACAGTGAGATCTCAGGACTATACTGTGGTGCTGGGTGAAGATCTGGAGCAGCCAAGCTCACTGGTCCTGCTGCCACACAGAGGGTAAGACACTCAGCCCTGGTAGCTTTACTCCTGAACTTTAAATTAAAATCTCAATCATTTTATGTGCTACTTGTCAGGTTGATGTTGTGGTCAGAGATCGGCAGCACCCCTCAGATCGAGCAGTCTGGCATGGACGGTTCAAAGAGGAAGGTGGTGGTGAGCAGCGGCTTGAGCTGGCCAGTCAGTTTGGCCTTTGACCTTCTAGAAAACAGGGTGTACTGGGCCGATGAGAAGCTGCGCTGCATCGGCTCGGCTTCTCTAGACGGAGACAACGTCAAGGTAAACACAATGGAGGGGGAAAAAAACATGAAAAACCGAAAAACAAATTGGTTTAGAGTTTAAAGTGTTGGTCATCTGATAAATGCATCTGTCTGAGGTGTATTCCAGTCAATTCAAAAAGTACATGTTCACATTTGCTCTTAACATGCAATGATATTTTAATGGTTATGTTTCAGTTGATGTGATTACAGCTAGTCTCCCAATAGTTCTTTTAAGATTATTAAATTGTTAAACGGTGATCGTTATTCCCTTCTCTCATTAGATCCTCCAGTTAGATGAAACTCCAAGCCCTTTCTCAGTAGCGGTCTTCAATGATCGTCTGTTCTGGTCCGACACCAAGAGACGAACCATCCGCTCAGCTGACAAGAACAATGGGAAAGATCAGAAGGTTCTTCTGAAGAGACCAGGACAGCCATTTGGCCTGAAAGTGAGTCTTCATCTTGGTGCAGTTATATGTCCAGAACAGCTGTTTTCATTTTTTTTATGGATACTTTTAGCTGTAACCATGAATATCTAAGAAGTCGCAAAGTTTCAGGAAAACGACTTGTGAGACTTGGTGTGTATGTTTCCTCTCCGCAGGTGATGCATGCCCTTTCCCAGCCAGCCATATCCAGCCCCTGTGACATGCTACACTGCTCCCATCTCTGCCTCCTGACCCCGGCAGCAAGGGGCAGGTCTGGAGTACCGGGGTCAGCAGGAGCTCCAGCGGTGAGGGGGCCTGAGGCAGTCTGCCGATGCCCAAAGGGGCTGCTGCTCTCCAAGGACAAGATCACCTGCTCTCTGCCTGTGGAGTCAACCTTCATCCTGCTCTTGTCTCCCAAGACAGTCTATCAGGTGAATTGTCTCATTGTGGTATCAAGAACAGTCTGCAAGGCACACTTCTGAGGAAAAAAATTTGAAACACTAAGCTCTCCTTTCTGCTTGAATCTTAATAAAACACAGTGCTGTTCTGTTGCTTATCTCTTCTTTTTATCTTTCTCTCTCCTTACTTGTAGATTTACTTGCATTCCATGCGTCGTGATGGTGTTGCTCTGAAGAAAATGCCAAATGGACGGGCTTTAGCCCTACCCGGGGTAACTGAGGCCTTAGGACTGGACGTGTCCATCCCAGGACTTTCCCTGTATGTGGCAGATGGAGGATCTGTGGATGTGCTGAAGCTGAGCGGCTCCAGGTCGAGACAGGGCCTAACACCCGCTGGACAAATCCTAAAGCTAAAGGTGGCCATAGTTTACTAAGGAAATAAGCAAATCTTGCATGTTTTCAAGCTTTCTGTCATTTTAATTTTTGATGCAGACCAGCTACAAAATAAGATTGTAGAATTAATAAGGTAGCCTTGGGTGTCATGACAGTCAGTATTTGTCTTGCTGTCCCCAAAAAGGATGATTCTGTCACAGCTCTGGCAGTTGACTGGATGACCTCCAACCTCTACTGGAGCAGCACAGAACAGCCTGATCTCCATGTGACCTCCCGCTATAACGGCTACACCACCTCACTGCTGCAGGGATCACTAAAGGTGAAGTATGCTCGGCTGCACTGCTCACAGTTGCTTATCCATGAACATCTTTACCCCTAACATTTATATGGCCCCTTCCTCCCAACATAAATGTCCCTTTAACTCAAATCATATCTAGTCAGTAGGCAGCTCCTCCTTTCAACTACCTGATGGACTCAGCACACTAATTTACCATTACTTCTTCGAATAATAATTTTCTTTTATCCATGACGAATGACGCAGCTGGATTTTCTCAGGATGTGAAATAACATTAAAACATTTATGCTGCCTCTTTAGAATTGCATTAATAATCTATCAAAATAAGAAACTCAGAAGAAACATCCAAGAAACGCACACATACATGTTAGTAAAAACGTACTATAGAAACTTGTTTCTTTCTCAACACTGACCCTTCTTTGAGCTTCTTTCCTTAAATTTTGAATCCCCAAGACCCTATTTTTTTTTTCAACCCTTTTTTCCTCACATAAATTCAGCACAGGTCATGTTTGTCCTTTCAGGGCACTACATCCATCGCAGTGCACCCCCCCTCAGGTCGACTCTGCTACACAGCGATAGTAGTGGTAGGTGGAAATAGCCAGACACAGGTGAACTGTGCTTGGATGGATGGTCGTAACAAAGCAGTGCTGTGGAGGAAGTCAAGCATCCCCATTTCTCTGGTCTTTTCCAATAAAGGAACTGTAATCTACTGGGCTGACACGGGTGAGAGGTTAAAAGTCTTCATGACTTTATGAGGACATATTTTTTTCGCTGCTTTGTGTGCATCTGTCTAATTACTCTTTTTCTCCAGGTGAGGGCGTAATCAGTTCTATCGGAGTGGACGGCTCAGGCTACAGACAGTTTAAAACAGGGCCAGGTCTGCTCATCTCCTTCACACACACTGAGAACATCCTCCTCTGGGTCACCCTGGACAAAGGTAAGGATGGATGTACTCCTCGTTTTGGTGAGTTCTCAGTCAAATGGTCTTGGGATCCCATGGCTGAAGATTCCAGCACCCACAAAGCCCTTGGGGAAAGTCATAAGGCTTGGTGGTGATCTTTCTGTTATACTCTAATAACCTGTTGAGTGCCGTGTCATACTTCACCTCCATTTTCATCAGTCTTTATCCCCTCCAGGCAGCAGATGGCATCACAGACTAATGTAAAAATGAATTATTCATTCAACTTATTCTTGAGTGTCTGTACTGCTACTGCTTTTCCTCTCCATCAGGATTTTTTTTTTCCAAATCTTAATATGCCGTTTGACTAATGAACATGCATTACATGTTTAATTACTACCCTCTCTACTTAGCAGCTTCTGAATACTGGATCCTTTGTGTTTGCACTGTAGACCCTTAAGTATTTGTTTTTATTTTAGCTTTATTTATGCTTCTTTTTTCTGTTCATTTCTAACCTGTGTAGATGTTTCCAAACTGTGGTTCAGCGACGGTCTCCAGCCTAAACAGCTGTGGTTTGAGACTAAAACCATCATGATAGAAGTGAGAGCCTACAGCAACAACAGCCAGTCTGGTAGGAATCTGTGATTGTGTGTGTATGTGTTGCTTCCAAAAAAAAGAGAAGAGATTATGGAAAGCCCATGACTGATCATCACAATAATCCAAAACAAAGTTCTTGAAGTACATACAACATACAAGATACAACAAGCAAGATACAAATGCAGTTTACTTGGTTCCTCCGGGCTGTAGTCTGCACCAGGAAGACGAGAGTCAAAATATATAGTCAGGGGAAGAAAAACAGCTTTCTGGCAGGCAAACAGTCAAAAGAAGCAAGCAGAAATGACTTTTTAAAGCCACAGCAACATACAATATTTATTCAACTGGCACTTACATCTCTCCTCTGTATAATGTGTACCGAGGTTCAAAGCAAATACAGCAGAAAACTGGGCAGGCAGCTGAGGGGAGACTGACTGACTGACAGACCCGACTGGAAATATGCTATAACATAAAATACATTAAAGCTCAAAACACAGCAATAATAAGGGGAGCAAATACTGCTGCATAGATGGGCCTTGATAATGTGAGTTAAATTCACAAAAAAGCTAGACTATGTATAACAGACCAACTGCATAGCTGGTTACACTCCTGGGAATAAACTGCAGAACCACAGTCTCTACCTTCAGTTATTTCAGGCTGGGCATCAGCTCCCATTGAGTTAAAAAGGTCATTTCAATCAGGAGAGACAATTGAATGAAGAAAAGATACGGTTATTATACAAATAGAAATGATAGTCATAGTCTTTGGTGCTTGAACCCCAAAGAGATATCTTCCCCGAGCAGCGGCAAGATATGAGTCCAGAGACTGGTGGTGGATGATGACTTCAAGACTGAGAGCTGATGAAGCAATGGGACTGATGATCCTGGGTGGAGATGCAGAAGTGGAGGGGAATGTGTAACAGCTGCATGCCAGACTATTGCAGAGAGTGAGAGACTTATTTAAAAAGACAGCAACAAGATGATAGGTTAACAATGAAGATGTGTTGCTGTGCTATTGGATAGAAGTGATCACCTGATGATGGCTGAAACTCAATTTACACCCCCGGGCACTGACGGCTAGGAAATATCGTGAGTGTGTGTGATAGTTGAGAACGACAGCCTGGCATGCAAAAGATAGTCTTCTTGACTGAACTTTTGCTACGCTTCATTAAAACTTATCTCGCAAGGCAGCTGGATTTGCAAGATCACAATCACGTGAAAAAAAAAAAAAAAAAAAAAATCCATCTCGCCAGGCTTCAATTATACGCTTGTGTCCCGAACCACCGGTGGTTCAGACCAATAGGCATCCTATGAGGATTCTCGTGATCTCGCAAATCCAGCTGCCTCGCAAGGTAGGATGGCGATAGACAGATGGCTCATCCAATCACCTGCCAAGTATTTTTTTTGAAAGTGCCTGCCCTTTTCCAAACAGTTTCCAAGGACAACTTCTCAGATGGTTTTGTGTAACAAACCATCTGGCGCATCAGGTTAAATTAAAATGCCTTCAGGCTAAATCTTGCTGCACTGCAAAAGCAGTTAATAAAATCTTACAAGTTAATTTTAAAACTGAAGGTTAATCAATTAAGAGAACCAAGTATTGGAAATATATGATATTGTTTCTTTTGAACATTACCAGAAATGGCAGTAATCCAATCAAAAGAGTTGCAGCAACCTATACTAATGACAAAGGCTAAAATAAGCATCCAAATCTTTAATAGCTGCACAATTATATGCACCTGCTTCCAGTCCTGACAATGCCAAACTGTTTTGCAATGGGAGGCAAGATGACCACTAAACAGGGCATTCCTACTACCAGAAACCAGTCCATTAACATTTAATTGTGCATGTTATTCAGAGTGGAGTGTCTTTCTTATAGTAAATGATCAGTATGGCTATTTATAGTTCATGTTCATGTAAAGTCTATACAAATTTGGCATTCCAACAGTAGCATGTATGTAAAAAAGAGACCAGAATCTGAGATCCAATCAGAGATACAAAACAAGTTCAAAGCTTGTCCAAAGGCTCACAGCATAATGTGTAACTTCATGCAGGTTTCAGTCTCTTAACCACTGGAACATGTAACATCATTCAGAGATTCACTTGGATTAAAAGTGCACGGTTGATGCTGTTGTGAAATTGTGAAAGTGTCTTGTAAACACTGAAATCCTTGTTACATAATGTTGCATCATAATGCGTTAATTCCTGCCAGGGATTGTAATGCCAACCCACAGGCTTGCAGCAAACTGCCAGTTTAATTTCTAAAAGAGGAGTATGCCAAATTAGTTTGTTGGTAATAAATCAGGAAGTACGCCATCTGCACATTTACATTTTCACCTGAATTTTTCTCGTCTCTTCCTGAGTGGAAGAAGCAGATAGTGTGTTATCGGACACTCCGGGCTGAATGGAAAGACTCCACTTAGGCTTAGTTTGAGCTGAATAGCTGAAAAGACTGCAGAGTGATGCGATACCTGCAGGGAGATGGGACTTGGCAAGCTGTGAGATTCCAGTCTGTTACTCTGTGTGCTGCAGTGAGAGAGAGAGAGAGTGATGGTGAATCGAGCTCTGACACACAGTCGTACAGCACTTCCTCTTCTTCCGTTGACCTGTCACACACTCTTGCTGTGTAAACATTTGTACGTAAAAGTTGCACTTCCAAGTAAAGCTTGTGTTTTATTTGTCGATGACATGACGCACTGATAACTAGCTTGAATATACTGGATGTAACCAGTATGCCAAGTAATGATGCATGTCTTTAATTTTCTTAACTTAATAAGGTGCTGTATAACCAGTGAAGCAACATCTGAATCTGGGATACATAGCCATCTGAACTACTTTTGGGAATAACTGAAGAGGCTGAGAACATTACAAGACACACTCTTGAATGATCTAGTGATAGAAAAATGTCCGATATCAAATGCTGCATATAATTTCTGCTAAAACTAGATTTAAAACTGAACAAGAACCAGGAATGTTCAAATACTAAAGCTCTCTGAGACATTGCTCAAGGGAAAATTTCCTCCTCTTCAATAAGTATAATTTGAATGAAGTGACTGTGTTTAATCATGAAGGTTCTTGTTAGTCAAAGCAGCTCTTGGTACATACTTCAGGTGCAAAAGTAGCCTCACAAATCTTGAGGAAAAACAACAGCTGAAAAATTATAACTTAATCCTGTATAAACTCCAATGATGTCACAAATATAGCAAATAGAAGCCCCATGAATGCATCTATGTAAACGAAAGCAGAAATGTGAATATGAAGTCTTTGTACAACATTGCGAAACCATGTCTGCATTCATTCATTTGCACACATCCAAAAGCACAATGCCGTCTTCCACAGGTCGCAATTATCTAATGTCAACACACCTCTCTGTCACATTTTCTGGACATTGTCCAAACTCATTTCCTCAGTCTGGCACTGGAAGTGTCCTTACTGTGCCAAGCATATTATATCATTATACACAGCCCTAAGGCCCTCAGGTGTGCTTTATTAAGCTATAACAGACATTGCCAACATTGACATAGGGGGGAAGTCTAATGAATGATCTGGCGTGCACTATTCTTATTCCCACATAACTCACATATACACATACTGTACGTACAGTAGACCTGCCTATCCGCAAACACATTATTTGTGTGAAACTATGCAAAGATGCATGTCTCACACTAGACAGGATATCTAAAAATTGTTGTGGGACAAACTGGTAAGAAGTGATTCATTTCAAATTTGTATTCAAATCAATTAATGGCTTTAGTGTACAGCTAGTGATCTTTAAAGATGAAATTTCTTCTTGCATCCTCTATATCATACCTTTTTAAATATTTGTTCATGCTTACTTATTTGTTGCTTATTCTTTATTTTATACTTTAAAATCCTTCATCACGGACACAGTCATTGTTTTGTTTCTGAAATTGCGATTTGCCTGTTACCCATTTCCTCCAGGAACTAACACTTGCACCAAAAACAACGGGGGATGTGGCCATCTGTGCCTGCCCTTTCCTGGAGGGCGGACATGTAAATGCGGCCGGGGTTTCTACAGTGTCAACACCACTTCCTGTGACCAGCTACCCCACTGTCCCACTGGGGAAGAATCCTGCTTAGACGGTAGCAAATGTATCAACCGTAACAAGTTCTGTGATGGAAATGTGGACTGTCCGGACCAGTCAGATGAACATCACTGTGAGTTTTCATACAAATAGAGAAAAAGAAACCTGAAAAGTGGTATTAAGAAACCTCAATTTTGTTGTGACCCAAATACAAGAATCAGAAATTTCAGCTACTGGTCAAGTAACTCATTCTCTGATATTGTTTAACCCAGTACAGATCTTAAATCTTATTTCTCAGTATATTAGCAGTACATTCTTGATATCTTGTGGCATAATCATCAATTGTGACTCTCTCTTCAGGTTCAAACATGAACTCAGCTTCTTTTGGGATGAAAGCCAGTGATGGCCACTCTCCTCAGTCTTCCTCTCCTCGCCCAAACACCCCAAAGGACTCTTTTCTCTCAGTCAAGAAAGACTCTGCATCCTGTGACCTCCATCACTGCAGCGGTCATGGCAACTGCATCACAGAAGGCAAAGTCATTCGCTGCCGGTGTACAGCTGGTTACAAGGGAGAGTTTTGTCAAGAGAAAGAAGCTGCACGGAACCACGCGGCTGTCGTCCTAGGTGTCTTCTGCCTCGTCGCTGCATTAGTGGGTGCTGCTTTCATTTTCGCTAAAAGGTATTGACCATAAGAGTGCTGTGTTTTGTTTTTGCACTTCGGCCAAAGGGATACACTTTAAATGAGTGGTGGGGAGAAATGCATCTAGCTATATTTGTCCAGTTTATTTCTGCTGCAGCAGGTTCACACTTTGGGGTCCGCAGAGGAAACTAAATATTAAAGTCAGTTGCTGTAGTGTTTGGTTTGAATTAAAACCTAAAGTGACTGTTGGACCTCTGCACCACTTAAGACCTGCTTTTTCAAAAAAAAAAAAATCTTGTTTCAACAGGAGAGCCTGGGCATCCATCAGAAGCAGGTCTATGGAAAAAGAAACTCTGATGGCCAACATGGGTCTGCCTTCTGAACAGTCTGATTCCGACTGTGAGGTAAAACTTCCTGCCATGGAGGGAAATTCATCTGCATAATGAACAGATGTGTTTTTTGAGTTAATTTAATAATATGAACCATTTATTTGGCTACTTGCCTACTAAAGCAACAGGGTTGGGTTAGTGCTACCAATATGATACCCTATCATAAAGATGGAAACAAATCACAATATTTACATTTTAATGTTGCTGATAGAAATACAATTCTTGATCTGATTGTGAAAATTAATTCTTGATTCTGGAAGTATTAGTTTGACAAAATGATTCTAATTCAAAGTCTCAATTTCTTTACTAATCACACTCTTTGAGTAACCTATAGGCCAATAAAACACAGAGTGCTAATTTAATGTAGAAATGTCCAGTGTTTTTTTCTTTAAATTGGCTAAAAGAAAGTTGAATGCAGGTTTAGAAGTAACTTTTTTGGTTGCAAGACCAAAAATTTGGTAAAAAAGGTTACATGTCTGACATATGGTATGTTTTCATTAGTTTCCAATTAATGTTTCTGCTTATTTATTAAAATTTTTTCAATTTTTTTTCTCTTCTCACATAGGAGTTGGAGTCCCCAGTGGATCCGAAGAACCCCCCACTCCCATTAAAGCCACTCCAGCGCAAATAAACTGTTCTGCATTCATTGACAAGGAATTTGGCATCCAGTAAACATCTGATGTAGCTGTTATACTAAGTCTACGAATTTCAATATACTGGTATAAACTGTCTTTGTGCAATAAAAGTGATAATGGATGACCCAAAAACCAGACTGTTTTCAAAGAAAAAACATAAGTTTCTAATGTAGTTGGTCACTAATGTGCTGCTGCTGTTGAGAGATATCTGACAATTTTCTTCCAGCTGATTGGTCAGTTTCAGGGTTATATATTTAATAAAATAAGCATCTTGCACAGTAAAATGTTTTCATAGCAGTCACTCAAGGGAAATGGCCTGACAAACATGAGTCAGTTTAGTTTTTATAGTTTTTAACAATCCAACATCATTGAATCAACAAACATACAGGAACAACAGATATAAGGAAGTTTCACATCCAGCGATTTCCCCTTCACATCCCTGACACCGAGCAGACAGATTTATCATCATGACTGCACACTTTGTCTGTCAGTGTTTAGATCTTATGTCTTTCTCCAACCTCTTATTTGTGTGTATATTGCATATCTTTCTTATGCCCCTGTCATAACACTGCTTCCATGTTGTCAGAACTGTTTGTTTAACTGGTTATCATACAACACTGTTTTGTCTGTAAGCCACACTGAATAATTTAGTTTGTTTATAATGCTTCTTAACAGAATAGTTTTGTTTTTCATAAATCACAGAGATACAAAATTCCAACAATTATATTATATTAGAGCCTGACAACCAAAACTATCTTTTCAGTTTATGTGCACTGTCAAAATGTTATCACAACTTTCCAGGTTATAATAAGTAGTTCTATTTTCTAGTCTATCAGTTTCGACCAAAAGCTTCCATGTAACATTTTGGTTTCAGTTGTTCTCCATTCTTTCTTCCTTAGACACGTATTTAGCACGAATCCCTGTGTTTACATACTTCTACCTGTTTATCTGCCAAAGTTGATCCAGCGATGTCATAAAACAGACATGCATGTTTGTTTGTTTTTACTGCTTTAATTGTGTGATAGTATCACATTCTGCCCTACAAATCTGAGGGGCAGTAAGGGCACTAGACAAAGAGAAACTTCATCCTGTTCTGAAAAACATATTGATACAAAACAGGAACATATTGTCCATATTTATGTTCAAATTAAATATGAATTGGATGTTTGAAAAACAATAATACTCTCTACCCTTCACTGAGTTACAATACACGGACCCTTGATAATCAAACAATGTCTTTGCATACATGTATCATTTATTAGAAGTCTTGACTCCGCCTCATACCAGAGCCTGAGAACCATGCAATCTAAAATATCTTGCATGGTTTCTGCTTGTAGTGGACTCCCCTGTCAACTCAGGCACACAGTAATACAGCTGATATGGTATGTTGCTGTATGCTGATACTGAAAATGTTTAAATCTCTTAAAAGTAGTTTCATTTCACAAAAATAATTCAACTGTCCAACAAACATATAGCAGACTGACTCACCACACCACTGTACCACATCATCAAACTGATCTCAGTCATGACCTACAAATGCTGCTATGAAGATATGAATGGGGTTCTTGTGAGGTAACTTTCAAAACAAACTCATCTGTCAACTCATCACCCTGTGTATAGTATATATTACATAATGTGTGTAGTATAGTATGTAAAGAGGGAAGAAAGGGAAGTTAAAAGCTGTGATGAGAAAGAGTTGCACTTATATATTCAAAATGTTTTGTAGTCTCAAACTCAACCTAACATTTCCACAGGTGTCTTATACTTTTATGCAAATAAGTCCAATGTGTTATTAAGATCTTAATATTGATATAATGGATTAATGCATTTTAAATTGTGCAAGTTTTACCTTTGTTTAGGAGGTGTATCTGTTTGCATGCTGCTGCATGACAAAATATGAACTGACAGCTAGTGTGTACTTTTGGGCTGTTAGTAATTTTTACTAGATACCATATTCCAACCCCATTCTGCTGTAACTTGAATAAAAGCCAATTCATTGTTGTCTTGCTTGTGGTTTCGGTTAGACCTTACCCTCATTCTGAATCTGTCACGTTTTGGCAGACGTGCATTTTATCTGGGTTTTCTTCTTGAGTTTCATACAGTATCTTATCTTTGCTATCACCATCATCTTGATAGATCAAACATGAAACTTCCTCTGGTTCATGTGACTTAAAGATTGTTTTTAATCAAAGCATTGACTGTAGTTGTTTAGCTTCAAGCTTTACGGAGTTCCACACATCCAACCATTTTCCATCACTTACCTAGTCATCCAGGTCCTCCAGTCTAGACTGGCGTTACCAGGCTAGAGTGGGATATCAAATCTCTCCAGCATGTCTTAGAGTCTTCTCCCAGGTACCTAATGTAGGGAAACATCTGGAAAGACATCAGGATCAGATGTTCAGATGTCTGAAACACCTCAATACAAAATGGTTCTGCTCTGTGCTTCTCATCCTACCCAAAAGCCCATGATCCTTGGAAACAGCAAACTTTTGCATATGATGAATGAAAGGCATGCTGTAACTGAGACTTTAGAGACCTGAGACCAGATTCCCTCATTTTATTCCCATCTGTTCGGGTTGTTAACAATTATTGTCAGTCATTGAAATCCTTTGTTTATCTAACGTTTTCCTCCAAAACACGTATAGATTGTTCTTTCTCTTCCTCTTCTTTTATGGGATGTATGTAGGAAGTAGGTAATAGCAGTGTGTTTTCCTGTTTGGCCTCATTATATCTTACTGATGACAAGATAAGATGTTTGTCAATCAGATCATTTAAAAGCTGAACTGGAGTTTGACAACAATAGTTCAGAGACCATGAGCTTGACACACACACACACACACACACACACACACACACACACACACACACACACACTCACAGCCATGTTGCAATGACCACACAGTAATGACTGATTACTGACTGTACTGACTAATCTGTGTTTGGTGAGTGCCAGTGATTGAGTGTGTGTGTATGCGGGACACAGAACAATACATATTTAAATATTCCATTGAAAGAGACAGTTTAAAAAAAGCAACAGACCACTTTTTAAGGGATCAGAAATATCCACAGAAGACCCACTTTGAAGCTTAATTTAAAAAAAATCCTTGAATAAAGCATCGGAGAGACTTCAAGTCAAATACAAAAGCATTATTTTTCACATGAGGCCTAAAAGACACATAGGAGGTGCTGCATGTTGCACAGACACAGTCTTGTAAGGGCTTGCCACCTGAGTGTTGTTCTAACTTGCCTGTTTCTACTTCCATCCCCCACTGGTCTAGCAACCACACCTACTGTAGTGTGTTTTTGTGTGTGTGAGAGAACATACGTGAGTGCTGTTTGTTTTATGTAATGTTGTTTAATCCCCTATGCTCAAGAAAAGTGAGGAGTTTAATGCCAATATTTAACATTTTTACACATATTATATTAGAATTTATTTTCACATTTTGTTTATCTTTGTTATTCCTTTTTTTATGCCCTAGATATTTTTTTATGAGCCAATGACTGAAAGTTGCCGCATGAATTAAGTTTATTTTCCCAGGAATGCTAGAGCATTGTGTTTAGTGAGTCAGTGTTAGTCAGCTATCAACTGAAGCATACTGTAAGATTAGTTTGCTTTCCTTATGAAATACCAAGTTCCGACATCATATCAGTCAGGAATATTTGGTGTGAACTAAAGTGTGTAGCCTACAGTACATGACTCATCCCATGTAAAGATAAGCAAGAGGGAGGGTGATTTTGTGTGTGTGTGTGTGTGTGAGTGTGTGAGTGTGTGTGTGTGTGTGTGTGTTAATGGGGAAAAAAATGGGCAGGTATTCACAGGTATCGGCTTTCTTCCTCTTCCCTCCTTCCTTTTGTTAGAGATGCCCTCACTAAAAGAGGAACTTTAAATTCTTTTTCAAAGACCCAGGAAACACACACAGACACCAGGACAAGAAATCAAACTCCACTGCTGACATTTTAAGGACGCTAGGTCTGCATTCTTTGCCTCTGTGAGTAGATGTTTTCCATTTTGTCACACTTTAGTGATATGTTGCTGTGCTTTTTTTTTTGGCTGTAAACATGCTCTACCTGAAGCCATTGTTAAACGCAATCTGTTAGTGGGAAACCTGAATGACGAGATGCTTGAGAGGTAGGATAACTTTACTATCACCACTTTTTAGCAGTTTACCTGCCATGGTGGCTTGGACATAGCTTTGGACAATCTTGTCTCTTAAATCTCTGTAGTGTCTTCTTCACATACACCAGTGTGTTTACTGTAGGAGGCGGTGATTGTTAAGTGGTCCACTAAGTGGCTTACTTTTGTCTGAGCATGGCTCAGAATGGAGTTATAAGGTGTTCTTATTTTAAATCATGTGTCGACAGTCTAAACTTGTTAAAAACTAATAGGTTCTGTTAGTAGAAGTTACGAGTTGATGAGAAACAGCCCTGAGTCCAGTCTTCCTGTTGCTTTTCTCATATAACATGAGTCAATATCTGTATACTGAATGTTGCTGATGTTGAAACAAGTACAAATACAATTGTATCAGTTTATGTAGTGCTATCCTTCTATCCTTACTTATTTATATGTGATGTTTTAAAATTAATATGTTTGAGGGCGGGACTGCACACAGTAAGGAGCTTACAGTTCCGTGTGCGAGCAGTGAGACGTGTTTATAAAAATACACCATCTATCAACCACACAGCTGTCATATTTACACACAATATCTTGTTTTTTCTTGTAATTGTTGATGTTTTTTCTATAAAATATACATGTATAAACAAGACTGTGGTATTAAAAATGTAAGTTTTGGGGAATTATCAAAAGTATAGATTTTACATATAATGTCAATGGGAAGTGTTTGTGCTTTCACTACAACGAAATCACTGCAGTTAACATGACCAGTGGAATATACCAAATTAAAGGTAGTCATGAAATGTGATGAGTTCTACACTTTAAATACATTCAGACCAAAGACACGTGTCACATGATGTCATGATGTGCTCACCTTTTAATATTAAGTCTCTTTCCCCTCGTAAAAATGCTCCTGCTGAAAATACCGGGCAAACTTGTTGGGCATTAAAAGCTGTCTTTACAACGCTTATTACTCTTTACCATAGTGGAAGACTACAATGGTTGATACTAACAATGGTGAGAAATTGGTAGTTGCATAGTAGAGATAAGGTGTAAATTGAGTATTCTAGGGGTAAATAGCACCACCGTTAAATACTGATATAAAAATTGCAAAAACTTTTGAACTGATGTGTTGGACCGCACTCTCCACCACCATCATCAAATCACCAAATGAGGGAATATCTTTTGGAACAATGGTGTTCATCCTTCAAATAGAGTTCCGGATACTTGTAGAATCAATGCCAAGGCACATTGAAGCTGTTGTGGTGGCACATGGTGATCTAACACCTTACTAAGACTTCCTTTAATTTGTCACCAGTCTGTATGTACTGCATGTTTGTGTGTGGCTGAAACTTAACATTAGTCAGCAATTAGGTAATTATTCAACATTCTAACACTTGTAACAGCGATCAAACATTAACATGAACAGTGTCTCTAGTCTCTCGAAAATAATACTTAAATACACAGGTTACTATGTACATATGTAGCCTATTTAAATTTAAGGGGGTAAACTGACCCATTGACTCAACTTGCCCCAACATCACTGGCACATTTTACCCAACAACTTCAAAACTGTTTCACACAGTGACTCAGATCCACAATTATGCTAAATTTATGACTTTGTTTTATAACTTACACTGACTTAAATGAACGTGTAATAATGTTCAAAACGTTTTTGTTTTACTCTGTTTCGCTTGCTACTTTCTCCATGTGCTTGAGTCCAAGATGGATTGAGTAATGTGGACTATGCTTCCTTAAGTTGCGGTCACATGATTACTTTTGTTTATGGTTACCTAGACACAGGGTGGCTCATTTTACCCACTGTCTCGACTTACCCTGTTTTCCTTATACTTGCAGACATTTGACTGAGCTGGACACCCATTACAGCTTTTCTATAAGGCTCTGTGTCTTCTTTTGTTTTTTAGGGTGTGTCTGGTCCATCCATTCATCTCTTCCCTCTCCTACTCTCCTTCCACGTATCACCCCCTCCCTTACTTGTCCAGTGTTTCCCCCCTTTCTTCCTTACACCCCTTTTTCTATGATGTCCAGCCTTTTCGCTGCTCCTCAACCAAGAGGCATTGACCACAGCCTGCCAACCTGTGGAGAAACTCAGTGCAGTGGCCACGGCACCTGTGTGAGTCCTCCGGGTGGTGGCACTGATTTAGTGTGTGATTGTAACCTGGGCTACCGGGGACAATCCTGTGAGGACACAGTCAATGGGTCACTAAGTTTGCCGCTGACCCTGAGTGTGCTGGGCGTCATCTTAGGGCTCCTGATCCTGGCTTTCATCGTCGCCAAGATAAGACAGAAGCAAAAGAAGAAGCAAAGGTACTGAAATATCTAAGAAGTGTCATGAACAGGATAACTACAGCTACATCCTGTTCAAGACATTTCCACTGAAAGTGTTTCCATTTGCTGTTCTTAAAGGAATAGTTCAACTTTTGGGGAAGTTTGCATATTTGTTTTCTTTCAGAGTGAGATAAAAAAGAATGACAATTATTACTTTAGTTATAGAAAGTGTCACTTGCAACATGTGTGACATTAATACAATAACAGAAAACAATTAGGCATGATATGAAATACAGATAACATAGAGGACTTCAATTTCAGTGTGCTGATACAGTCAACAAGGTAACAGGACAAAGTAATAAAAAATAGATAAATAAATTAACAGAATGTTGGCGATACAATCTTAATTCTTAAAAAAATTCTCAGAGCAACCAAACTGTATGTTCACATTTCTTATTGTTTATAAGTTGGAGAGATTCAAAATACTTTCTAAATTCAATCATGAAAAGTTCAAATGATGGAGACCTGGAGAACTTGAAATTTCATTTTTTTTGTTTTCATAGTATAGTATTACATCTTTGGGTTACAGCTTAACTGCATGGTTGGTTTGAGTTCAGTCTGTATGAGTGTTAATTACAGAGCTAGAGTAAGGACATGGTTAGCCTAGCTTAGCATAAAGACTGGAAGCGGAGGGAAACAGCTCACCTGGCCATGAAGTGAAAAAATATGTATGACACCTCTTTTTGTCAATATCATTATTCATTATATTTTCTTCAAAGTGAGGAGAATTCCAATTTCAGTTCAACTTTAATATGTGTTGAGCATGGATTAAAGTCAAACTGATATTTGAATTCAGTTTGTGCTTGTAGGGGGAGCTAGGTGTTGGAAACAGTCGGGCGCAGTGCAGTCTTGACATCATAATGAGGCTTCCCGTTTTGGTACAATGTGTGCAGAGACCAAACACAAAATCTGTGCTCACCACTTATTCTGATCTGACTGGTTAAACTGTTGAGCATCAACTTTATTTATAAGTGAGCTTTAGAGTTTTTGGATTGTATATTTTTTAACTTTGGACAGAGCCAGGCTAGTTTTTCCTGGATCCAGTCTTTAAGTTAAGTTTTCTATATCCTGACTTCATCATGAGATTGATATTAATCTTCTCCTTTCACTCTCAAAAAGAAAGAAAATAAGTATATATTTTTTCAAAATGTTGAACCATTCATCAACACACAGTGTTTGTCAACTTTTTCATGGCTAACAGGAAGTGATACTTTTTTTTTTTTTTTTTTTTAAATCTGGTTTGTTTGTGACAAAGAGAAGAACCTAAGCAGAAGCAATGATCACTTTGTCAAAGAAAAAGGCAACAGTCACTTCATCAACACAGACACCATAAAAAAAGACACTCACAGTGTTTGACAGGTGATCATTTTGTCCCCACTGTACAAATACATTAAAAAGAAGGATTGAGTTTAAAAAATAGACCAGCAACAAGAGCACTTGTTCATAATTGTCTGAAGTGTTCAGTAGAGGCCTTGGAAAGAATGTTTGGAATGACTATTTGAGAATATCTATGTTTACTGTGTGCTGAAAGTTGCTATGTGCTAAACAGTAGTTGCTATGTGTTCACATATGAAAAGTATGTTCACCGGATGTGCACTCACTCATATTAATTCTATGTTTTTGTTTGTTGTCACTAGGAAAGATCTGGCAGCAAAACATGGCTACAACATTGCTGTGTAATGTGAACAAATCTCCATTATATCCATTATATCTGAGGTATGCTTTGTGTTAAAATGTTACGTGGAAGTCAAATTTAAGTACAGATATCTGACATGTAGAATGCAAGACTGTAAAAGTCAAAATTTAATTATGATGTATAACAACATTTGATACATGTTAAAGACAATTAAATCACATCATAACAAACAAACTATTGGAATTGCTACTCTTAAAGGTGCCCTGTGGAGTTATTTTTACATTCAGTGTGTCTCATTGTGTATTCTAACAAATGTGTTCAGTACATTTCCTTTCTCATATATTTTAATATTTCAAATCCTATATTGCGTAACACCATGTTTAGCAGTCTTGTTCTTCACTACCTTTGTTTGCACAATGCTAGATGCTTTAGTGTGTTACTGCTATCAACTGTAAATCAGTAGAACAACGTGAAAATAATAGCAGGATGTGAATTGTGTTATGCGGACACACATGCAGTCAGGAGTGAAAAAACAAAACAAAAGAAAAAGACAAAATAAATCAAGGATCCACTCTTAAAAATATTGCTCTATAGCACTACTACTGGTCAAAGACTCCACAGAGTACCTTTAACACACTTAAATCTGAGAATGTTGAATCAAGAACAATGCAACATTTTTTATGAAGGACCAGCAACTTATCTGTCACTGTCATTGAGACACATAATAATAATTACTTTCCCGTTCTCATCCAGGTCAACCATGGCATTATGGCCAGTGACACTGGAAGCGAGCTCCCATCAGCAGTCCTCTGCAGCAAGCTTACAGTGCAACTTATTCAAGTGTGAACCATGTAAAAATGGACTCTACAGTTCTACCTTAATGGCTGACTTGTGGTTATTACTTTATGACTGATGCTGGAGCTTCCCAGGAACTCCAGTAGTGAACTGAGCTTTTTACACTTCAAGCAACACAGCTGATGGATCAGCCTATTCTGCCCAACCGTGCTCTGATTACATTTGTAATCTGCATATACTGTTAAATGTCCTCACATCTCACACTGCCAGATCGTCGTGACTGTCCAAAGAGAGAAACTAAAAACTATTACTATGATGTTATCGGCCAACCGTGACACAGCTTCACTGCTTTCATGTATCATATTGAATGTTGAGGGAAATACAACTTTAAATTATATCCCCAAACACACGATTGCATGTTGGCTATTGGCAGGTACAGTATGTATCACACCAACACCCACAAAGTGCTCTCAGGTACTTCATTTAAACAGGTAACCAGTTGTTGGGCCAAGCCCTATAAAACAAGCCTTTCATGATCTGATGCCCCTATGAGCAGTACAAAAATACAACAGTTGGTGAGTTATCATGGCTATCTAGTGCTAATGAGCTATGATAATATGAACAGATATGTAACCAGTAGATGCAACCATTTTTCGTGTTGTGAGCATACTTTTGAGTCTACACACTGACGGACTTTCATGGACTAAATGATCATGCTCTTTGTAGTTTGAATGTCCAGTAAAATATGTTAGGATCTTTCAATACTGCTATTCAAAGTCTACTTCCCTAACCACATCACCTGGGCCAAAGGTTGTTTCCATAGGGAAGCTGATTGTGTCTAACACTGGCGCCATTTAGTAAAATAATGCAAATGTTTACCAGTCAGTCAATCAGCTACTCGCGTTGACAGAGCAGTAGCTTCCTTTAAATACAGCGAAAGCAGAGAGGATTGCTACAGTCACACTCATGGTGAGCGTTTCTTACTGCTGTGTTTTTGTCCTTAACGGGGGTTTCATACAGATGTTGAAAACTAGAGGTGGAAGGACTTCAGATGGTTCCACAGTAATCCATTTCATAGGGCATAGGGGTAAGCCACATTTGATTTGCCATTGTCTCTCTTTTTTAACAACTTTAATCACTATCACTATGTATGCACTTTAACCTGCTTTATTTATCTGCTTTAAGTGCTTTACTATATTTTTGTTTTGTTTGTTTTATGTGCTTTGCTTCCAGTTGAACATCTGACTTTGATGCACTCCCAAAGCACCCATACGTCACTGTCAGTCTTTATTTTTGCTTTCCGTCTGAGTGACAAAAATAGAGGTCTTCACTTTATTATAAGAGGTCGTCTGCAAATCGAGACTTTAGATCCTAGAGGACAGATACCGAAGTTTTAAGCGAGGACAGAATCATTACAGATGGTTACGTTCTCAAAAGTAGCCGCGTCTCTCGATTTGAGTGATAATTTGGGTTCCCTTTCCTGACAATTTTCCAAATTGTGTATATTCTGTATAAAAAGTAAGTCGTAAGTGGTGGTTTCAAATTCAGCATGCACAAAAAGAGGACAGCAAATTCATTTCAATATACACTTTTAAATCAGTCTCTGTCCTCTCTGAGTCTTGGTTTGCAGATTGATTATCACTGAAATTTATTTTGACATAAATAAACTTCTGTACCAATGCAGATGTCTCAGAATCAAAGCATAGCAGATATGATTTGACCCTTTATGAGTGATGAAGTTACTCTCTGGAATATGTCTTAAATATTGTTTTACGTTCTGTTGTTTCTTTTGTACACTTCTGACTGAATTACTATGTTTTATACTGTATGTATTTTTATAACTCCATTGATAACTACAAGCATTAGCAAGAGGAATAACTTTTATCATGATCTTTATCATTTGTGATGGTGGATTACAACTGTATGTGTCTTTCTATGTAATCACACACACACACACACACACACTCACACACACACACATACTGGCTTTTAGTTTCTCATCTTTATGAAGATATTGAATAAAAACCATGTCCAGGTGTGTTGAAGGCACTGAGCATGTTGTATTTTTGTGTATAAATGGGTTGTAAGTTGTTGAATGGTTTTTCATTCTTCTCAGAAATGATGAGTCAGGATGACAAAAGAGCAAGAGAAGATACTCCTTAAATGAGTTTTGGAAATACCTGCCTCATTTTATTTGTGAGAAGAGTAACATTTCTGCTCACCAAGCTCAAACAGCCAAAACAACAACTTGCCTGTCGGTTTTCAACTCTCAATCTTGAGTCTAATCTGGCACCTCATAGGTACAGCCAGGTAACTCCACCTATTTTAAAGAGTACTGATCAAAAGAAAAGAGAGTAGATCACTTTTTTCCCCACAGAATGAACTAAGTCTACCACCTGAAACTAAGATGTGTGCACACCTCCCCAGATCCTGTTTTGCTTCATTTTTACATTCCTTTTCCTGTCCTAAGAATTTGCCACAGTACTGTTCAAAACTTAAGCCAAACTGTCTTTTGCCTTAATTATTATGCATAAATAGATTGTAGATTTTGTAGTTGGTCGGTGCTGGATATTTATTAGCAACTAGTACTATTTATCTAGTTTTGATGACAGGTTTTTTTTACTTCATGTTGTCATATTAGCTCATATTAACAAACGTGAGTCTGGGGAAAAACTGATTATTCTCAAACGTTTCTGCCCATACAGTCAAAGATGTCTATTCATTTATGCCATTTCATTGATATGTATATTTTTTGATTATATATTCAGAAAATAATAATGTTGCACCGCTATTTACCTGCCCTTCAACATTTTGAATCAGTCAATTCTGTGCATTCTTGACAACTTATTTGACAAAGACTTTTGCACCGTATATTTTGTATTTTATGTTTATTAGCTTTCAAAGAAAATGTGCAAAAACCCAACCCAAAACCTAAGTCAATATTTCATATATAACCACTGTACAAATATCACATTTTCATATAAATAGAAATGGTAAATGACTCAATGAAGTTTTTTTACTTGATAAGTTTGCTGGTTGTTGCCAGAAAAGTAAAGAGTTTTCATGTTATTTACACCTGTGTTGGATTTTTACATGGAAAATATAATCAAAAACAATTACTTATATATATGAATATTCAGTCAGTGTTGAGACTTTACTTACTCTCAATGTATCCAGTGTAAATCCTCATTGTCAGTAGTAACATTTGAGGAGTTGATCATGAGAAGTTGTTCTTACAAGACAGACAGTCTGTGTGTGCTTTGCATTCACCAAAACATGAACTGCTCCCTGTTTAATCTCTTTCTGGGATCTAGTGACATGATAGTATCATCTTCAATATTTACCAAACTCTAACCAACAGGCAGCGATACTGGGCATGACTAATTTGTAATCATGCATGTTGACCAAGTAGCAGTGTTTGTTTTATGAGGAAACATCTATCTGTTACAAGAAGGACCAGGAAAGAACAGGAAGGAACTTATGCGACGGAGACACTATTTCAACACCTTCTCTTCTATTAATGAGCAGACTTTGTTTGATTTACAGAATGAGGAGCACATTGAAATTATGGCAAAATAAACTGCAGTATTTAAACATTTGGTGGTTTGTATTTTAAATTATTAAAGGGGAACTCTGCTGCTTTTAACCCATAAAAGTCAGTTCACTAGCCATGGGGAGTCCTACTCTTCCACTGACTTTGTGAACAGTTGAATCACGTCTTGTGGCTGTGTAGGAACTTTCTAAAGTCTGACAAAATAACCCTGATGATGTCATCAGGGTTATTGCAGCTTAGACTTGGACAATATAAACTTTTTAACAGACAGAAACTGGGAACATGGGTTTTAATGAGCAGGGAAAGTCTCATGAAAAAATGTTTTGGTTGCATTATGGGAAATAGGCTCCAGCATGACCCATTCTGTGGACTAAAAATTAGACTCTTAGGGTCAATCCTACATTTTTAGTTGTGTATTTTTTTGTTTGTCAATGCAATGTTTTGTTTTGTTTTTTTTCCAAAAATATCTGTCATTTCAATGAGCACACTGGAGGAAGCTTGTTAGTCATCCAAAGGTGTGACACTTTGAAAAACCTCTTTTGTCACACCCTGAACTCAGCGTCTATCATAAAGAAATCAGTTCAAGCTGTTAAAACATCATTTTGTCTTTGGAGGGGTGTGTCTTTGTTACCATTAGAGTGCACAATTAATTAAGTTACTGACATTATATTCTCTTGCATTTATAGTTAATGTGAGTAATAATCAGTGTACAAACAGATCCGTTATAAGGAGGAGGCTGAAAATCTGAAAATGAGTCAGTATTTTACAAGAAAAAAAGCAAAGACAGGATCCAGCCTGTGTAAACAGACATGACACACAGTAATATTCAAATATGAATATGTTTTTTTCATGACCCATAAGATCATTATCAGAGCCCTGGAGCATCTCAACCACCTCTCTCTAAAACATTCATAATTCATTTTAATTTGCCAGAAGCAGTAACGCCAGTGTAACTCATCTGATGCTACATAGTTTGTTAGCACATAGAGCGGTGGAGGTGGACAAAGCAAAATTTTCAATATATTAAACTAAAAGTTATAAAAAACAAACATTTTGTATCAATGAACATCATCTGAGCCTGACTCATTGACTGAAAACAAAACTCTGTCATGAAGAGAGACCTGTACCTGTCTTTCTTTTACAAAGAGTTAAACATAAATATTTGCACTTCTTCCATAGTAACGGCTTGTTTTTTGTGTTCTTTGAGAACTTACAAAAGCTATAAAAAGTACAAAATTATTATTGTGCTTTCTTATGACAATTTGTAATGATTGTACTGGTTTGAAAATGTTAGAATTACATAGCACTCTATAATCTCATATGCTGGGCCTAATCAGCGGGATTTAGTTTCCCACATCAGATTCTCTGACAATAAAGTTTTGTTACCACTTTCTGGAGCATTGTTAAATTAGAAGGGGTTGGATGGAAAACTCATATATTCATATATTGAAATAGTGACAGCATGATGCTACATTGGTTATTTTACAGTGACCATTTGAAAGTAAGTAACCATTAAAGAGAGTAGTTGTAAAAAAAAAAAAAAGAAAGAAGTACAACTTTGGTAACTTTTACCCAAGTTGTTTCAACACAAGTAATCTTATTTCCACTTGTGTAACATTCAAGGCAAATAACAGTATTTCAGCCTGATTTTCAAGTAGCTGCAACTTTGTCTGTCCCATTTTTTGTTTTTCATTTCCATCTGTAGGAGACGATCCACTCCCCATGGCAGTGTCGGCGCCTTGCTTTAGTACCTCACACATTATAAAAACAGCTAATCTTTGCTGCAAAAAGTTACTGTGTATCTACAGTAACTCAGTGGTCATTATTTGTGGCTTGCAACAGGTCCTGCAGGGAGACCTGCATCATCATTTCATGGAGGCCTTGCAGGAGCTATAGAGGGACGATTGTTCACTACAGTGTTGCTTTGTTTGAGATGTGAAGCCAGTTTAAACACAAGAGGTAATGTTGTTCGACAAGATGCGTAAAGAAGCCAACCTCTCAGACCGGTCAGGCTACATTGTCTGTATACTTATGGGGTTAAAACTGAATATCTCTGCCTGTTTGTCTCTGTTTGAAGAGTGTCGGCAGTTATTTCATATCCGTTTTGGTTTTTTTGTTTTTTTGTTTTATTTACTTCACACACACTTCTGCAGTTTTGTTGATACTTTAGTGCATTTTTAACATCAAGTGGATTATTAATTTATAATTTATTTATCCAAACAAGAAAAAAAAAGAGTCAAGTTAAGAAAAGGGACGCAGACGTGTGTCATTAGGAAACACAGTGCACATTTAATAAAGCACTTGTATTACAGAGCAATGAGGACATAATTGATTACATCAAAATGCGTCTCAACAGTTGGCCAGTTGTCCTATATGGTTGGTCACAATTGTAAAGTGCATAAGAATATAATATTTACATAAAAATAGGGGGAAAAAAGAAAATGGCAATGTACACAGAGAAAATGTAAAAGTTTCCTTAAAGATGAGGACTATTTACAAATGGAGTTTGGCATAATTTGCAGACAAGCAAACTTAACATTGTTTTTTTTTTCTATAGGCTCACTAAACAATGCAGGTATTAGCTCCATGTTTCACTGTTGAAATAAAACAAAATTCTTCACTTTCCAAACTTCTTTCATAAAAAAAAACTCTTCTTCCATTCCCTCATATAACAATATTAATCTCATCTCCGTCTCTATTACTATTGCACTGCTTGGCGCACACAGCTATTATAATGACGTTATAATTAATCATAATCAAGGCAAGCACTTAATGAGTCTCATCTGCTGCCACATTAAACTGCAGCCCTGCCATTTAAACGATGTGTCACTCACACATCATTTAACCTATTATTCTGTTATAGATGTATGCCTTGCTGTCCTAATGATAAAACAGTATAATACTTATAGGGGCATTTGAAGTGATTCTGCTTCACTTAATAGTAAGTTTACAGTGATTTCATAATCTATTTGATCTCTAAATACCACTGAAATATCAATATTCCTTTATGGTCAGTAAACATTGAGTGTATGATAACTTTAAAGTACTTTATGGTATATTTATCTCCTATTATTACTACAATACTTCAGAATATTATAGCCTAGGTTGTTTAAAGTTGAGACGACAGTTTGGACTAGATATATAATGTTATAACTTCATTGTGTAATTACCATTTTCCACTCTCAGTCTCTATTGCAGATATTCCTCTCCGTCTTCAAGTTGTTTCTCCTCTGTGTGTCATTGTGTGTCTCCAGATGCGGAACATCTGCTTCTTTGGGGATCCCTTCCTCTCATAGGTCTGCATCATATGGTCTACCGTTGTAGGAGGTGTTGACTGACCGCACTGCGGGGGTCTTGGCCCTGGGGAAGGACACATCCTCATCCATGGAGTCCCTAGAGTATGGGACGCTGCTGCTGGCGCTGCTCCGGGCCCGGTTCAGGCTTGGCACCTCGACACGTCTCGGTGGGGGCTTCTGGTGGCTGAACCGGCTTGCCATGACCTCCTCTACCCGTACCTCCCCTCGGTTCTTTCCTCCACAGCAACGGCAGATTCCGATGAACATGACGAAGCCACCCAGGATCTCAAATATCCCACCGATGTAGCCCAGAATGATGCAATAGCCAACTTGCACTTCTGCGGTCGGGGTCACCGTGGAAATATCTTCGAGGATGTGGGTGTACCAGGCGATGGGTATGATGGTCATGACGCCTGAGAGGAAGATCAACAGTCCACCCAGACCGGCCACGATCCAATTAGGCCTGTCTTTCCAGCATCTGGCACCCGGGATGGTCACGGCCAGCCCGATTAGAGTCACTATGAGGGAGGCCACCATCAACCCCTGAGCGATCGGGATGAGCTGGTTGTTGAAGTAGGTGGTGTCCTCCTGGCCGCAGATCGATCTGGTTGTAGTTGTGGCAGCTATGCAGATGTCCCAGATGCCCTGCTGGATGACCTCGTCGACCGGTCTGTTGGGAACGTTATGGATGGTCCTCCAGTTTGGGGCCACAGTGGAGGTCAGGTTCAGAACCCATCCGCAAGGAGCCATGACCAACCCAAAGATCAGGATGCCCGGGGTGCGCAAGGACGTCCGCATCCACTGATCCCCTGATCGATTCGGCATGGTTGCTGTTGATGTTGTTGATGTGTGTGTTCTTACCGCCAAACTCAGTGTAGTAGTTTAGACAGAAGTGTCTGAGTTTTGACAGCTGGTCTTAAAAAACAAGTCTAACTGAAACCTGGCAGTGGGCGGGGCTTTGGCTCTACCTGTCTGCCTCTGTACCCAAATAGGACAGGTGTGGCGCGCAGTCCACAGCCGGGCGAAAAGCTTTTCCATCTCTACCTGCAACCAAAGACACGGAGAGGGGAGTTTCGATGAGGCTTTTATCATGCAAATTCCTCTGTCTCTGATAAAGAACCAAAAAAAAAAAAAAAAAAAAGATGTCTGTGAAAGGTCCCTGGAAGGGCACGCCTGTATCCGCAACGTGCTCAGATTTCAAAATAGTACAATGAGTTTATATTTATACCCCGTAATTAACTCAAACCCAAATGTCATTGTTCTATAAACATGTAATTGCTGTAATAAAACATTTCAGTATTAAATAACTTAGGATAGTCATCTTCAGATGAAATCAAAGTGTGCGCGCGCATGAGCTCGGCGGATAGACTCCCACACATTCATTAACACCATGTATCATAGACTTTGTTTTTGAAGTAAAGTTTTGTTAATCAGTGGCACAGTCAGTGAAACACAGCATGCAATTAAAAAGATGATAAGGGGTAATTTTTTTTTTGAAGCAGGGCTGCAATGATACAATAAACCAGGAATGAGACTCGTGAAACTGTTATGAAAGATTCTTAAACATTTCATAATTTAAAATGTGGTCTCTTTATAGGCTTTTATTCAGCTCAGGCAAACATACAACAATATTGCTATTAGAGATTGAACCAATTTATTAATATGGAGACCTTAATTTTTTTTTAAAAAAGACATGTTTTAATTTCCTAACAAACAGGTTTAGTAGAACCTCAGTGCTTATCATTGTTTAGGTTTGAAAACACCACTATGACTGAGTGGGAACTGTTTTTAGCAAGAATGTAGTTCTGCTGGAATCGTACGACAACTGTTCGAAAACCTCTATGTTTCTTTCTTTCGGTGTATTTCTATATTGTCAGTTTCTGCTTGTTGCTAATTAATGATGCTCAAAACCCCAAACCTGAACAACTCTCATGACATCACCATGTTCAGATCCTGGGGTGAGTGTAACCCACAAACATTAAGCTGATTAGTTTTCTAAAGAACTGAACAACCTGTGAACAACTAATGATACACCCAGAAACTGTATTGTTAACGTTTACCACACCTCAGCCTCAAAGTTGTCTTTTTAAAACATGCTGTGTTTTCTTAATGCACCACTGATGAACAAAACTTGGCAATAATTTACTAAGCACCATGAAAACCTTCAGAATTTCCTCCAGGACTTAACTGCTGAGAGCTTTAAAGTTTTTAAATATGTGAAATATAAAATCATCCGTGAGTGTGCTGAATCAAATGATCAAATCATATGTTCTTGAAGCCTCCTGGATCATTGTTGTTTTTGTTCTGAGAATTGTTTTTTTTCCCCAAGTCAGATTTGAGCTTTGACACACAAGGAACGGTTAAAGAAAGTATGAAAGGTATGTCAACCAACCAGACACAAGTTTGCATACTCATCTCCTGACACCACAGTCTTGTTTTATCAGCAGCTGTCATGTGCGATCAGCTGTCATATCATCACTTTTCTTGAACATATAAAAAACAAAGATGATTGTGGAACACTCTTCTTCAATATCTAATTGTACTTTTGGTGCTGGTACTACTACAACCACTGCAGTTATTTCTACTTCTATGACTACTATGATGTATTTTAAGGTGAACAAAATGATATTATTATGTGTCTGTTGAAGTGTAGGGGCTTGATGATGACTTCTGGTGACTAATCCGTTAGGACTTCTTGGCCTCAGGCAGAGATAAAACTTCTCACAAAAGTTCCCACACTATTGTAGCTTCAACATGCTCTGAGAATCTCTCTTAGCATTTGAAAGTTTCTTCTTTTCTTTTTTTTTTGCATTAATCAGAGTGAAGAGCACCTTAACTCTTTTCATTTTTAATCGTCTTGCAGATTATTCTTTGCTGTAAGGCGAAGCAGCAACAGGCTTTTGAGCTTGAATATGAATAAAAATGTTTTTTAGAACCTGGACAATCCTTTTAAAAATGACAAATCATGGCTCAGATACAGCTATCTTTGTTCCAGTATGTCACAATGATGCTTCATGCTTTCTACATCTACAGTTTGGCATGGCATTTCTATTGCAGATCATGTCACAATTGATTGCATGATGCATTTTCATGGTGCTAATAATAATCTGTGGATATGAAACTGGCTGTCACACACATACAACTGACGCCGTGTAATAGATTCTTCATTTAGGTCTCATTCTTCAGATCCTGGGCTCTCATGATCACATATATAGGTTGTATATAATGCTTTTTCAGAACTACTTGTCACCAAAATGATAAGGGACTGATATATTAAACCAAATTAGCAAATTATAAACCAAAAAGGAACAGAATACAGTCTGTCTATTTATTTATTTATGTCACAGATAGTTGGGCTTTTATGTTTCTTCATGGTGAAAATAAATGCGCAGTTTTGTGTGTACATAGTGACTAAAGATGTTGATCTCACCTTTGGCTCAAACACAAGGATTTTTGCTATAAACATAACCCACATCATGTAATTAGGGATCTCTTTTGTGAGAAAATATGTTTAATTCAAAAAAGAACTTAGGAGCATGATGCCCAAAACATCTGTAAAGCCTGTAACGCTTTCTTATAGATTGTCTGCCTCTATCTGGTGGCCAGTTAATGTGATAATCTGTTAGTAAAGTGTCTGAAGTGAAGGGACATTTTCCAAAACTATGAAATACATTTTTTAAAAATGTGTCACGGTATCTGAGTCATTAGTCGCAGCGTTGCCTTATCGAGAAGGTCGTTAGATTAAATCACAGCCTTCTGTCTTCCTCGTGCTTGGGTAGATTGTTATCTTGGTGCTCACGTTTCTTTCTGCAGTTGAAAAACATGTAGCAGAGGTGAACTATAAGTCACAACCACAGGTTTATGAATGGAATTAGTACTATGTAGTCTCTCTAGTTTACCGTTTTGCACTCTCACAGAAAATCCAAATTTGGGTGGAGCTGAGGAGGAACAATCAAGACAGACAAAACCAGTGTGGCAACTAAAATGTCACAGTGTGGTAGGCTGAGTGACCTGTCAATCAATCAAACACACCTTTAGACATAAGACTTTAATTAGATTGAAATGTAAACAAAGGAAATAATGTTATTTCAGTAACTGCAGACAGATTTTCAGAGAAGTTGCCTCATATGTATTATGTAAATGAAATTACATCTGATGAATCCATATGATAGTTTAGTGCCACATTGTTTGCACACTCTATCGTACAGTTTGTCTGTAATTTACGTTTATTGTAATTGGTGAATTGCATGTTCATTATAAAGTACACACTGGAATGACATATTCTATTCATAGGCTACTTCTTTGTTGTCTCAGTGACTGGTGCAGCTCCTGTATTCTGGAGTCATTACTAACAGTCTCCACTGGAGGGCAGTATTGTTTTCAAGCAGGCCAGCTGACCTCACTCAACTCATCAAATAATGCATCGGCTTGTTACATTGAGCTAAAATAATCTCTCACATATTAAATTACTGTCATTAAATTTCTCAGCCCTTCATCTGCATTAAACATTTTTGGAGTATTCAGACAAGAATTAAGTGAAGCTAGTAGGGATGTAAATAATTATTCAATTTTCGGTTGCTTGCCGTTAATAATTTAAAAGTGCAATAAATGTCATTGAGCCTCAGTGGATGTCAGCAAAAAACTATTAGCTATGTGAGGATATAGTGGAATAATGGCAGCCCGAGCAGTGAATGAAGTCACACTCCCTCTGTGTGTGTGTTGTTATCTGAGCTTCTCTGTTCTTTGTTTTGGTAGCTGCATCGGCCGTGCGTGCATGTTAGTGCATGTGATTTCCTCTGTGACCCATGGATGTATAAAGAGAAGCAGGAAGTGGAAGTGTGGCCCCATTCATTCCTATGAAAGTTGCTCAGTGACACATAAAGCCAAAAAAGTTCAACTTCTTCTGCATTGTTTCTGCATCTGTGGGGGCCACAGAGCAAGCACATTAGCGACTTCAGCTGGCTCCATCTGATTTAGACTCCAAGAAAGTCTTTAAGACATTAAGACCTGGATGACCTGCAATTTTCTTCTGCTAAACTCAGACAAAACTGAAGTTACTGTGCTTGACCCTAAACACCTTAGAAACACATCGTCTAATGATATAGCTACTCCAGATGGCATTACCCTGGCCTCGAGCACCACTGTAAGGAATCTGAGAGTTATCTTAGATCAGGATATGTCCTTTAACTCCCACATAAAACAAATTTCATGGACTTCCTTTTTCAACTATGTAATATTGCAAAAAAATCAGGCACATCCTGTCTCAAAAAGATGCAGAAAAACTAGTCCACACATTTGTTACTTTCTAGGCTGGATTATTTCAATTCCTTATTATCAGGCTGCCCTGACAAGTCTCTAAAGACTCTCCAACTGATCCAGAATGCAGCTGCACGTGTCCTGACAAAAACTAGAAAAATAGATCACATTTCTTCCATTTTAGCTTTGCTGCATTGGCTTCCAGTAAAATCCATAACAGAATTTAAAATCCTTCTTCTCACCTACAAAGTCCTTAATGGTCAGGCACAGGCATATATTAAAGAGCTCATAGTACCCTATTATCCACTAGAACACTGTGCTCCCAGAATGCAGGTGGTCTGCTTGAGGTTTCTTGTTTCTTCCCATTAAAAAGGTTAAAAGATTTTTCTTGCAGCTGTCGCCAAGTGCTTGCTCATGGGGGGGATGTTGAATCTCTATAAATTAAAGAGTACCTTCTAGACCTGCTCTATGTGAAAAGTAGCCTGAGATAACTTCTGTTATGATTTTGGTGCTATATAAATAAAACTAAATTAAATTGAGATGAACTGACTTAATGCAGAAGAAGAGGGACGTGCGGTGCAACTGTCAGAAACTGTTCTGCAGGTTTACTGCAGTATCTGTCTCCGCCACTAGGTGGAGCCTCTTGAGCTTTAATAAGGTTGGGTTACAGGTGTGTTTGGTGATCGCCCTTAAGGGCTGCACTAATTATAAAACAAACGCACCTCCCAGCCGTCCAAGGAAGAGAAAAATCCACCGCGTAGCTTAATCTGCGCACAGCAGCAGTCGTGTTGATGAACTCTGAAGCATAAAGTTGTAAAAAACAAAAGTCAGAGTTGTCGTTTGGCAGCTCTACGGTTTAGCTATCTGAGGCTCAAGCTAATGCTAAACTAGCACCGTGAACAGTCGCAGGTTAATGCAGGCTGAGAGCTCAGTGTTAGATAGAAGAAAGCAGCGCTACGATGCTAATGCCCAGGACAAACAGGACTCTTAAGTGATGAACTGTGTACTATAAGCTAACACTCCCCTGCTCTGACTATAAATGCATTTTGGCGGTGAGAGAAATGGACTGATAAAGTTGGAGCGACAGTGTTAGTGCGTCTGTTGCAGCTGAGCAGGTGTTTCTATCAGCTGGACTGAAGCCTGTGGTGGTGAACTGTTTCACATTTATGTATTTATAACGTTATGGGTTATTTATTATTGTTTTGACAAAATGTTAATAGTTAGATCTATCCAGTACATTTAGTCTCATCTAATTAAGTCCTCTAATGAAGCTGGGAGTTGTGCAACTGTTTGCTGTGTTTAATCCTTTTGGATTTTATGAGGCCAGTTGATGAATAGACGGGAGCTCCGTAATTTTAAATTAGCTCATTATTTTGTGTTATGCTCAACACAAAATCAGAGTAGGCTACATTAGTAATGACTTCAAAGAACAGATAAAGTAAAAATTGAATGATAGATTAAATATGTCAGTGCTTAACCTGGCTTTATGATGGAAAAATGCCCTGGGAGTGGAATTAGAGTCGAGGTGTCTGAGAGGAGGATGCTGAGGAAACTACTCAGTATTATGGACAAAGCCTTTAAGACTGCTCGCCACACTAGAGTCATATCAAAGCACTTTAAGCCTAGACTGAGACCACCGAGGTGCTCCACAGAGACCCACAGGAGGTCTTTTCTACCAGCTGCCATCAAACTGTTCTCCTCCTCTGCAAGAAAGACAGCTGAAACATCAGACACTGAGAACAGTGACATCACCATCATGTGCAATATGACCTTTCTATTTTATTTTACTTATTTTACTGAATGTATCTTACTTATATTGTTATTCCATTCGGCATTGGTGTTGGCACTTACTCCTTATACAATGGCATAAGAATTTCCTTCAGGATTAATACAATTCTGTCTTATCTTAAGAACATCCAGCGTCTTTTATAAATTGTTAATAATTAACCAATAATCGGTTGGCCCAGTATCGATTAAAGAAGTTGCTCAAAATTCTCTTCCCTAGGAGCTGGTGACTTGTATGAGATACACTAAACATTTAGTGTCTCTTATATAAAGGCTTTATAAATAAATAAAGCCAGGTTAATTTGCATGAACACAAATAATACACATAAAATAAGATTTAATAATAAGATTTTTAAATGTATATATTGTCACATTTCACAATTATTGTTTTCTTCGGGCCCATTAAAAAAAATGCAACATCCTCCTGTACCAACCCCCAAATATGTATTTAATGTCGCTCATAATCAAAACATATTTCGTAATTTAAACATTTTAACAGATTTAAACAGACTAAAACAAGCCTCTGATAAATATTTGTGTAAATTGGTAAGTAACCACATTGTTTGCAAGTCATTAATCCTCCATATGAGTCTTTGCTCTGTAATGTTATAAAAGCGTCTTGTATCCCAGTGAAGGTTTTGTTTATTCCAAACAGTCCAGTTAATGTAATCCCAGTGAGCCAGAGCGGAAGTTTGACTTTCCTCGGCAGGAAATTGTCAGCAGTGTTTTTGTTGCTAGTGGGGACTGTTGTGTTGTGAAAATGGCGACGCCTCGTCGCTCCTCTCAGCAGCAGCAGCCAAACTCCTTGCTGTCCTCCCCGCCCCGCGGCTCCATTCGTCCCGGCACCCCGCCTGGCTCCCCACCGGGACCCGCCGACGATGCCACCCCGCTTTCCCACGGCGACAGGATAGAGAACACGGCTGACGGTGAGGCTACCCCGGCCTCTCCCACCACCACCTCCCCTGCTCCGGCCCTCAGCAGCAGCGGCAGCAGCAGCAGCACTAGCAGCAGCGCTAGCTCCCCGACCACCACCGAGGGCAGCGGGACCAGCGCAGGTTCTACGCCCGACTCGGGCAGCAGTGACCAAGGCAGCGGTAGCAGCGGCGGTGGTTCAAACGGGGCTTTCAGGGAGCTGTTTGAAGCTTGTCGTAACGGGGATGTCTCGAGGGTGAAGAAACTCGTGGATGCGGTGAATGTGAACGCAAAAGACATGGCAGGACGCAAATCGACACCCCTGCATTTCGCAGCAGGTAACCAAAATCACATAACAAACTGACGTCTTCTTTTCAGACTGTCCGGCTGCATTTAGGCGGTGCAACACAAAAATAATCCACGTGGGTGGGACCATAAAGTCATAAACAAAGGCTGCAAGCAGAGCCATCAGCTGCATGTTCCTCCACAATAATAATAACATGTTTTTGATTAGCGGATATGATTTATGTTGCATCATCAAAGACAAACAATTTCTCGAAAACATGTGATGTATATATAATCATAAGTCCAGTGTGTTGGACACACTTTTTTTTCTCTTGGACCATTTACCACTGTGCATCATGATGTAATATTATCACAAATCTTCAGACCATATCTTCTTCTAAAGTAGTTCTCTATCTCTGTCTATTTGTGCCAATGTCAGTGTTTAAAGTGTCATTCAAACAGGACACCAGCATAATGAAATAATCAATTATAGGAGGATAACAACTAGAGTGTTTTTTTTTGTTGTTGAGTAATCTGAGTTGGGAAGCAGCAATGGCACAATTCGATTTCCTGGTGCTGTTGTACCTGTTTTCACACACTGATTTCCATTTTAATTTGTTTAAAGGGTCATTGTATAAGATTTGGCAACCTGGTCAAGACAAATGTGGGGCAGCATATCACCCCACCACCATTATCACTCACTGAATATAGTGTAAAGCTTACTGTTCACAGTGAATCTGTTCTATGGTGCTGGCAATATATCAAAATGCTACAGCGACATTAGAGTCAGTTGGTAAATTGCAAAAGGGCTACACAGATCAGAAACCACAAGTAACAACTAATTAATGACACACATGCCCCTAGGGTAGGTGTAAATGATAAAACGTCACAGAACTCACTAATGGTTTTTCTGCCACAGCATCATTTTTTCATTAATTGGTGCCATTTTGTAACACAGTAATCCAGTAGAAACCTAATTTATTTATGATATTTCAATATCGATCCAGCTTACTACGATGCCAAATGGCTCATGCTAGCTTTCACATAGGTGGTGCAACCCAGTGCAATTTGTCAGATCAGCTGACATGACAAGCTGATGTCTCCCCACCGGCATCTGAGCAGCAGCCAGCTGCTCTGACAACATCAGTGCAACTTTCCAAATAGGCGTTATTTGGATAAACTGACCACATATTGGGAATCTACATGGTTACACAGACAAGTTACAAGTGACATATGAACAGTCCTACAGTGAAAATTTCATCAGCTTTCAGCCTGGCTCCATTATTGCTGCCAGTGGCTCAGGGCACATGGATGTATTAAGAGAACTAGATACAATGTTGGAGGCGTTCATTCCTATGAAAGGTACTCAATGGTGCATGAAGCCAAAAAAGCTGTAAAGAAATAATCTGAATGAAAACATACTGTGCACGCTCTATGAGCTGCATGCTCACTAGAGATTTCTACTGACTGAGACCGCTAACTTCTGGTTTAGCCTTCAGGCTAGCTCTAACAGGGCTACGATTCAATGGTGTAGCTCCTTTAGACTTTCGAAATATGATGGATGGACCAAATTCAAAACAAAACAAAAGTCATTGGGGGGGTGTTGACACTCAAAAAAATGTATCCACTGATTAACAGACGTCTCTTTCACAGTAAGTCTATGGGAAAGTCTTTTTGGGCCAGTGAGCATCATGTGACGTAATTACATAGTTTGTCCACTATGTCGAATTTGCTTTAAAGCCTGTTGCTGTTCCTGCATCCACTTCTCTTTATACATCCATGTCAGGGCAGCACTACTTCTTCTTCCTCTCATGTTGTACAGTGCGAGTCGGACTGGGACAGAGATAGCTCGTTAGCATGCTAACTTCAGTAAATATCTCTGCAACGCAATACACATAGGTCTTTGACGTAATGTCAAAACTGTTATTTCTTCACATTCTGTTGTTAACTTTAGTTAGTTTTGGAACGTTTAAAATTCTGGCCAATTCTTACACATTGAACCTTTAAAGTTTGTCAATTATCTGACAATTTAAGCAACATTTTGATGCAATCATACCTAAAATAACCTGGAATCAGACAGGGGGTGACCTATGGGTCAAACAGTGCTGCTGCACAGTCACTGCACAGTTGATTTTTGTGGTTACAGTCAATGATATTCTCTGTTAAATGAGCTACTTGGCAACCCATAGGGCCCACTGGCATCTGAGCCCAACAGCTCTTCAAAATGCACAAGTAATATTCAGATGATGTCAAAAAAAACAGTGAGGCTTATAGGTGTTGACATGAGTTCTTATCGGTCAATGAAATCTGCCGGCATTGCTTCAAAAGGTTTGCAGATATAAATGAAACAAAACAACAAAGGTGGTTTTAATTCAGGTTTATCTATGACTGAAGAACAATATTGTTTTGTGTGAGCTCTGCCTTTGGTTTAATCTAAGTCTCTACATACACTGCTGCTTACCAATGGTTTACCCTGAACTTTAATATTGTCATTAAATGAAAGCTATGGGAATGGAGTACATTTATTTTTGCCACGAGCAAAATGTAGAGAACACTCAATCACCTCAACGACAGATAAAGATTCAACCCTGCAATTTCATTTCATTTAATTTCACTCTTCAATCTTTCATTTTAATCTCTATTACACTTGTTCATAAATAAAAGAAGTCCACGGTTATGAAAAAGTGCTCGTCTTCACTCCAGCTCTTCAGTTCCAGGCCGTTTGTTATTCTTTCACCAGTGCCGACAAAAAGGATAAAAAAAAAAATATGTACAGCTGTTTTATATCTGAGGTCTTTCAAATCCTCAGCAGCCTGAAGAAGAACAGATTCTCTCGAGTCCCGCGGCGCCTTGGTAGTGAAGACATAACAAGCTTTACTTGTGTTGCACTTTGCTAAACAGCTGCTAGATGTGCCTTACAAAACCAATATCTATACGTTAAAAAAAAAAAAAGGCCCAAAAGACAAATTGGAATTAATTATTGATTCTTAATATTAAATTCTAACTCAGGCTTTTATCAATATAATGTGTTTTGTTCAGTTTATAGATTCAAAGTTTCAGGATATTTAAGAGCCTCTAGAATCTTCTGTCAAAGATGCATTGATCTCGTACACTATTTTTTGCTGGACATCACAGTTAGATGATTGTAATGTTTCTTCACTCACCTCTCTCTCTCCCTCTCTGTCCTCTCATCTCAGGTTTTGGACGGAAAGATGTGGTGGATCACCTGCTTCAGACCGGCGCCAACGTGCACGCTCGGGACGACGGGGGTCTGATCCCACTTCACAACGCCTGCTCGTTTGGCCACTCCGAGGTGAGACTTCACACAGTTACTTTTTCACACACCTGTATGTTTTTTTTTTTTTGCTATTTTTGTGTTCAGGACAGAGTTATTTTTCTACCAGTCAGACAGTTCACATGGTGAGACTGACGATTGTTGGTGAAGCAACATTATTACAGGAGAAGGGAGTGAGAATACTAAGCTAAAGATGTGAGAACAAACAGTTAATATTTTAGTGTGATATAAATGACAGCTGGTGATAAAAAATTGGAAGATTGGGAATACGGCACAAGAATTAGTGTGGTGGTAAATTTCCGATTGGATGTTGGGGACAAACTGTTGTTATGAGAGCAAAAGATAATTGTATTTAAATATGCTGTAAACTCTAATGTGCTCACTCAACCTTAAAGATCACACCGAGAATACCTGAACATATTAAACTTCACTGTCACTGCTGCTTCAGTATTCTGTTCTTGCTCCACCATTAGGCCCCTGATCAGACCCAGCGCTTTTTAGCAGCCTGGGGAGGCTTTTTGTAATTGTTTTCAGCGAGAGTGAAGCTTTTTACTCGTTGCTCTTGTGTCGCTGAGTGCCTCGCGTTTTTTCCTCTCTATGCGCCTCGCGTTTTTTGCACTTCGAGTTGAAAAAAAAAACTTCAATTCAGAGTGGAAAAGCGCTCACTGTCATTTGCAAACCCCTTCCTTCATTGTCCAATCGGGTGAATTGAGATGCGCGCCTTCTGCGGTGATGACGAGTAAGGCTGAGACTATTATACCCGGAGCTTTAAGACTTTACCAACCGTTACAGTTACCATGATCTGAAGAGAAAACAGCAGACCTGGAGTGAGTTTACTTCACAGCAAAATAACAGCAAGGCTAAGGACAGGTGATTTGGTTGGCTGCCTAGCAACAACAACAACGAAAAAACCAGACACAGCAAGCTGCTCTTGTTCTAAATTGTAGGCTTCAACAAAAAAGGCAGTGTGATGCAACTTCCAAAAAGTGCTCTGTCTGATTGGGGTCTCGGGATTATCTGTGACAGATGTGCTCATGCTTTTCTTCCTCCTGATTATTAACCACAGAGATCAATTTAATGTTTACAGTTCCAAACGTTTTAGAGGCTTTTAGAGCTTTGTTTGGGAGCACTTTGCAGTCTTGTCAGGAACCTGTCATACTAATGCACCTACATGATCACAATGATGATTATCACTGTGATGAGAGTAGACAATCCAAACTGAAACCAGTCACCGCGATTGGAGTTCAACCGTTGAACCTGAAAGTGGTTCGACTTGCTTTCGCACTTCTGTTCAAAGTATGACTTACACATTTCAAACCAGGAGTTAAACTGCTTCATTAAATAGCTTAAGTAAGGGTACAAAAAGCACCTGACTTGCGAAATAAAGAATAAATTCACATGTTTGCGATTGTTGTTGTCAGGTGGTGTCCTTGTTGCTGTGCCAGGGGGCCGACCCTAATGCTCGAGACAACTGGAACTACACGCCGCTACATGAGGCCGCCATCAAGGGCAAGATAGACGTCTGTATAGGTAAGCACACACACACACAAAAAAAAAACACATGGCAGATGTTGTGCTCTAAGTAAACATGGGTGTATGTTTACTCCTTTATTGTTCCTTTCGGCACAATAAAAGTCAGTGTGGTTCCTCCTCTGCTAAATGTGTTTATTCATTTGTGATGATTATGCTGTGGCAAATTTTAAATTATTAAATTCTGTATTGGGTTTGAAGGCAACTGTATATATCTGTGTGTGTGTGTGTGTGTGTACCTTTTTATTTTTAAATGCCTTCTTCCCCGTCTCCTCTCTAAAGCCACAACCTGGAGTTCTGTATAATCACACAGTCATTTTAGAAACTATAATAAGCAACCCGCAGATTGTGAGCTATTATTTTCCATTAAGTATAAAGCAGCAAATAACCTGTAAATTGCAATTACTGTGTTCCTGCTTATTCTTAAAGCAACGCAGGGGACAAAAGAGCATTGATTTCTTTCTCTTACTATATATGAGCTCCCACAAATGTAGTTTTAATTTTATAAGTGAAAACAACAACAACACAGTATCAGTTTAGAAAGGGCAACAACAGCAGCAGCAGTAGCAGCAGCAGCTACTGATCTTTAAAGGTGAACTGAGAAATAGAAAGGCAGTGTCACTGATCCCTGAGGAAAATCAGAAGAAATCCGTCTGAGCAGAAGGTTGTAGGATCATCTTTATGATCTTAATGGGAAAAAGCGCTGCTCAACATGAGGTGTAATAACAAACGGCTGCAATGATAGTCGGCGTCACCTTGCTGCCAGCACTAGCGTCTGGAGTGCTAAGAGCAACAAGGAGGAAAGTTACACCAGTCATTTTTATTTCTACAGTAAATGCTGCAGATAGTCCTGACTGCATAGCAGCAGCAGAAGGCTTCGCAGAGCCGCGATGATCCCCCGAGCACCGAATTTATCTCGTTGTTATTGACGTTTCCAAAAAAAAAAAAAAAAGAATTATGAAAAACACTTGAATCGATGTAAAAGAACTTTTGTTGTTGGTTATTGCATGAATTGACCTCATCCATTCCCGTTTGCTGTTGATTGTGAATGTGAGCAGCATTTAAACATCACAAAACAGTTGATACAGAGAATCTAAACACAACAAAGGGTGTAACCTCTTAACGCCTCGGCACTACTCGGCGTCAGAGGGAGCAGGTCATGCAGAGGATAATGTGGTTTCTGCCACGCCTCATCAAAACGCTCCATTAACGTTTTTCAGGGCCACACTTAGTTTCATTGTGTTCTGGTGACATTTCGGGGCATTGAAAGACACACACAGTACGACTAAAACGTCCGCTGCTCTGATTGGCCCTGAATAACTGCCGAGTGCTGTCACGTCGGTAGCGGCTCATCCACTTCCAGGAAATTTTGTCTTGACAACAGTTTGTGAAGCGGGAGGATGATAAACACTTGATTTACTACTGGTTCATATTTTCAGATCAAATGACCAATTTGAGAGATAATTTGGAAAAAGCTGGGACCTTCACCGCCTCCGTCCTCAACTCATACATTTTCACACAAGGACAACTACACACAAGCACATATTTTCCACTTATCATTATTCTCGAATTCTGAATGTGGGCGTCCTTGATTGCAGCAGCAGGGTGAAGCTTTTCTGTATCGCCGTACTACAATAACACATAATACCGACTAAATGTCCACCCTTGATCTCAGGCAAGTCCCACATGTCTGCAAGTTCTTTTTTTTTTTTTTTGCTCTGTGTACGGAAATAATCTGAAACCAGAGTGTGAAAACGTAAAGAGTATTCTGCGGAAAATGGTCCGCTATAATCTTGAGTAAACACAGCTTGCAAACAATATTATGTTCGAATAGAAAAATGTTTTTTAAATACCTATTTTGAACCACTTCTTCACAAATCAGATGATGTAGCACAGTTGTTTTTTTTTTTATTATTTTACTTGACATAATGATTAGCTTTGAGTGCTGAAAATCATAACTCAGCTAGTCAGTAAGTGTAGGTGTGCATATCCATTTCATAAAGCTTTTAAATGTTTGCCTGGCAAGGTCAGTGCCTCATTTTAGGTAACAGTAAAACACTCAGATGAACCTCCACAATAACAAACATGTTTTTTTTTTTCTTGTGTCCAGACAGCATTAATGGTTTCATAACAGTTTAAATTTGTTTGTGTGGTCTGGATCAGAGAAGGAAAGCTGACTTTGTTACATGTTTTTTTTTTTCTTCTTTTTTTGGTTGGCAGTCTCAGCTTGCACAGACACAATCAAACCAAGCCATGTAAACAAAAAGTCACATGACTTCCAGCGGCCCGTTTTATTGGACAGAGTTTCAGTCGCCTGTCATCCTGCCAAGTTCCAGATTTGGCAGCAGAATGAGAGTCAAATCAACTCTTGATTCGAGTAACTGCAAACGTAAGCTCAGCATATGATGGACTGTCTGTCCTCTACTCTCGCCGCTCAGACGACTTGAGTAAGAAATTAATCTCTCATTACCAGACCGGCATCTCTTCAAGCTCAAGGTCTGGAGAGAATCTCCGCAAATTTAGGATAAGAAGATCTTGGAAATCCTAAAGCAGCCGTACGATTGGCTCTTGAGTTTGAGGAAGATTTGCCCTTGAATTTCTCCAGACGACAGTGAGGTTGATGAGTTGGAGGGCTGCTGATGTGATATTGGCGTAAATCAGTTGGGACGTTGCTTTGTTCTGCTCGGCTCTCCAAACATGATTTTTTTTTTTCCAAGGGCTAAATAAATAAACTTTATTAATGTCATCTTATAGCCTTAAATCCATACTTGATTGTGTTGAATTGCAAGATGCCCTTTCAAGGGTGTTTTTTTTTTTTTTTTTTTTTTAATTGACTTCATTCGGAAAAATGCGTGTGAAGGCGGTTGCATCGGTTAAAATGGCTCTATATGCATCCAGTTAAGGTTGCAAGTAACAATTATTTTCACAGCACGACGCTCGGTTCAGACAACCTTTCAGTTCCAAGCATTTATTTGTCGCTATAAGAACTCAGACAGTTGTTGTTTTTCTCCGTTTTAACTGAAAGAGACAGTGCAGGGAAAGGAGTTGCTTTCCTTCATTATGTGAAGTGAAGGTTTGACTTTTGCCCAGTCGGTGCCTGAAGCTCTTTAAATGTTAATGTGTGCCATGCAAAATTCCACCCAAAAAAAAAAATCAAAATGTAAATTTAGACCCAACTAAAAAGCTCTGTGTATTTTTTTTTTTAATTTCTTGTGTGCTATAGTCTCAATTTGTTTAACTGTTTACGCTTCCTCTGTCTTATTATCGGCTTGTCAGTCATCTGTAAAGCACTTCCAGTTGCACTAATTGTATGCAAAGTGCTGTACAAATAAAGTTTGATCTGATTCTCAGGGGAAAGGCTTTTAACAGTGAAGCAGCTGCATAACATTGTACCTGCCTGCTTTCATTCCCCAGCAGCAGCTCTTTGTCCTCGTGATGTGATCGCTTTTGGTGAAACTTTTCTGAATTCAGGATTCACATTAAAAAAAAAGGCCACAGCATAGACTCTGAGTTCATCACAGTTTTTTTTTTTTTTTTTTTTTTTTTTTTTTACTGGTTGGTTATCAGCTTCACAGATCATCATAAGATAACTGTCGCAAATCTGACATTGTCCAGAAAACTAATCCTGTCACAAAAAAGGGATTTAGGTTGCTCAGAGAGGGGTTTTGCAGGTATTACAGTGGAGCCGTGTCCATTAGAGACAAAAAAAACTGAAAAACACAAAATGATAAGTTGACAGTTGACAACTGACTCAGAAACATTTGCACATTTGCGTGGACTGCAAGATTTATGAGCTATTACTATCTGTCTATATGCATGACTTTGTGCATCAGACTGTCATTTCTCCCTCTGTCTCAGCTGAGTGAGTGGGTGACTAAGATCTGCGTCAGTACCGGGGGCCGCACGCGTGCACGTATGCATACATAACCCGCTATCTCCTCTTCTTCTCTGCTGGGTTTTGAGCAGGGTAGTTTCAAGTGTACACAAGTCAAAGGGCATGTACACCTGGAGCTGCTCGGCAAGCGCAACAGTGAGAAGTGAAATGGAGAGGAAGGTAGTGAGCGTATTGACATTAGCGCCCGCAAAAGAGCTAATTTACAAAGAAAAAAAAAAAAACTGAGCACAGGCAGAGTTTGTTATTCAGCTCATACCTGACAGGTAGTCTCGCATATCCTCCTCTTCTCTTCTCTCCTCTCCTCTCCTCTGTTTTTACTACTTCCACCTCTCTCTCACACACACTCTTGTTTTGCTCTCTCTCTCTCCCCTCTTTTCGTCCTCTACATCTCCCATCCTCCCTGACTCTCTACCCGCTCCCACTCCCCCCCCACCTCCGCCCCTCCATCCCATCCTTCCCCCTCCTCTTCTCTCCTTTCCTCTCCTCTCCTCTCCTCTCCTCCCCTCTCCTCTCTCATCTTGCTCTCCGCTGCATCGCTCAGTCAGTCGGAGAGGCGAGAGTCTCTCCACTCGCACTGGCCGCCCGTCTCGTCGCTGCTGCTGCTGCTACCTTAGCCGCCTCTCTTAACCCGTCTCTCTCTCTCTCTCTCTCTCCCTCACTCATTTTTATTTATCTTCTTGGCTTAAGATTACTCTCCCCCCTCCTCCTCCTCCTTCTCCTCCTCCTCCTCCTACCATCCATCCCCTCATCAATGGAAGTGTAATGTGTTTTGTAGCTGGTCACGTAGCCGTTCTGTTAGGTCCGCTGTTTCTCCGGCGGTGTGTTGTAGCGTAGCTTTCGCTGCTCTTGTTGTGGCATGTCTGTTTACATCAGCAGCATGGCTCGCAGGGCAGGGGCAGCCAGGGGCAGCCGAGGGAGCAGCGCTAGCAACAGAGGAGGAGCAGCTGGAGGAGGAGGAGGAGGAGGAGGAGGAGGAGAAGGAGAAGGAGGAGGAGGAGGAGAGAAATGTGAAACAGTGCTTGCAGAAGGGCTGCCAGGAGATACAACTAGAGGAGGAGGAGGAAGAGGAGGAGGAACAGAGGGGATAACAGAGGAGCAAGGTAGTGGTGGGAGTCCAGGAAGAGCAGTTTTAGGAGCGGGATGTGGTTTGGCAGCAGCAGCAGCAGGAGCAGCAGCAGCAGCAGCAGCAGCAGGAGGAGGACTAGGAGGAGGTGTGTGTCGGGGAGTTTGCATGTCGGTCCAAGAGCTCAGCTACTGTCTGTGTCTGCCCTGTTGTTGTACAGTGTTACTGCAGCATGGAGCCGACCCCAACATCCGCAACACCGACGGCAAGTCTGCCCTGGACCTGGCTGAACCCTCCGCCAAGGCCGTGCTCACAGGTCAGTGCTACTTCCCCATCTATATGTATGTATATATATATATACATGTATGTCTGGTGCAGATTGTGCTTGTTCCTGTTCTTAGTTTCTTGCTTGCTCTTTTTTTTTTTTTTTGTTTCGAAACATGAGCGCCCCTTTCTTAATTTTAACATTTTTATCCACAACTTTACCCAACATTCAGCACGCTTTATTTCCTTCCTTTTCAAATCCTCATTTCATCTTTTTGTCCAAGGCTGCAGGCTGTGTCACCTTGTTTTGTTTTGTTTTGTTTTTTTTTGTCCATTTATCAATCACCTTGTCATTTTATAAAGATCACTACGCTCGCTATTCAGTCTTTTCATCCAAGGCTGTATGCACGTTTCGCTCTCTGCCTCGCTCCAAGGCTGGACTCAGCGGTCAGAAGTGTTTGTGTCCCTGCTTTCTTTTCTGCTGTCTTTTTTTTTTTTTTTTTTCTTTAACTCCTCTCGTGGCTGAGGCTGCACTCATTGATCAGCTACTCAATAAACTTGCTTTCTGTGTTGGTTTTTAGTTTGCTTGCCTTTTTTCTCTCCTCCTCTTCCTTCCTTCCCCTCTTTCTTTCTTTCTTTCTTTCTTTGCCATGTCTTGTAAAAAAAAAAAAAAAAAAAAAAAAGAGGAACAACTCAAACAATGACACAGGAAAACCTTATTGAACAGTGTTTTCTTGAATACAGCACAATCCTGCAAATGATGACAAATTGAAAATGCATTTAAATGCAGTTTGAGACTGTAAGAACCCCCACACGTCCCAACCCATCTGTTGGCCTCATGGGGAGCCATCATCATTTTCATCAGTGTCTCACTTGTGTTTATATGAGATGTTGAAGGCCAGGACAAATACTTTTTGATTGAAAGATAAATACTTAAGTTCTACCTTTTTCTTGCCAAAATATTCAGCGTTTCCCTACAAGAACACCACAAAGAAGAAGAAAGAGGCTTTTTTACACCCTGACCAATGGAGAGCTTTAGTGACCACTATGGGACACTAAAGCTTTGCAGTGAAATCCAGACTAATTACTGGCTTCTTCATTGTTACGAGCTCATAAAGGCAGGGAAACACCTATTCGCTGCTAAAATAACCACCGAGATACGGTCACAACTTTTAAACAAGAAACTAATTAAAAATATCTTCAATATATTGTAATTTTTTTTTTTGCCAGACAGCTTCATTTACAGACACAGAAACACTTTCTGGCACATTTTCCAAGTTTTGTGATTAAGTCTTACATCTTTTTCCTCTTTTCAAATTATCACATCTCATCTTCACACTTTTAATGAATTCTTGGCACCATATTGCAAGTGTATGTTATCGTACAGGTTTGCTCAGTAGTGAGTCCATATCTCACGTTTTTTTTTTGTTTTTTTTGTCTTCAGCTGAGGAGAGGCTGAAAGACATCGTTCTCATATTGAACTAAATTAGTTTTTGTTTGCCGTAGTGGAGCAGTAAAAGAGAATGTTAAATTTAAATTCTCTCCTCCTGCGTTTCACTGTCGCTCACTCGCTCTCTCCGGGTATCGACGCGGGCTCTAAATCAGTTTTCGCAGCAACACTTCTGTGTTTACACTGGGTTACATCAGCAATTCGCCTCGTTCAGCCTCTTCGGTAAATGAGATAAATCTCGAGATACCACAGAGGGGGATTTCACCGCCGCTCCGTGAAAGATTATTGTCCTTGCCAGCTTGAATTGAAATGAGGTTGTTCGGGGCCAGAATTATTGAACATTGCCACATATGTTGCACTTAGCCCCCTTCACCCCATCTCAGTATCTCCCATGTTATAGTTTTTACAACAAAGCTGTCATGAAAATGCAATTTATGAGCAGTGCAACTGGAAGGTTTAGCAACAGGAGTGGTAATGAGTGGAGTAGATATATGATAAAAACAGGATCCCAAACATTGCACGCTTTAATAATGTAAACAACAGACTGACTGGGACAGACTTGAATAAAGTACTGCTTACAAATTGTGTTTGTTTATTGACATTTCACACTAGCAGGGATCACATAATTATAACCAAGGGAAATTAAAAGTATAGTCTACTACATCTAAAGACACAGAAAAAGTGGCTCCAGTGAGACTCAAATTTGAGGATTTCAAAAACTTTTTTTTTTTTTTTAGCACTGAATTTAAGCAGAAACTGTTCAGCAACACATCCAGCCTTGTTATAATAAACTAATCACTTATCCTATCTCACCCCCTAATGTGTGAAGATATCGACAATCCAAGGCAGTAGCTCGGCACATAATGCAGATCCAAAAACCCGTTTAGCACTTCTTGTGTCTTTTTTTCACTTGTGAAAACTGACTAAAATCAGTTTTGGTGTGCAGCAGCTGCCGTCATGCATCGCATTCATTTATGAGACAGGGTTGTTCCTGGCTTAGAGTGAGGCAAAGGTCCTGCCTCATCGGTGACCTACTGAACCTTGATTTATTTTCATGTGGAAATACATTTTATCCAGATATATGAGGCCCCATCTGCCCGCTCTATGAATCTTAAACCTTTATAATGTGGGGGGGGGGGGGGGGGGGGGGATTTTGCTTTAAAACATGTTTTAATTTACATAAAACAGGGGCTGTAATAGACTCTCTTCAAGGCTGACAGTTTAACTTGTCATAGTAGGGAAAGCACAGGTGTAATTAATGACATTAATGATGGCTCTGTTCCATTGAGGTTATTCATAAAGCCACAGAACCAACACCTAACTGGAATCCAGCCTTAATGAAGGATATTAATTACACCTGTGTTTTTCCTGCTATGATGTGTCAAGATGTCTTGTCTATTAGGAAGTAGCCAAAACTGACTATTAAAAAAAACAAAAAAAAAAATTATAGACCCCTTCATGGCTTCCTCAAACCAGTTTTTACAGCGTCGTGCTTAAAACATACAAAATGTGACTGAATAATCAATAATCACCAGAGTCTAAGCCTCTGAGAGAATCCTCTGGGTGTGTTTTGAAATTCTAACATTTACAAGGACAGCAAAGTGTTATCTTCTTATTTCCAACATCCCCTGTTTCTACAAGCATCCACCGATGCATTCAGGTGAAAATCTGCACTTAATAGAGAAATTAGTTGATCCATAACACTTCTACTTTGGCTCTTTCCTTTGTTGTCGCCCCGTCCTCCTGCAGTTTTTCCGTCTGTGGTTCATATCTAACAAATTTACTGCCTCTTGTTGGAAACATGAATTATGCTCTTAATGGCCAGCACTAATTACTTAAACTATCGCCCTGTTACATTGTCTTTTCACCTCGTGCCGCCCTGGAGTGATTCCACTATTGTAATTACTGTTGGCAGTGATGCATTTAAAGCAACGCTCTTAAAGGCGGTTTTATTATTGACGGCATGGTCAAATTTTTGTAAAGGCGGCAAGAGAATATTTGAGCAAGGCTTTTAAATTCTCCCTCTTAGAAAAACCCTTCAAGAGTGTAAATGTGAGTGTATATAATTAGGTGTGTTTGTATATTTTTCTACTGTGACACTCTGCACAAGCATTTTCTTCTCTGTCCTATATGTTCTGTGTCTACGATTTAGAGGTTCTGCTCCATTCTTCATCTCTGCCGCAGGCCAGCACAGCTTTCAGCTTCAGTCTGTGGTGATGGAAGTTTATATTGACCCATAAATTAGCTCTACTGCTCTGCCACATCCAAGAAACTGCTCTCAGAAATGATAGACTCTGTTCCTTTCGAGCAGGAGATGAGGAAAGGAAAGACAGAGAAAATTAGTTTTTTTTTTTTAACCAGCCTCAAACACCTTTTCCTTTTCTTAAAGCAAGGGAAGGAACAGGAATCTGTGAATTTGGCTTGTTTTAGGGTTTTTTTTGTTTCCCACATAGTATGTTTTCTGATCGGGTTGAACATATGTCAGAACAGGGCAGTGTGGTGTTGATTGTCAGGTCTTTATTCATTCCTTTGACTCAGTCACTCTGCAGAAATGTCTTTTTACACACATGACCAGGGAATTCTGCAGATTGCTGCTCCAGTTTATCGCTAACATGAAACACAGTGCTTCACACCACACCGGGGGGCAGGCTCACATGCACAACTGTACCTCCCACGCAGAATATTTGATGACAAAAGCCTGTGTGGTGTACTTCTCAACATTATTTGCAGAAGTACATTGGGCTAATAAGGACGTATGGTACATATAGTATTGGTTTGTTAGATTATGTTTTAGTGTGGACTTCATGACAGGTTTCATCTCTTACATCTTATCCAAATCAATGTGTGTTAACAGTTATCAGTTGTGAAAAATATTCAGAATCAAGACTAATGGAAAAGTAAATTCTTCAAAGCCAAACCGGAGGTAAAACTCTTCATTACTCCTTTGTGCTTTTGTAGTGTCAAAGCTTAGAGAGTAGCAAGTTAATTATATTGTTCCTTATCAGGTTACAAAGGAGGGCATGCACAGATTTGCTATGAGATTAGCCACCTAATCATCTAACAATCACTAAATGGTCACTGGCTCCCAGAGCTAAATTCAGACGGTCCAGGGCACACAGCTTTTATCAGATGTTGGAGCAAAGCTGATATGTTTGGGCCAGATTTATAGTCCTGCGTTAATGTGGAGCATGTTTAAAAGACTGACAAGTCTTCTCTTTTTTTGGTAATGCAGGATGAATTTGTATTTTGTGATCAAGCAGTCATTTTCTACAAACCACTTAGAGGCACTGCTCTCTATCACAAATTCAATGAGTGTATATAAACTTGTGGTAGCCAATATCCTCAACAATGCAAAACACGTCCATCTAATGTTTTGTTGGACAAGTATTTCATAGTGTATTCCATTAAAACTAGTATGAGGTGGACTTAAATGAACTTTCTCTTGAATTCTACCATCAACATTTACTCTAATGAACATGTCAATGTTATGTAACCATGAATATAAAAGTAGTAGTCTTTGCATATCTGTAAATTGATAATGTGTGATTAGGACCCATGGCAAACATGAACTTAATAAATAGTTCCATCTATTAAAACTACATTGGTGGAATTGGGTGCCTTTAGCTGGGGTCCCCCAGGACCCCAAGACATTGGTATTTTTTAAAAATCACTCATTAAAACAGAAACAGAATACAATGATATGAAGTCATTAGGAACAAACTGATTGACAAAGTCATGAAAAATTGGAATGATAGAATAAAGCACCTGTGAAATATGACAAAAAGTGAACCCCTTGGATCTGTTGGTACCCCAGTCAGTAGGAGAATGGTTAAGCTAAGATACCCGTAGCACAGAAAAACTCTTGTATGACACAGAATACTCATTGCATGGTGGGTTCAATCTGCATTTTACCAATCCAAATGCAATATATAATAGTTACTATTCACACAAAAACTGAGTCTCCAACCACAAAGCCATTAGTAGTGCTGCTTAAATTGGAATTTGATGTTTAAGTTGTCAAATTGTCTCATCAACTAAAAGGGGAAAAAAACATCCAAGCAGCCCACTATGTGACCATATTGACCACAAGTTGAATCTCCATATCTCCAGTTTTGAGCCTAGTTGTGGCCTCTTGTCTTGTTAGTCCATGTTGACCTGTTCACACCAACAGCCAACACAGGTGTTTCCAAGGGTCTTGCATCAGCAAGAGAGTGTTATCAAAAGCCTGAAATATCCCTTAAGCGGACTGCAAAAAACGCACAGTAATGATGTGAAAAGTCGCGGTAGAGCTAACTCCGGAAATGAAGGGATCACCAGGAGGATTTTTCTTTGCATCCGTCTTTCCTGTTGTCGTTGGTGATTGATCTTCCTCTAGTCGGAAAAAGCAGTGATTAGGACACTTTCATCAAGTTGTCTGCCCTTGACAACCCTTTCTCTTCTCCACTCATCTCTCCATCTCTTTCTTTATTCACTCATCAATTACAGCGTTGTTTAATGAGCTTGCAAGTACAGCATGTTCTCCATCCACCCCACCATCATCAGCCTTGATGTCATTCTTTTTTCCATTGACACCTCATCTATACTCTTTGTCCTCTTGCCCCATGCTGTCTCTCAGCCGTCAAGCTCTGTACCCATCAGGCTCTCCATCTCTTCCCGGTGACACTTGTCATTTATTCTCTTTCTGCTCTTCACTCGAAATGTCTCACTCGGCGTCAACCTCTCTAAGTCTCTGGCAGTAACATGTACTCCATTGATTCCAGTGTTATATCAGTCTATAAAGAACACAGAAGTGAGCTGTTGCTGCCTCACAGACCTCACCAAACCTTTTAAACAAACGTTGTGCTTTAACATGATACCTACATTTGGCTGTAAGATGGAGGTTACCAATCAACATCACTGCCTAGTTATAGTATAATCGATTAATCTTCAGGACTAAGGCTGTTTGTCTGTTAAGAACTGACTAAGAAATAGACCGGTGAAACATAAGCTCAGTTTAACTTAACTGGTAAAGGTAATTTCTGCGTTAATCTCTTTGAGACTGTTTTTATTTTCTCTGGTATTAGGCTCTCATTGTTGATTTTGTCTGCATCTTTGGTATTAAGCTCTCACATTTTGTTTCATCTCACATGGGAAACAGCGTTTAGTGTTTGATATATAAAAAATACTGATTTAAAAAAAAAACAAGAAAGATGCCTGTAGAAGCCTAATGGATGCAGTTACTTCAGCCTCCGGCTAGATGACAGAATGAGTGACAGGTGTGTGGGTTGAACTTTGAGCCACTGAGGGGGAGGAGGGCACCACTAACAGTACACGTGTTGCATAAAAGTCAAGGCTAACATGCTGATATTTAACAGGTATAATGTTTACCACGTTTATCATTTTAGTTTAGCAAATTAACATGCTAACATTAGCTAATTATACACTAAACACAAAGTACAGCAGAAGCTGATGGGAACGTCATCTGTTTTGCAGGAATTTAGCCATAAACCAAAATTTTGGACAGATTAAAATTTTGACCAGATGATGGCACTAGATGAAACGTTAAGGGACCACCAAAATGATTACAATTCATCATGATAGTGACATAAATGGTTGTACCAAATTTAATGGCAATCCATCCAATAGCTGTCGAGGTATTTCACTCAAAACCACCATGGTGGTGCTAGTGGAAAATACAGGTGATGCCAATATTATTACCATTCATCATCTGGAACCGTGAATGGCTTTATAAAGTTTTGTGCCAATTTATCCAATTTTGAGATAATATTGTGCTTAAGTGAATACTTTGACTTGCCGGTGGTTAAATCACCAATGTTGTTTAATCTTCATGGATGTCTGTACTAAATGTTGTGGTAATCCACCGAATAGTTGTCAAGACATTCAGACACACAAAAAGGTCCCATGATGGTGGCACTAGAGGAATAGCCAGGAGCTCACCAAAGTCAGTAGGATACATCCTCAGGTGAACATGACTGTCTGTACCAAATTTCATGGTACACCATCCAGTAGTTGTTGAGATATTTCAATCTGGACCAAACTTGGTGCTAACAAAAATAAACAGCAGAGTTTAGCATCTGGCTTCATATTTTCACAACTTACTGTGGCTTTTTCAATGGTCTTGGCCATGTCAGTATGTCATGACAATTTAAAAAAAGTATTTCAGGATATTGACACAAGGGTTTTGACCTCCAATTTATACAGAAGGGTGCACTTCTTGTATGCTTTTGTCCTTTGGAGTGGGACAACATTCTTCACCGGTTATGATGTATTTGGTTTTGTTATGTGGTCTTTGGTAGGAGGGGGGTGGGCATTGAGTTGGCACACGGCTCATACAATACAACAGATGGCAACATCACCTGGCACAAAAGACCAGCCAATAGCAGCAGAGGGTTAGTACTCTGCTTTTCAGCAATGGATTCCAGGATTCACAAAGATGAGTCTTTTCGCGTGTTTTTTTACACTCTATGATGTACCCTCTATCACTTACTTGGAAGGACTTTTACAGTTATAAACCTTATTTAGCTATGGAAGGTTAAAGTGTGTTTCTGGAAGCCTGTAGATTAGGAAAGTAAATAAAGAAGAAAAGAAAAGAATGATCATTCATCCTCGTATGCATTAATGCTGCATAATAAAAAGGAGCGAAAGGAACAAATAGAGACGGAAGAGAGACGGGAACAGAGAGTGAGAGTCCATTAGCTGCTATTAATTACCTCTGATTGGTATTCACAGACTAGCTGCTTCTGAGCCTCAGAGAAATCAGTTCTCCACTCTGGACCTCAGTCAACACACACGCACACACACTCACACTCACACACTCCCATATTACTTTTGCCTATCTTGTTTTCACTTACTCTTACTCACACTTTGCACACAAATTCGCTCTCTGATTTCATTTGCTCTGCAGGCTTGCTAAGATTGTTCCAGCATATAAACTGAGTCATATTTGATACCATTTTGAACCAGAATTTAAATGACACGTGAGCAGAGTAACATTCGGGACACATGTTGTCTTGATTTATGACATTTCAATGGTGTGTGTTGTGTGTTACATTACTGTTTGATTTTGGTTAAGCACCCACCAGATAGTGGGATAGCCAATTGTAAATCTAAGATGAGGTTTCAGATGTCGTTGCACCCTTTGATATGAAAGTGTTGGTTCGCCTCCTTTTTAATTGCCCTCCTGTGCTCCTGACCTTGTTTGGGATGTGCCCAGCATTATTAAACATGTTTTAGGCTTATATTTTTACACATGTATTTTAACACAGTATGTGTTCTCCTGCGTGGTTACTGTTGATTACTGCTGGTAATCTGGAGGTGGCCATAGTTTCTGATGTTGCGTCTTATTGTCCTCAGTCCTATGCTGCTCAGCTGCTCATTCAAGCTAAAAAAAAAAACATGACAGCTGTAATTACATAACATTTTCTCAGCATTGAGCAAACATTTTTCCCAACTTTTTGCTGTTTAAATTGATCTGATTTGATGGCGTTAGAATTGAAATTGGGATGCTTCCAGCTCCACTGTTAAGGCAGCCTTTGGTCCTTCTTCCGTTTTTTATTGTCTTTGATTCAAATGTGTAGACACACCTTCTTGCACACATAGTGTTGCTCAGTTCGGGTCACAAAGTGCAAGGCAATATCTGCGTAACCTTTTACCAGACTACTGCTGATAGACGGGTGAGGAAAGGTCCAGGATTTCTCTGTTGGTTCAACCAATGGACCATAAGATGTTACAGTCTTCTGGTTGGTGGGTTAAAGTTGCAGCTGTTTTTTCTTGTTAAATCCACATGTGAAAGCAGCTGAGAACAGAGGAAACATCTCTTAAGTGGGTACTGTGAGTAAATGATAAATGTGAGTTATATATAATCTTTGTACTCCCCATAGTTTTTCATTACCTCCCCTTGATGAATTGTATTCCATTTACTAAAGCAATGACCCAGTTGCTCCATGAAAATCAATTGTCTCATTGTGCCTTGTCTTATAAATTCTGTAGAGCACATTTGAACATTTTCAGCTTTAGACGCTAATCAATTCCCTGTATTGAATAAACAAAGCATTAGTCTCATAAACAACCCAAGTTGGCCTCGCACTTGGATGTAAAACTGAAGACTTTAGAGTGGATTTGAACAGAAGTTAACTTTTGTGACTCTTAAAGTTCCCCTCCGGTCAAAAATGTGCTTTTCTTCTTGTTTTTCAGTTGTTTGAGCTTCCTATGTGAAGAGTTTGACACTAGAACGCTGTGTTCACATTTATCTGCTAAAGGGGGGAAGCACAGTTTAAGATGTGTACATAGAAGCATGATTTTTGAATATCACAACTGGTCCAGTATGCAACTTACATAAGTGTGATGTGGAAACTTGAAGCCTCTAAGGCACATACAGTACACTGAGAATGGACTTGAAGTAGGAGATATCTTTTGTCAAGCAGTTAAACTTTTGAAATGAACAGTATTTGTATTCATAAATTCCACATTTGTCAATGAGGGAAAAGGAGGAGATGTAATAAGAATTGTTAATGAGGTAATTAAAGTGTTTTTTGGGGGAAAATCATGTCAGACACAAATGATTAAAGCAGAGGATTTTTAAGTCTTAAAAAAAGTCTGGAGGGGATCTTTAAGACTGTTCAAGACTGAATTTTATTGTCATATTCCTTCATTATTTGACTTTAAGTCAAAAACAGTCACTCAGGCTTAATTCAGGACAGATTGGTCATATGTTATCCTCATGTGTAAATTCTCAGCTATGTCCAACTGTACATTGGATCTTGTTTTGAGTTTTGAGTCTTAGCGGAGAGACCAAGTGAACAAATGCAAAAATTAAACAACTTTGAACACGTTTTTTTTTTTTCTGTCAAGAATCCCTCCACCTTGTCATCTTGTCAGCGTTAGCTTTTCATCCTCAGGGATGAGTTATCGACGGGCAATAATAGGCTGTCACTAACAAAGAAACCGTGGCTGCAAGGATATGCTGATATGAAATAGACAGAGAGAAAAAAAAAATCCCAAGAGACTAAAATAGCTTTCAATCGTTTTTGTATGGTATCCCTGTCGTCTTGTCATAAGTGGAACTGGTACTAATCTAATTTCTTTCGCTGCCCGACAGATTTTCATCCCTTGGAATCAATTAGGGCTTGTGTTCACCATGCGCTGCTTTTCAAGCTACTACTGCTCACAGAAGCTTTGGGAAACGTTTGTCCATGCTCCTGGTGTTGCTGTGCGACTAGTGGAAAAAAAAAAGAAAAAAAGAACACCAACAAAAATACAGTTTGAATCGTGGTGTACTTTATCAGAAATTGTGTGTGTGTGTGTGTGTGTGCTCCCATTACAACTGTGTTACTTCCAAGCTGCGCGTTGAAGATGTGCTGTCAGCAAGCACCGCCACTATATTGTAAATAAAGAGAAAAAAGAAATTGTCGCTTTGAAGAGAGGTCCATGGTGGGCAGGCAGCTTTAACATAGCAGAAAATTAGCCAGCGAGCTCTCACAAGGGCTGGCGGAAAAATGATGAGAGATTTAAGAGAGCGAGGGTGGGAGATGGAGAGAAAGTCGATGAAGAGCCGGGGTCGGAGGGAACGAGCGAAGGGAAGGGAAGGACGTAGAGAGATGTAGAAGTAGAGAGCGAATATAGAGAGTGAAAGGAGGGAGAAAAAGAGAGAGAGAGAAAGGATGGAGTTGCTTTACTGGCTATGGTGACAGACAGATGACAAGAACAGAGAAATGAATTGATGCGACATCAAGGGAATAAAAAAAGAAAGTGGAAGAGAGGGGAGCTCAGATCGGTGTGTATGTTAACAGCCTAATCATGAAGACAAAGAACTGCTGTAGCTGCTCTGAAGGCTTCGTTCCGCTAATGCAGCGGGAGCTAAGGCAATCTCACACCTGTGTGCACCGTAGAGTGTGTGTGTGTGTGCGCGTGTGTGCGTGTGTGAAAGAAAGAGAGAGTGTGAATTCCTGTGTCTGTAGCTTTCTTCTCCTTATCAGTGACATGGTCATTGATTACCATGATGACTGCTGTTCGATTGGTCCCAAGTGATGAATGAGCCCGAACACTATTTCCCCTCAGACTCTGTCTCTCTCACACACACACACACACACACACACACACACACACACACACACACACACACACACACTCACACTATAGGATCAATACACGATTCTGTTTTGCTGTCTGTTCAGGCTAAGAAACGACAAAATGACCTAGCAAAAGAAGCAAAACAAAGTGACTTTTTTTTTTAAATATATATTTTGTATGTATGTGTGTGTGAGTATGTATGAGTTAGATGCACTTCCAAGGTCCCTCAACCCATTTGGGCCATTTTCCTGCAGCTTAATTGCCTAGTTTTCCACATGGCTGCACAGCTCCACAACACTGTGAGTTAGTGAAGGCAGTCGGCCAGTCCGCAAGAAGAGACTGACAGAATTTGGTTAATGAACTCAAAAAAAAAAAAAAGAAAAAGAAAAGGGAAAGGAAAGCAATCTCCTGCGTATGGAAATCTTCTGGAAAAGTGATTGGATGTGTGTACATATTAAACCAGTGTCAGTACTCCAAGATGCTAAACATTTTTCCGAGTTTATTGAATATTTCCTTTTGAATTCAAACAGATTGCAGCCTGGTTGGCCTCGTAGGATATGCAGAATACTTTACACTTTTCACAAGTGGGTCTTTCATTTATCAATTATTGAGGAATACAAAACGACTAAATGAAGCTGTTTATCCTCAGGAAGCGACTGGTTCTGGAGAGTTCTCCACAAGATTGCTTACCCATTTAAATGGGACAAAAATCATTAGGATATTGAAAAACTGTAAAAAAAAATATATAAAGAATACGCTCTGTAAATAGGTCACAGATGGAAGTTACAACATGTCCGTTGAACATCGCAATAATATGTTATCTTTTTCTGTCATGAGTCATTCTGTGGAGCGGGCCAGACCAGCCTGTGTGCCGATGTGGAGGAATGTGCTGACTGCAGTCTGCTTTTGTTTCTCCTCGGCTGTTGTGTGACCCTTCTTTGCTCGCCGCACTCAGGACAAGCACATCATGACCTAATCGTATCCACATTAATTTATCCCACTATGTTGTTTTTTTGTTGTTGTTTGTAGTTTTGCTCCTGCGTGGAGGTGTTGGTGCTCCAGCCTCATTCCTCTCCTAAGTATCTGTTCATTGAACAGAGCTGTTGTGTTGTTGTTGTTTCAGGCATGCTAACTAGTTTCCTGATACCATCACAAATTAGCATTTTATTTTATTTTTTTATATTTTTTTATCGCTATCCAGGAAGGAAACCTTCTCGTAGCCCTCAGCGGCAGTGCTGCTGTAGCTGGTGGAGAAAGAAGCTCAGGAAAGGAAATCAAAGGACATCGTTTTACTTACAACTCTGAAAGAGAGGCGGCTTAACAAGGCTCTCTACCTACAGCTGTTCATCGGCTAATAATACTGACTGTGTGGCAGGAAGGAAGTTGGGAGTGGACAAGGATTTTGTCCAATCTTCCATGATGACGTTATGGTCTTAAAGGAATAATTTTTCAGCAAAGCGAGATCCAAGATAGAGTGACAACTGGCTCATGATGCATGGCAGCGTTATTACACTGTAGATAAAAGCTGTTTCTTATCTTTTTTTCTGCATATTTTTTTTCTTTTTTTGCAGTGTTTAGCAATTTGGGAACAAATTTGGATCATCATTAGCCCTTACTGTATATGACAAACCATGACTTTAGCATATAAAGTCAATGAAAACTTGTCTAGCAAATAATAGTGTTCTTTTTTTGTTGTATTTTCTTTTCGCAAGTTGTAGCTGATTTGCACATTTCCTGCTTTTATTAATAGTTTCACAATCTATGCAATACTGCAAACAAATTTGAGTGGATCAACATATTTACCAAGCGGGAACGGACACGTTTCAAAGCGACTGCTAAAACCATAGAAGAAGAAACGTTTATATAGAAGAATGATGAAAACTCAATCGTGAAAGCATCCAAGCTCACCTCTGGCTACACCCACAGTAAATGTAATTAACCCAGAATGACTGAGATGAGAAACACTGTTTAAATACAGTGATTTGGCTGTTCCCACTCAAGGTCACAGACAGACACACGCTGATATTGTATCATGATGAATTACAAACCATTCGTCCTCTGCTTTCCAGAGGTATACGCTGTCGAAAAACATCCAGATTCTTGTTTATGAAACTCGGCAAACTATAAGAGAGTAAAGTGGGTGGCCAAAACAAAAAAAACACAATTAATGCAAAGCTGTTCTCTTTGGTGCACTGTGTGAAGCAATTAATCACACAGTGTAAGCGGTGAGTGTGTGTGTGTGTGTGTGAAGTAAGCCGAGCCAAGCCACTAAAGGGGCCTAAACACCCTCTTTTTATAATTTCCGTTTCACCTCCCATTTATTTATTTTTTTCTCCCCTTTTGATTGGTCTCAGTGCGTACAGGATCCACTTACAACCTCAGCAGTTGCGACCTTGCTGAGGTTATAAGTGGATCGCTCAACGTCTGACTCAAAGCCAGTTGTTGTGTAACAGCAGATAAGCTGCTTCTACAATAAATGATATTTGATTTAAACACACACACACACACACACACACACACACACACACACAAGCAGACAGCTCGGCACTGAGGCGACTCATGGTCCAGTCAGCATCAGTCAGCATCATCTGTGCTCGTACAACCCACTTAGTGCACGTGCACACACACACACACACACACACACACATAGAATACTGGGTCCTTGCTGCATGTTCAAGTTATATATAGGACTGTGGCTGATATTGACTTTTACTCACCTGTACACACACGCAGACACACACACACACACATGCCTGCATGTAAATAAGTATATGCTTTCATACAACAATTGGAATTCAAACAGTGATCGCCGGTGTCTACTGCACTCTGCCAAGGGAGTGTCACAGCCACACACACACATATACGCACACACACACACACACACAGTCTGTCACACACAGAAACGCACATAATATCATCATTCAGGAGGCAGCTAGCCTGTCCTGAGCTTTAACCTGTCCTTGTCTTTTCTGTTTGGAGTCAGCAGGATTGCAGACGCCACACACACACACATACACACACACACACACACACACACATACACACACACACACACACACACACGGCCAGACTCAGTTGTGTTCATACATATTTAAATACATCCTCCTCTCTCTTATACCACTTAAATATTAAGTATCCACTGCCAGCAGTCAAATTAATCTTTTCCTTTAAGATATTTTAAGTACTTTGCTGACTTTCTGACTCAGATTCAACTTCCATGAGTGACCAGTCGTGTTCTGACTCAGTCTGACTTAAAACTGTCCGGCTGTTGGGATAAAGCCAGTCCCCCCTCACCCCCCCCCCAACTAGCTACAGTAGGTAAGGGTTGTGTTAACAGGTTATTTTTTTCTGCCAGCAGCAGCAGCAGCAGCAACAGCACATTTAATGATATGTACTTAAATTAGCAAGGTAATGAGAAATAACTTTTTCTCCTCATTTGTATATTTTCACACTTTAAAGAACTGTAATGGTGGCTTTGCGTGTCTCTCTCTCAGACTCCCAGTGGTAGTGTCTAAAATTACAACAACCAATAAACAAAAAAAGAAAGACGTAAAAGTGTGAAAACCAAAGTCACCTGGGTGAAAATTAAATGAAGAAGCGTTCTTCAAGTCATGATGTAATTTTAGATTCACAGTTTCCAACATTTTACTGTATTACAGAGAAGACTGCTCACTCTCTTGTTTGTTGGTTATTTCTCTATTTCTCTATATTCTCATGTTCTTATAGGCAAGAAAAAACCCAGCCTGGCCTTATGAGGGATACATTGTTCTTAAAACTTCATATTTTTTTTCTTTTCTTCAAAAGGAATACATTTCTTAATGTTAGATGTTTGCAAGGGTGTTTGGCATGGTTGTTAAGGTTGTTTTCGCATGGTAACGGTGACGATATCAAAACTATGATGTAATGCAATTAAAGTTTCTAGCCCGCAGTATAAAAAGTATTAGCATAGGTGTCGTCAATTAACCATCTGTTTTGATTTGTATGCGCGGTGTCTAAAGTGTGGAAGGTGTAGTTCAGCAAAGTGGCAGCAGATTAACAATGATACTAAATTATACTGTCCTTGTCCTTGCTTGGGTGTGTGTTTGCGCGCGTGTGTGTGTGAGAGAGAGAGAGAGAGAGAGAGACTAATTAAAACTGCCGAGTCACTGTTGGTTTAATCACTTTAGCTTGCAAAGCATGCACAGTATTGGATACAAACTGTGGTCAAGCAATCTCATATTGCCTGCAATTCATTTATAGGCCTTCATTTGTGATACTATGCAGACTGAACTCAATGATATACATACTGTATGTTTACATGCAGGTGTCAGATACACTTGTGTTGAATTGAAGACTGAGCCACTCTTCTTTCAATAGTTATAGCTCATAACTTTAACTTATTTCCCTTATGATTTTTCAACATCGAGCGGAAGGAAACACAGCCGAACATTTTGGTGTATGAAGGGTGAAAAATCGTGCGAATAAAAGCGCTTGAAGTTTTTTTTTTTTTTTTTCTCGTTTAGAAAGCCACTGCAGCACAGCAGAGAGTTTAATATCACTGATGACTTCACCCGCTCTGGCAATAACAGATACCAAAAAGCGTAACGCTAAAAGCTTGATTTTCAACCAATAAAGTTCAAAGCGTGATGACCCGTTTAGTTTGAATGAAGTTTAAAGTGTGACAGATTTGTTAGACTTCAAATAGTAGCAGGGGTTTGAGCATTTTCTCCCAACTCTTTCCCATTTTCTCTTTTGGAGAAACACAATCTCACAATTTCTATGAATTATATTTGAAAAAAAAAGAAAAAAATGTAAACCGGTAGTAAAAGCACGCTGGTCCTCATGGAGAGGCGCATTTAGATGTGTTTTGTATGTGGTGCTAAAACTGTAGGAGATGTAGATATTATGTGTGTTGGCCAGCGAGCACTTTAATAGTGATTATGATAGTAATGATAATGATAATATAATCCAGCTGTGACTGTCTGGTGTGTAATGGAAATATGATCCTGTCTCAGCACATAAATTGGTTCAAAACTACAGCATCCAATTTAGTTTCTTGAGCTCTCTCCTTACATTTCTCTCTCTCCTCTCTTTGTATTCATATTTCTCTATCCCTCTGCTCCTCTCCATCTCCCCCTTTTCTTCCTCCTCCGACTGTTCCGCCTTAGCCTCCCTAACACCAATTATACTGTGTCAAATCCATGCATGTCAGTTTCCAGATCCCTAATCATCCCTTCTCTCTTTCATCTACAAATCCTTTGTTCCTCCCTCCTCCCCCCTTTTCCCTTCTCTGTAACCTTTCTTCTTCGCTCCTCACCCTACCCCACCCCTCCGTCTGCTCTGTGTACACACGGCCCAGCCTCCTCATCCTCTTTCCATTTATCTGTATCCCATTTACCTCACAGTCTTCCTTTTGATTTTTTAAAAAATTTCCTATTTCAATTTTATACCTCCGTTCTTTCTCTCTAGCCGCAGTAAGAACCTGTCGCCAGCAGCGCTTCATCTAACGTCTCACTGTGGCTATTTCTTCTTCTACTGTTCCTCGCCGCATGTTTCAGTCCGATCCGCTGACCAAATACCGGAATTTATCCTCTGATGATAAAGTAACTGCAACACAACATAATTAACAGCTTAGAATTAGTTTATTTTCAGTTTACACACTGAAAAAAATAGTTCCAGCATGTAACTCTCCAGAAAACCAGAAGTTGTTGTTTTTACAACTCTGTTTACGCAGATTCAACAAAGATATAACATGTTAATTAGTGATATTTAGAAGATTGGCAGGGGACTTTTCCCCCTTTAGACTTCAAGTTATTAAAAGAAAGCCTGTGTTACAAACTGGACATGTGGAGTTTGAAAGAAATGGGGAATTTAGGAGGCATGGGGTGTCTAATGAAAGGCTCTGTGGAGTGGCATTATGGGAATCTGGTGTTTTTGGAGCTTCATCCATTCTGCAGATTAAAAGTCAGGATATCTATGCCTCTGCTGCTTCAAATTTGATCATAGTTTTTAAATCTGTCTCATGTGAATCTCACAACTATATGCTAGTGCACTACTAAATCACTGGGTTACCGCTTTACTGCACAGGAATGATATCGATCCTCTTATTTAACTCTTGACAATAAAGCAAATAAGCGTATTTCCCAGAAATGTTGAACTATTCCTTTAAGGTAACGACATACAATGGAGAGAGAGCAGAAATTATACTGAAGTTCAAAATGTAAAACGCATGTTCAGTAAATAACTCAAATCATCTCAAAAATCGACAGTTGAAGATGCATTTGTCAGTTATAGATAATTGATATGATCAATTGGCAAAACCTCAATGTATGAAACCCAAAAAGCCTTTACATCAAGAGACAGATGAAGCCAGAGTGATGTTACAGTTTCCATGTCTGAAAAAAGGGCTTCTGTCTCTCTGGTGTGTTTCCTAGCCAGAGAAGACACATATGGGAAGGTGTGTGTGTGTGTGTGTGTGTGTGTGTGTTGTGACTGTAGTAGCAGGGGGGCAGGGCTAAGAGAGGGAGAGAGAGAGAGAGAGAGCTGGATAGAGGGTGAGGGAGGGAGGGCGGTAGGGGGAGGGGTTTGTTTATTTCTGTTGTGTTTTTTTTCCGATGGTAACTGAGCCCACAGGAGGAAAAAAAAAGCAGGGAGACACAGAGAGAGAGAGAGAGACAGAGAGACAGAGATGATGGGGAACGACGGGAGACGCTCAGCAATATGAGCGGCGAGCGAGGCGCGGGAGACGAACGCGGCAAAGGGAGAGGAGAGGGATGGACGGACGCACAGACGGATAGAGGCAGAGCGCGTGTCAGTCGGCCGCTCGTCGCCTAAACAATGAACGTGTTGTGGTCGCTGCCGGCAACGCATCGTCACGGCAACCGGAGCCAGAGGGGTGCGCACTGAGCGAGAATGGCAGAGAAAGAGAGGAGGAGGAGGAGGAGGAGATGGAGGTGGTGGAGGGGGGGAGGGGGGGGGGGTGTGAGGAAGGAGGAGAGATTGAAAGAGAGATGGTGTCTTCCCTCAATAGATAGATCCTTCCTCTGTGTGTGTGTGTGTTTACATCTGTGTGTGTGTGTGTGTGTGTGTGGTTATTTTCTCTGCTTGATCATGTGTGTGTGTGTTTGGTCAGTGTGTGTAAGTGACCAGTTGTCTGACACCATGATCTTCTGTAACCATCCAGGTGAATACAAGAAGGATGAGCTGCTGGAGGCGGCGAGGTGAGTACCAGACTCTGCATGCTCTTTGTTTTCATCTCGTTTTTTTTTTTCTTCTTCTTCTCTTTTCTCCTCTCTCCTTGCCTCGTTATGTTTTTTCCCTACTTTGTGACGCCCTTTCATGTCTTCTCTCTCTCTCTCCTCCGTTTACTTCTTTTGCCTCCTTCTCACCTCTTGTTTCCTCGCTTACTTTCTTCCCTGCTCCTCCGCTGTTTCTGTTTCCTTCCTTTCCTTTCTCTCTCTCTCTCTCTCTCTCTCCTCTCTTGTTTCCCATAATTTCTCATTTCCCCTCTTCACCCATCTCCTTGTCTCCTCTCCTCTTGTTCCTCCTGTTTATTTCCATTTCCCTCTTTTTGATCATTTTCTCCCCCTTTTCCTTCTCCCCCACCCTCTCTTACTCTCTTGTTTTCCCCCCTCTTCTCTGCTACCTCCCCTTCCTCTCTCCTCCAATCCACATATGTATTCTGTTTCCGGTCCTTGTTTCTTATCCTCCTCTCTCCTTTTATTGTTTCCTTGCTCTTGTTCCTCATTTCCCATCTTTCCCTCACGCATCCTTTTTCTTTTTATACCTTCTTCTTGTTTCCTTCTCTTTTCTATTATTTCCTGCCTTTATCTATCTTTTCTTGTCTCATCTTTTCTTTCATTTCCTCTCCTCTCTCACTTTATTCCTCTTCTCCATCACCACCTCTCCTCTCCTTCTCTCCCTCTGCCTTTTTTCCCCTCAATTGTGATTTTTTTTCTCTCTTTTGTTTGAATTCCATCATCTGCTGCCACCACCAATTTTCTGTCATTTTGCCGCTCTCTTTCCATGTATGTCAAACTGTTTATCACTGCTTCCTTCTTTCCCTCCATCACCATCATCACTGCTACCACACACCCATACACACACACACACACACACACATATATATACACTGCCCCTACACTAGACAGGTGTTTCAGATGCAGAGAGTCCACTACATGTGGGCCAGGGACACTTTATACATGTTATTGTTGCAGGCAGTGCATGTGGGCAATGTATTTGTGTGTGTGTGCGTGCATGTTTCCATCTCTTGCATGTGGAAATGGCACAGCCTTCATTTGGGATTGTGTGTGGGTGGCTGAGCGCTCAGTGCCTCAACAGCCTCTCTCTCTCTCTCTCTCTCTCTCTCTCTCCCCCTCTCTCTCTCTCCCTCTTCCAGGCACACACACACTCACATACACACAGACACACACGAGGAAGGAAGCAGCTGGCCTAGCATAGCAGCACCCCAGTGTATTGTGGGGTCAGCAGGCTGTTTAAGTGTGAACTGTGAACTCAGTGTGCTGCTCTCACAGCTGAGCCACCGACTGGCTTATACCCAATGTCATTTTTCAGAAGAACTTTTTTTTTTTTTCTAACCTTCTTTTTGTTTGTGTTGTTTTTGGTAAAATAACTCCCACACATGACTTTTGGGATATCATTGTTTCTCTGCTTTATTTTTTTTTCCCTTCCTATTTCTTTATGTCCCAGATTGCATCCCTGCACAGTGGTGTATGAAGAATTATAAGTAGAGATGGTTAAAACGGTTCTACACAGTCTTAATTGAATGCAGTGACTTGATATATTGACTGAAATAATAATGAATGTATCATAGAAGGAAAATATGCAACTGCTGTCCAGGGACGTCTGTCCAGTAAAGCAAATATGTCCCTTTTAAGTTCATCAATCGGCTGACAACAAGCAAGTAAACAAGTCAAGTCTGGTTGACTTAAAGTCTTTGCTGATTTGGATGATCTCTTTTAATTTACTAGCTGTAAATACCGGAAATGGTATCCAATGGTTCAGCTGCTTAAAACTTTTTGACCATGAAAAGATACTTTTAAATGCCACCACCCTCCCTCAAACAGAGTTCCTAAAAAGAGATGTGAGGATAAATGTTTCCCCACAACCTGTAAGATAAGATAAGATAAGATAACTTTATTGTCTGTCAAAAAGCAACAGAAATACAAAACACACACACACACAAGTAGAATAGGATTAGAACTATAAAAACTACAATCGACAAGACCAATGTTGAACAGGTGAGAGTACATTGCCTATTTTAATTTGTTCAGAGTGATGATCGCAGAGGGAATAAAAGGTTTTATGTGGGTGTTTTTCCGGGCCAGTGGGACTTTGTAGCGTCGACCTGATGGGCAGTAAATGGGCGGATTGGTGCAGGGCGTGAGAGGGGTCCTGCTCGATCCGAGTGCCTTTCCTGATTACTGACCGAGCGTACGGTTCAGATAGGGGAGTCTGAGGTGAACCAATTACTCTGCTGGCCTGATTAGTTCTGCAGGAAGAGTTTTGTTTTGTGTTTTTCGGGGTGAGGGTGGTGTACCAGGTTGAAATGTTGAAGGTGAGTATAGATTCAATTAGTGTCCTGTAAGCCGAGGTTAAAATGTCCTCGCTGACATTAAAAGTCTTGAGTTTCCTCTACAGCTTTTCTTGTATACAGAGTTGGTGTGCTGGGAAAAAGGACAGGGAGGTGTCTGTCTCCCTCCCCCTCACCCCCAAGGTACTTACCAGCTGGCCTTCAGTACTGACAGGTCTGGAAAAGAGGTGATTGTTGTGAGTCTGGTTTCTTTCTGCTCCCACAGCACAGATCCTGTCTTGGTGATGTTGAGCTCAAGGGAGCTTTTCTGAAATGTCTGGAACCAGGTTGTTTACTGTCTAATGGTATTCAGACAGAGCAGCGGTGCCAGTTAGGTGGGCCACTAAGGGCCATGTCATCCGTGCACTTTCAAAGTGCCATTCCTTCACTGCTGCAGGAGATGATATTGGTGTAAACAGAGAATGCAACCTTGGGGGAGCCCGAACCAAGTATGGAGCATTGGGGGTGTTTGTGTGTACAGTATTGATAGCAGGAGAGAAGTCCAGGAATAAAATCCTAGTGTGGGAGCTGTGCCTAGTCCAGGTGTTTGGCCACAGTGTCTAACATGTGATGTTTTAAAAGATCCCCTACAGACATGTTTTAAGACTTACAGAATGCTCTGCTTGGAATAATATTTTGTGTTGATGTATTAAAAAAAAAAAAAAAAAAAGTTCAACTTCCCTCATTAAAAAATCCCAAAATTTAACTCCTACACTGAAAAGTCAATTCTCAGTGTATTTGCACTGGAGGCTTCAAGTTACCACATCTAAAGGGAACTCCAGTGTCTGGTTATAATTTTCTTTGGGCTTGGACTACGAGTCCCATTACACGTAGTCATTGGATCCACTGATAAAAATACCAAAATATGGACTATAACTGATCCACATGTAAATATTTCATACAGAGAAGTCTAATGTATATCTTTGATAACGTCTTCCCATTAGCGAGCAGTTTAGGTGATTTGAAAGGCTTTAAGATGTGATGAAAGTCTAGATTTAAGAAGCACTGATCCAGTCACGTTTATGAAGATTTTCAAAAAATGCATTTTTAGTTCTATTCACATTGTAGGCCTTAATGTTTAATTAATACTTATGAATGCATGGTTGTGATTACTGTCCTTAGTGGGCCGCTCTAGATCATTTGTGTGAGTTAATGGCCACATTGATAACTAGATCAGAGATGTCGTTAGAGCAAGATGGTAAAATATTACTGATAACCACTTTAAAATACCTCATTGAATATATGACATATGATTGCTCACCCCGAATTTGTACACATGATGATTTTACCAAAGGACTTTCCCTCTTTCCCAAGCTGGTACATTATACCAACTTATTTTAGATTCATATCACCATCACTTGGCTGGATGCTAAGTTGTGATGTCCACACATCCATAAGACACACACACACACAGACAGACAAACAACACCATGTCCTTCTCCTCTGCTTAATCCTCAAGATGTTGTTTGCATCAAAATGAAGGCTACCTTGTGTTTGGGAACCAGCAGTACACAACATAAAGCGCTGGGTGATCTAAAAGGAAGATGCTGTGGATGGAGAGAGAGGGTAAAAGTGAAACTGGAGAGCAGGAGACAGCAGATAATGGTGAAGAGGGGGAGTGAAACAAGAGAAGTGAGAGGAGAGATGGAGAAGATGATGAGTGTCTGTTTTTTTTATTTTTTAGACAGAGTGAAAGATACAGAAACAAAGAGAAGGAAGGAGAACCAAAAAGACAAAAGTAGAAGGAGAGAGGATGAGGGGAAACATGGAAGAATAGAAGAATAATCCTTTTCTTCCCGTCTGACAGCTTCTTCCTTTACGGCTGTCACGGGGATGATGGTTGGATTGGCCGCTGCCTTGGCAACACTTCCCGGTGGTCATCCAATGCCAGGGCAGCGAGCCCACGAACCAGGAAACAGATCAACAACATAAACAAAATCTTAACTCTTCTATAGCTAGCCCGAACAGCTTTTATTTAGCTTGTTGCAGTCAGGTTTACAAGAAAACACACACACACACACACACACATATATTTGGAATCATCACCCCCCTCTTTCCCCCCCTCAACCGTTTCTTTCTGTCGGTCTGTTTCTGCAGATGAAATTTCCCTTCAGTCTCTGGCTTCTTATCTCACTCTCCCTCATTTTCTCCCCCACACTCTCCTGCTGAGGAACAGTGTTAATCCTCTGTGGTGGTGGTGATGTTTTCTCTCTAATGTGCATTTGTGTGCGTGTGTGTGTGTGTGTGTGTGTGTGTGTGTGTGTACGTTTGCAGGAGTGGAAACGAGGAGAAGCTAATGGCCTTGCTCACTCCGCTCAACGTCAACTGCCATGCGAGCGACGGCCGCAAGGTAAGAGCAAAGCATACGCACACAAACAACACGCGTGCGGTAAAGCAGTAACAAGCTCATCAGTGGCATTTTCTGTATGACTGCACCTCAGGAAAGTCATTAGAGTTACAAAACCATCCAACTGGTGCTTACAGGTTGTTGTTGTTGTTTTTTTTTTTTTCCATAAAAGGAAAGCGAAACAAATGCTGTTACTGGCACCTGTGGGCCTCGGTTGTATCAAATAATCCAAGCACTCTTCCAGCAGGCATTAGCAGCCTTTCTTGACTGTCAGTCATTAAAATGAATAGATGGGAGACACAAACCCTTCAGTGAATAAATTAGCGCTCATGTTGAACAATGGCAGTACATAGCAACACTCAGAGCACCGTCAAGACTCAGGGACCCTGAGACTGAAAAACAAATGATGACAGCAAGTAATACATGTCAAGAATTGAGGGATTTATAAAAAGGTGGAGTTGCTAGATTATTGGTAGACTTGTAATTCTGTGTTGGCACTTACTGTATTTATTACTGCAGTGGTTCATATATAATGTTTTCTTCAGAGAGAGAGCGAGAGAGAGAGAGGAGCAGACAACAGTTGTCTCAAAGCAGTTATCTTAACACTTTCCAGCTACAGAGAGTTGAGTACTGCCTTTAAGAGGTAAAGATAACCACCTGTGATGAGGCTTTCACTGCCTGTCTAGATTTTCAACAAAGTTAGAAGCTGTGGTTAAATCGACGTCTAAAAAAAAAAAGATATATAATTCGTCAGCAGATTGGTTTTACACGAGCAAAGATGTTATTAAAGTTTGGATGAAGCCTCTAACACACAGAGAAGGTAAGCAACAATCTACCTAGCGTCTGGTTCAGTTCTTTTTTTTTATTGATTATACTGATTATTCTGCCAGTAAAAACCCCAGCTGTCACCACTCCAAGTGAAGAAAATCCCTCTAGACGACACCAAGTTCCCCGAATGAGCCAAACACACTCCAAATAAAACAAACCTCATCTGTCAGGAGGGAAACTGACAACAAATAAGGAAAATAACAACACTAAATCTCTGTCTAGAGGCAGGTAAAACAACAGGCAGGAGTTCCGGTTTGAACTAATATCACAGAAACCCAGCAAGCGTTGAGAAAAGCAGCTCTGTGTGACATTGAAACTATAGCGAAAAAGCTGTAATGTTGCTGGTATGATGTCAAAAAATGTTGGGGAAAAAAAAGCAAGACCCCAAATCTCTAGATGACTATATGGCTGCTCTAATCTGTAAACATAGGCGGCGATATGAAAAGGGTTCGGCGACACACACACACACGCTGACGTAAGAACAGCACACGGCTGTGAGGCAATTTAGGTTTAGTGGCCACAGTTGGAACTGCAGGTCACATGACACGTGGCTGGCGCAAAAAGATTTTAATTCAAAATCATAACAAAAGAAACAAGCCGTTAAATGATTCACACATTTATCTGAACGTGACAATCTCTCCAAAATGACCTTCAGTGGTTTGGCAATTTCAGCCACGAGAATCAATAAAGGGATGTAAATGATTGTTATGCCAGTCGTGTTTGGGGAGCTTGAAACACTTCTCCATTTCTCTTAATACATCCGTGGTTGAGCGAGGGAGCGCCTGGATAATTAAGAGCCACCCGAGTATGTATGTGTGTGTGTGTGTGTGTGTGTGTGTGTGTGTGTTCATTTCCGGTGCAGTGATGCACAAAGCCGAACATATTGAAAGAGGTTAAGTGAGCTAGAATGAGCACGATTTACAGGTTCTCACCGTTTCTTGTACCGGTCACCTTTTGTTATGTAGAGTGTGTAACCTGTTTGTAATTAGCCATATGTTGTATTTGCTTGACTAATAGCAATAATTAGCTCGGGTGTTACAAGTTGCTCGTGTTGCAGTTGCAAGTTAATTCTGGTTAGATTTCATAGTGTAGAGAGCGTGAGGAGAAAACTCTGGGCATGCTAGATTAAAAGTCGGGTAACACCAAAACTACACTGTGCTCTATTATATTCTGTTCTGACCACAGCATCCCCCATATGCGTCCTCAGGGAGTCGTGAGCCTCAGGTTGAGCTCCGCTGCGTCACAGCAGTACATCTGGCTTGCTACTGATTAGTCCTTCGGATGAATGACTGGAAGGAAAAACAGGCTATTTTCTAGTTTTGTATTTTTCTAGCTTTAGTTGAAGCTGTCCCTGTAGTCCACCATATCACTGTTTTCCAACCTGACAAAAATAAAAGCTGCTGCTTACACTCTTTACTTTAGAGAGCAGAGTGAGATTGAAGCTCCACTCTGCAGTAGCAAATGGCCAAACAGGTGCAGGGTCCCTCTTGTGTTCTTGTGGGCGTCTCTTGAGGTTCACAATACACAGTCTTTTTTTTTTCACACAATCTTTGTGTTTAACTCAAAATTGTTATTCTTCTCAGAGTTGGAAAGCTTCTGAAACAGCATTTAGCTTATTTAAAACTAAAAAACCCAAACCAGTGACGTCCTTGTAGGGTGTCTTGCTAGTTAGTAGAAACGTTAGCAAGCAGACGTAGTTTTATCTAAATGATCTGATTGGTTAGAGACATTTCAGAAAGCAGAGTTTGCTGTAATTTATTGGCTGCTAAAGCAGAGCCCACTCTATTTTATTGGTTGCTATGACAACTACCAGGACAACCAGGGAGCCAAAAGGAGTCTTTTACTCTATACTTTTGGTAACAGTCAAATAAATGCTGTAACAGCCTTGAGGAGGCTCTTTCCTATAATTACGGGTGCTTCAGAATTGTTGATGATGCTCAGCTGCGGCTTGTATCTATCATATCACCGTCATACCCATAATTGCAAGAGTGCATCCTCCGGCTATTATCTGTGCAGGTGGCCTGCCGGGGACGTGCTACCCCGAGGGAAAACCGTGTAATTTGAAATTCTTTGGAGATGCAGGGAACAAACACAAGAGATCATTGAGAAATGTTGAAATTTAATGGTTCATAACTAGATGAGAGCAACAATTTCCAGAACATAAAAATGTGCCCAGGCGTTTTCTGAAATGACCTTTCCTGCACAATCTGTATTTGGAATGCTCTTTAATTGCCCAGACTGAAAGCAGTCATGCACAGTAGATGGAATATATTTTCACGCTAGTGCAGTTTTATCCTCTTTATGGTCTTAAGGGTAATTTAATGGGTTGATGGGGATGTACATTCACACTGCTAACAGAAATTATTGAGTGATTTCTGCTTAATAACTATAGATCCTAAGTGAAATTACGTTGAAACCAAAATGTTCCCACTTGTCATCCTCGTCCTTTCACCAAAGCAACTAAAGCCAACCAGTCTGCTAGAAGTATAAGTTTACACATAACAAGTATAGAAAATAGATACAGTGTAAGTTCCTGCACACAAAGTTGACAATAACAGATATCTGCACACTAACAGCCTTAAATAAATTAGATGAGTTTAAATGAGCATTTATGTTTATTAATAGTTGTTTTTTCAGTAATATTGTGTAGTAGTCATATTGTGCGATGCCGATGATGGTGGTTTCACACACAGTAAACTGCTTCTCCATTCAGAGATGACAGACTTGAGACTTATAGTAACAAAATGGTAATACATATAAATAAAATCTGAATATTATTACAGTTAATGTTAAAAATGAAGCACAAAAATACAGATCCAGAGAGTAGGAAAAAAAGGGAAATGAAAATGGGCAACAGGCTTTTCCCCTATAATTTTCATATCTGTCTGAACAACATATTGACTCAGCACATACAGCCTGCCAGAAGGAAACTGAAATGTCAAAATAAGGCTGCAAGAAGTAACAGTTACTTTTATTATTGAGTCATTTGCTGATTATTTTTCAATTAATCAAAGTCTCTAAAATGTAAAAAAAAAAAAAAAACAAGACAAGATTATTTTTCAGAATAGTCGTTAATGAATTTGTGTTGTAGTGTGCAGGAGTGAGTAATAAAAGAGATAATTGTGTGATGCAAGAATAATTTTTAAGATCAAACTTCTGCAAAAGTGCAAAAAAATTTAAAAAAAGACAATATTCACATGTGATAAAATAATAATGCAAATGTGAATGCACTGTCTCATAAAGGAATAGTTTACCGATGACTGGCTCATAACACACATGACAAATCATTACGAGGACACTCATGATCATTGCAGACAAAACTGAGTGTGTCAGAATCCTACAGATTGTTAATAATGATGCTTCTCTTAAAAATGAGACAAGTCACTTCCCTTTTCTGCCTCCCTCTCTCTCTCTCCCGCTCTCCTCCTCCTCCTCCTTCTCCTCCTCCTCCTTCGCAGTTTCATTTTAATTAGAAATGGCACAGGCTCTCCGTCTCTCTCTCTCCCTCCTCACCAACACACACTCACACAAACAAACACACAGATCTGGAGCATAAATGTTGATTGCGGAATGCCCTCGGTGAATTAAAAAAGCTCTGCTTGTACACAGCGCACACACACGATGAAAAGTGGAGCAAATTAAATAGCGAGACTAGATGAAGAGAAAGAGGTACACTTGTGTGGCCAAAAGTAAGTGGACACTCCTGAGCTTATGGGAGTATAGTTCCAATTAAGGGGACACATAACGCTCCAGCATACAAGCTTTCAAAGTCTGTGGCAATGACACACACTGTAAGCCAGACCTTGTTGTGAAGCATCAGTCCATATTGATGCTGATGGTTTTAAAAAAGAGTTATATAACAATCAAATATAGGTGTAATATTCAGTGTCCACATACTTTTGGCCTCATCAATTATCTAACCCTTTTTTCTGGGAAAATGTTCACACTTTTTCCCCCACACAGCTCTAATTCTAGAAAGAGCCTCTTGTTCTTATTACACTGTGCTATAGTAAAGGCAGCAGTGCTATAACATCCGCCTCTGTGTGTGTGTGTGTGTGTGTGTGTGTGTGTGTGTGTGCGGGTGTGCGCGTGCGCGCGTGCGCGAATGCACTCAGATGATTGAGAGCCCATCAGAGTGGGATATTATTAACACAGCTGAGTGGAGAGCGTTATCAAGCTGCCCGTATTGAAACCTACCGCTTACCCCCCCCCCCCTCACACACACACACACACACACACATACAAACACACACACACACTCTTGCTCCTACATGCTTCCTCTGGAAAAAGGCCTGTGCTTTCTGACAACCCACTGGGCTTCACAATGCACAAAAACACATACTCATTTGTTGTTTGACCCTCTTTTTTTTTTTTTTGTATCACTTCGTCTTTGATCGGCTAAACAGACCAGACCAGACCACCCACTCTACCCCCCTTCCTTCTGGCCGTATGTATAGACTACCGTTGTGCAGAAAAGGCCTGTTTTAGTAAGATTTTTGTTCCTACAGCTATACGAGCTTTAAATAAGCAACCTCCTCTTAAGTTACAGGAAATTCAGTCTCTGGTGTGTCAATCCATGTCTTTGTCTCTATTGTGCGACCCCTGTAATAAAGTGTCCCTGTAAATCCTATATGTTGTGTAACTCTATATGATTCTGAATGTCTTCCACCTACTGTGGAAAAGAATTTCCTCCTGTCTGTCTGTCTTATCTTTTTTTTCTAATGTTCAATTTTCCCTTCTTATTTGCTTCAGCTATACTATCAGTAGGGGGAGAAAAAAAAATCTTGTTCATTTCAGGGAATACATTTCATGTCTGAACATTCTCAATGTGTTTGTGCTTTTGTGAATGTTGTGAATTTTGGATCTATATCTCAGCGGTGAGAATCATCGCACCCACTCGCGTCCTAGCTGGCAAGAACATCAAAGAAAACAGACAACTGAAGAGCAGCACAGAGATTCAGATTCACGGAGAGAAAGAGAGAGAGAGAGAGAGAGAGAGGAGGAAAAGGAAGAGAAAATACTTTAATTGAGGCCTTGTTTAAATGTTGATTATGAGATCTGATCCTGCTGAGAGTGTCTCGCTGAGTGACGGTGTTTCTCGGCCTTGTGTGGTTGGAAAAAAAACTTGTTTCTTTAAAAGTGAACTTTTCAGGAATAGATTTGACTTTAACAAAATAGGTATTGAAAGCATTTTTAAGGCTTTTAAGAGGTCCTTTGGAAGAATGTGTTACATTTCAGTTTAAGTTGTCAATCACTAAGATTAGACACGGTGAAGCAAGCTTTCTCGACTGAAATGTAAGGTCAACTCGGCTTTTGCTGTACAATCGAATGAGGTTCTTTTCATTCCAGTGCTGACGTGTCTATTAAAAAACCTGCCTGGACACTCTCCTTCGATATTAAAACTCTCATCTGCTTGTGTCCTGCGGGATCCTGATGAGTCCGCAGATCAGAGCTGAGGCCGGCTTGGCTCTTGTCTTGGCGGAAGTTTGCTCATGAGTCATGATTACAAATCAAGGCGAACATGCACAAGGTCGTCGGAATGACTGTGAGTTCTGCGCGACAGGAGATTTCTCACTGTGTGACGGTAAATGGAACCTGATGCCCCTCTCTGAGAGAGATTACACTTCTGCTCCTTTGAAACAGGGAATAAAAATATCCAGAGGCATTTGTTAACTGTTCAGGTGACAGATGACAAATAGGGTGAGGAAAAGTTTTAATAAACCTTTGTCAGTGACAAATTTAACCTCTTGCTTTCATGTAAGCCCGTGGCATGTTGTCATCTGAGGGAGAAGTATGCAGTTGTAGCTCACACAGGTAGTTTATAGTGAAGAATCAGATGTTACAGTCTTTGTTTTAATAGAAAAAACTATGAAATTAAGCTTTGAAATTACAATTGATTACAATTATTATGCATTTGAATACTCGCTGTAGTTGAAAGGAAAGTATTTTAGCAGTGATTAATATATTTTTATTTATTAGATCCATAAATAATTGATCACAAGAAACAAAGTCATGCAGGGTTCAAATAAAGATTATTTTTTCACTCTTGTCAGGCCAGGAGGTTTGACTTACTGTATTAGGTTTTAGTTTTATAGCTGAAAATTCCCACTTTTACCTCAAACTTGGATTAGAATATATGGTTTTAGCAGTTTGTACACAACATGTACACATGTATACATCATAAACAGTAAGCACATGGCTAAAATGAACATCCAAGCAACACATACCAGTGTGGAAGTATATCCTGGAACTACTGTATGTCCACAGTCCACAGCCCAGTATCCCTAGGAATGATGCACATTTTGTACACTTTAATAGTTGATGCTTTTGAGATATGAGGTTTTTAACTGAACAACACCTGATACCTATAAACATATAAAACCCGGCCATTTTCACATATGAACTCTAGACAATGTCCAGAGCATCAGGTCTGGACATTTTCCAGAGTTGCCCTTTCACACATGTAGCACACAGCAGGATGCTACTGGAAATACTCCTTTTGCTTTAGGTGCGAGTGGTGGTTGTGATTCAATGTTTAAGCTTTTCACCAGAAATAAAGCAGCTTTTATTTTATGAGAAATTTACAGGATGTCCTCTCTCCTATTAATGCTAGCTTCATAGCGGAGCATTAAGGTCCAGTCAAAACTGTCACAATTGTAGAGACCGTAGGCAAAGCAGATCTGAAGAAAACTTCTTTATTAGAAGTGTGCAGCAAAAACAGAAGCTGGCTGAGCCGGGCAGAACAGAATGAACCAGGACAAAACAGAACAGACTTGAACAAAACAGAGGATCCAACAAAGAGTGACTGCAAACCAAGATTTGTATATACTAACTGAACCAATAGACAGGGAACCAGGTGGCAAGACACAAGGGCAGGCTGAGAGTGATTGGCTGGGAAAGACACTAGGAGCAGGACAGGTGAGAGGAGGAGCACATGAACACAGGAGGAGTGAAGAACACACAAGAGAAACGGAGCAAACCAAAACCCAGAAAACACCACTCAACAACCCAACATAAACCAAAACATCTCTGAATGAATGAACCTAGGAACATAGAACTACAAGCTAACCGACAATCTAATAGTCTGTCCAAGAAACAACTCAAACATGAAAGAACACAATCAAAAAAAAAAAAAACCAGAAGTGCAACACAGGAAGCCAAAAGAACACAAAGAGTCCCCCCCCCCCCAAAAAAAAAAAAGTCCAGGCAGGATGTGACAACAAACAATGCAGCTTAGCCGGCCTGCTGCGTTGATCCAACAGCAGCCGCATGATAGAAACGTCATCAACACGCCCACTCGCTCGCTGTGAATTCTCCGGAAAATGACCTGCTGTGTTCACACATGGGCTCAATCGGACATTACACAGGCTTTATACTGGAAAGCTGCTGGCAGGGTAAAGTCCGACTGATTCAGACATTTGCATTCACACATACAGCTCCTCCTGGTAACTTCAGGAAAATGTCAGGGTTGCGCTGCATGTGTGAAAGAGGCTATAGAAAGAAAGAAGGACACTTTCTGCTTTTTTTTTTTTTTTTTTCAAGGATTGTACTCCGGAAGTTACTTTCTAAGCCGCTGAGCTTAAAACTTTCCGTGGAGCCCTCAGCTCCTCGGAAAAGTCAGTGTTTATAGCTTGGAGGCAGTGCAGATAGACAGGTGATGGCTGAGATATCTGTGTGTGTGTGTATGTGTGTGTGTGTGTGTGTGTGTGGCGGCGTGAGTGTGCACAGAGAGCATAAGATGAGAAGACTAGCTGTAGGTTATTTATCTTCCAAGCTGTTGGCTGGACTGAGCTGTCAACGACGTACACTGTGTGTGTGTGTGTGTGTCAGAGGAATAGCGCACAGATTTGCTAATATGTTTATTGATCCAGTCATCTGACACTACTCATCTTGTTAGTGCGTCTACCTGCAGCGCTGACCCGAGACAGCTGAAAGTGGAGCGGAGCACAAGTTAAAGGGATGTTACACTATTGTTTTTTTTTTTTTAACATAACAGTTAGATAATTTTACCCTTCACTCAAAATGCTCTTTTTTTATTAACTTCTTTGGAAACAGTTAGCCGACAACCGATCACAATTATTTCACATTTAACAGTAAATGAGCCTCTTTCAAAATAAGACTTAACTGAGACAACTGTAGGGATCAGAAAGGATGTAAGAGATTTATGAACACTTGAGGGAACAATGTTTAGTTTCAAATTTGTTTTGAGGTTGTTTATGAATAACGGGGGTACAGAATGATTCATGGATTTATTCAGATAGTAAAACTGTAGATATCATTTAAATTCAGCCCCTCAGTAACGTCCAAGATTGTTTTACTTTGGTTCTGACACTTTTAGAAAGATGCTTTCAGTCTGTAGCGTGAAGCCAAGAGAACATCATCTCTCTGAACTAAACACCAGAGGAACCTGAATGTGTGTCTCAACTCAGTGAGATGCATTCTGTATTTTGTCATCTTGTTGATAGATTGTAAATAATTTCCATAATAGTCAAGTTTTTTTTCTCAAAATTGAAGATTGTAGTGGAGAATGGCTTGATAACTCAAAAAGCACACAAAAAGAGCATTGTCGGGTTTTGAAACAATGTAATCAAATAATACAATCAGAAGTACAATGCATCATATTTCTGAGAGAGAGAGAGAGACAGACACACAGAGAGAGAAAGAGAGAGAGAGAGAGAGAACACCACCACCTACAATTACCTTTTCTCTCTGCTGAGTTGGCAATCTGCCTGTTCTTAAGTACCCTTGTACAGGCTGAAAATATCCATAACTAACCTTTAAGGTCAGTGAACAACCCTCAGATAGAAACAAGGGTCAGGAGTTCAACTAGTCTAGGAAAAACGACCATATATGCCAGAATGACAGCACACAGGTGTGAACCAAGGGGGCATCGGATGACAAAGTGACATTGTTATCACATTGAACTGAAGAAGAAATGACGCTATCCTCTAGAGGCTTGTCTCATCAACACATTAAAGAGACATAGAAATCTATATAACTATAATTTGGCCTTTCACGGTTCAGACAAAAGTACAACTACATAAACTGCTAAACAAAGCTAAATGATGTACATACAGTCAACTATCTCAGATTAAAATACACACAGCGTGAAAGTTATAATTAATCAAAATGTTAATATATTTATAGGAAGTTATGGTATTAATGGGAGACTGGTAGGTACTACATGGCAAAGTTAAGGAATTCTTGTACACACACACACACACACACACACACACACATGCCAAACAAAATGGTCTAAATGTGTCCGTTCACCCTCCCAGAGATAGATCATGTCTCATCACTATGGCAACTGCTGACAGTTAGCAGTCACCGTTGTCATGGGAACAGCTTGACAGGCTTGTAAAGAGTAAAAAGGAAGACCGAGAGGGAGAAGAAGAGGATGTAAGAGATGTTAAAGGGAAAAAAAAACGGAAAGGCATAATAAAGCAGGAAGCAACGCAGAAGCAGATTGAACAGCCATCAAGATGCGTGATTGATATTTTGGAAAGTCTGACTTATTTTTAATGCTGTTTTTGAGATTCATGTCTTTACTATTTGATGACCAAGTAAGAAAAACCTGATGACTGTCGTAATGTTGACGAGGCTGTTTACATCATTTTGATTTTGCAGCTACAATTCAGATGTATTGAGTTTCTATAGATGGGCTATATTTCAAAAAGAAAAATGCGACCAAGGAACGCCAGAAAGATTGATTAGTGTTTTCCATCTCAGCCTGACCCGCTCTCC